>CM068593.1:6302230-6319730 GCA_035048485.1 Pteria penguin | reverse complement strand
CTTTGAATTGATCTCGTCCAAATTAAGCGATGGGCGTATTAAGTCACGCTAGGCGTTGCTATTGTTTATTCAGTAATAGTAATTAAACTTGGGAGTGAATGTCCTAATACGCTAATACGTATAACGTATAATTGTCAATGCGAACGGAGGCAGTGCTTAAAGTAAATGTAACTTCTCGTAAATGTAACTTGTCGTAAATGTAACTTGTCGTAATGAAACTATGTTCTGATACCTGAGAGTAAAACACAGTGATGATTTTGTTATTGAATTCAGATTGTCATGTACGTTATTGTTAAAGACAGTCGTTATAATTGTTATCAGCAGTATGACCCGAATCTTGATTAAATCAATATATATCGATTACATAATTCTAAAAGCAAACACACGTCTCTGTAACATCAAATCCCCTCCCCGAAAGCAAAAACATGTCTCTGTAACATCAAATCCCATCCCCGAAAGCAAACACATGTCTCTGTAACATCAAATCCCATCCCCGAAAGCAAACACTCGTCTCTGTAACATCAAATCCCCTCCCCGAAAGCAAACACACGTCTCTGTAACATCAAATCCCCTCCCCGAAAGCAAACACACGTCTCTGTAGCATCAAATCCCCTCCCCGAAAGCAAACATACGTCTCTGTAGCATCAGATCCCCTCCCCGAAAGCAAACACACGTCTCTGTAGCATCACATCCCCTCCCCGAAAGCAAACATACGTCTCTGTAGCATCAAATCCCCTCCCCGAAAGCAAACACACGTCTCTGTAGCATCAAATCCCCTCCCCGAAAGCAAACATACGTCTCTGTAGCATCAAATCCCCTTCTAGAAAGCAAACACTCGTCTCTGTAGCATCAAATCCCCTCCCCGAAAGCAAACACGCGTCTCTGTAGCATCAAATCCCCTCCCCGAAAGCAAACATACGTCTCTGTAGCATCAAATCCCCTCCCCGAAAGCAAACATACGTCTCTGTAGCATCAAATCCCCTCCCCGAAAGCAAACACACGTCTCTGTAGCATCAAATCCCCTCCCCGAAAGCAAACACGCGTCTCTGTAACATCAAATCCCCTCCACCAAAGCAAACACTCGTCTCTGTAACATCAAATCCCCTCCCCGAAAGCAAACACACGTCTTTGTAGCATCAAATCCCCTCCCCGAAAGCAAACATACGTCTCTGTAACATCAAATCCCCTCCCCGAAAGCAAGCATACGTCTCTGTAACATCAAATCCCCTCCCCGAAAGCAAACACACGTCTCTGTAGCATCAAATCCCCTCCCCGAAAGCAAACATACGTCTCTGTAGCATCAAATCCCCTCCCCGAAAGCAAACACACGTCTTTGTAGCATCAAATCCCCTCCCCGTCTTTGTAGCATCAAATCCCCTCCCCGAAAGCAAACACACGTCTTTGTAGCAACAGATCCCCTCCCCGAAAGGAAACACACGTCTCTGTAGCATCAAATCCCCTCCCCGAAAGCAAACACTCGTCTTTGTAACATCAAATTCTCTTACTAAAAGACGAGGTCCCTCTCTAAATCGCGTCATGTTTGATGTTGAAGTTACGAATATTTATCAGAAGAGCAGTTCTGCAGGATGTCTTATCGGTTACACTAAAACGCCTTCTTAGATTTACAGACTTTTCAAAAGGCGAAGAAACATTTTCTTCGATGGCTAAAAAGTACTACATTACATGTATGTATTCAAAAGTAGGTCACATGTACTTGCACTCTATCGAGGAGGACACGTGCACTAATTCGGTATTGAATTTCAAAGTAGCACTTTTTTCATTGCATTTCAACGAAGTAGAAATTCTCATTTTAGAATCCCATTTGGTCTATCCTCCTTAACCCTTCTCCTTTTTAGCTCGGCAAGACAAATATCCGAGGAACAAATATGTGATAACCCCGCCGGACGCCGTCCGAAAATCTTAAACATGCACTGTAACTTTGAACCAAAATAGAAAGATATGACGTAGATGTTTCATAAGTGGATTCATCATGACCACAACTTTCATTTAGCACCATCATCTTTGATCTCATGACCTTGATCTTAGATTTTGAACTACTTTTCAAAAAAATCTAACTTGGGCTGTATCTTTTGAACCATTAGTTTGATTGATTGATTATTGTTTTACATCACTCCACGATTATTTCACGTATATCGTGACGGCATCTGCCTGATGCATTGCATACAAATCTAGACCTATGCAACGGACCCACCCGAAGCAGTGATGGATCTTTTACGTGTCACACCTATCGTCACACGGGACCTCGGTTTTAACTTTCTGATCCGAAAGACAGATCACCGGTGCACCCAGGGCGGGAGTCGAACCCGGGACATCTCGATCAAGACCCGAGCACCTTATCCACTAGGCCACACTGGCTTTTAAACCATTAGAAATAGGACTTTGATACATGACATGTAGATTTCTCATATCTAGGTATTTTATTTATTGTCAATTATTTTGATGTGACCTTGACCTTGGACTTTGACCTACTTTTCAGAAGCTTTAATCTTGTTGATATCTTTTGAACCGTAAGAGATAGAACTTTGATATTTCACATGTAGATTATTTTGACCATATTATTTACCTCCTGACCTTGGCCTTGAACTTTAATCTGGGCTATATCTTTTGAACCGTTAGAGATAAGACTTTGATTTATGATCACATGTAGATTTATTTAGGATCAGCACCTTCATTTGGTACTATTACTTTTTAGCTCGTGACTTTGAACTTCGACCTTGACCTACTTTTCAAGATCTTCAACTTTAGCTATATCTTTTCAACCATATGACATGGGCCTTTGATATTTCATATGTAGATTCCTTATGACAAGAACTTTTATTTGGTGCCATTACTTTTGAAATTAGACTTTGACCTACTTTTCAAAAACTTATTCTGTGTTTTATTGTTTGAACCGTTAGATTTAGGGCTTTGATATTTCATATGTAGATACCTTATGGCCAAAAGCTTTCATTTGGTGTCATCTCCTTTTACCTTGAGCTCATGACCTTGATCGTGAACTTTTACTCACTTTCCAAAACGCATTACAGATTTATAAATCTTTGCTTTTAATGTCCATGAGGTGATTATGACCCACACTGGCGAACAATGTTGTCTTCTGACAACTCTTGTTTCACAATGGCTTTTAAAATTATTTTCGCCGTCCCGCTTTTCATTTTGCTATTCCCTCCACGTCGTTCTGTGTACCTACTATACGCATATGCGCGCCTATGTAGATTTAGGGTCTTCTGTATAATCTTGTCCCATGATTCCTTGCATTGTGTTTGATGTTGACCAGGCAGCTTTTACAGTAGATTATCATTTTATTGTGATTACACGCAGATACACCATAGCACTTTTAAAGCACGAGGAACTTTCGTTACGTTTGGGCTGCGGACGGGCTATGGAATTACCCCCGCCCCAGTACGGGTGACGCGCGTACCCTCTACAGCTAATGAATACAAGGTCATGGATGTTGTTATGATTCTACCATAACCATTTAATACTTTAACCATTCCTTTGTCTTACATGTCTTTTAAAGGAGACTCAAAATTAGCATGGTATACTACTATTGACGACAAATGCAATGATGTACCATATCTCAGAAATAACCAAGACAGAGACATTAAGAAGCCGGTGTAGCCTTGTGGATAAGGTGCTCAGCTCATGATCGAGAGGTCCCGGGTTCGACTCCCGCCCTGGGCACACCGGTGTTCTATCTTTCGGCTGAGACAATAAAAACCGAAGTCCCGTGTCACGGTAGGCGTGGCACGTTAAAGATCCCTCACTGCTTCGGGTAGGTCCGTTGCAAAGGTCTAGATTTGTATGTAATGCATCAGGCAAATGCCGTCACCATATACGTGAAATAATCGTGGAGTGACGTAAAACAATAATCAATCAAAAACAGAGACATTAATTTTAACGAATTAATAGAATGTATTCGTGAAATGATATAACAACTATTTTAGCAAATACAGAGCAAAACCAAGCATATGTTATGGCAGAAATGAAGACGCACACCTTGGGCCCTTGGTGATTCGAGGAGTTAGTCGGAACAGGAGCTCGGCGAAAGGCTTGGGGTCCATTCTAATGTACCCGACGTAGGCCGCCCCCCCCCCCGCCTCAAGCTCTTGGACTAACGTTTGGTAATACCCGAAAAGCCTCTTCCTCTCGACCCCCGACATACCCCCCCCCCCCAAATGCGAGTGAGCAAAGAAACCGTGCGTGAGCAGCACGTGTAAGTACGGCCTCCGTAGTGGGTTGTGACCGGAGCTTAATGATATTAGTTTGGTTAGTTGTATATACTTCTGTGCGATATTAGTTTGATATATTCAGTGTGTTGTTTACACTTCTGTGTGAGATTAGTTTAATATACTGTAATTAGTTGGTTAATTTGTGTTTTACGTCGCTTTCAACAATATTTCAGTTATATCGCGACATGGAAGCAGGAGGTTACCAACCTCTTAAAAATAGTGGCGCAACCCGGGAATCTAACCCGGATCGTCGGCGCCGCAAGGGAAGCGCTTAGCCACTACACCAAGACTGTCCCTACTGTAATTGGTTAGTTGGTTATACTTCTGTGTGATATTTAGTTTGATATATTTGGATAGTTGTGTCTTTTTCTAACTTGAAATTTTTGTTAACGTGAGCACTTGGCTATTTATATAAAATTATTAAGTTTTGCATAATTTCATAACAGAAAAATATTAAACTGAAAAATCTCACTTTTTCCTTCGTGATATATGGGGTTTTTTTTCTAACTTTAAAGTTTTGTGATTTAAAATGAACACATGACTGTTGTATATATTTCTGTGTGAAATTAAATGGATATTTAATAGTTGTATATGCTTCAGTGCAATCTTAGTTTGGTGTATTTGGTACAATTAAAGAGGTCGCTAAGTTATGGCAATGTGGATTATCCAATCAGTGAATTCCAGTAGAGATGTTATAAACACATGATTCTGATTTCCTGTGGATTGTTGTGCGGAGTCAAACCTGATGACGTGGCAACCTCTCTGTACCGATGTGTATGTGACGAGAATGACGCGGCCAATGATGGTCATGATATGTTGAAATTACATCAGCGGTTTAATGCGACAAACTGTAGTCCGATTCAAAGAAAAGACCTAAAGGGGCCTATATCGCTCACCTGGACACAATAGAAACTTGGAAAGTATCAGAATGTTCTCTGATTAAGGTATCCCTTTTCAGATGTTTTATTTCAAAATTGAACTACAACATCACATCATTCTTAAACACCCATACGATATGAAAATCAAAGAAAACACTTTAAATATAAAAAAAAAACGACAGAGTCCAAAAAGATGTCCAAAAGTGTTAAAACTTGATTTCTGAGTGAAAATAAACCCAATTACATTTCATTTATACACTTTTTTGGATTACTCTGGTGCAGTGAGTTTGTTGATTTATTAAGGAAATGCATCAGTTCTTATCACATGCAAATGACATCCCCCCTTTTTATCTTAAAAATCCTTAACTTTTGATTTGTGTTCCATTTCTTTTCATGTACTCAAGGAATGGCATTAATAATTTATTTTTCTTTGGAGTTACAGAAGTGAAACCGATTTACAAACTTTATAATTTACGAAAAGAATTATACAAAGTTTGTAAATTGTTTTTACTTCCACAAAAAGAATAAATTATTAATGTCATTCTTTACAACTTAATTTTGTGTTAAAAAGAAACAAAAATTTTGAAGCTTGCAATATTTATTGAAAAAACCCAAAACCCAAATACCGAACATCGTGAATTTGGTATATTGTTACCTTCGTCACCAGAGATTACCCAATCAGAGTCAACGTTACTTGTCACCATGACGGACGTGTTTTTAGACAAAACAAAACAAACGCCAAAACCCCCAAACCCTTAAAAATCGGAAATTTGATTTCAGAATGGAACCATGAACAACAAGACTATTTAAGACATCTTTCTAGGTAATTCTGGTAAATCAAGTTCGATTATTTATACAGCCGGTCTGCAGATATCTGTCAAAGGAAGGTATCCGCTTTGGCATAAGCAGCCCCGCCCCAGATCTACCACTTAACGAAGCATACCAAAAATAGAATCGTAGGGGAGCTGGAGTACTTTAACACTACCAAGTTTAGATAAAATCCTTTCATTAGAAGAATAAGTCCACCAAAGCTTATTATTACATACTAATATCAAATTCATCCTCCACGTTTTTAGTTTTAAAGATGTTACAAAAGCAATCCTAAAAACTATTGTTGTATTCCACTTTTTTCCAATGATTTATTTCAACACAGCGAGCTAACCTATAAAACTCAATGCATTACTAGCAAATGCACAAAGATCTACGAGGATATGGGTTAGTAGTGCCCTTTTCTTACATTAATTTTTTGTAATTTAAAGTGAGCACATATATATCTGTATGTATTACGAGGATACTGGCAATCCTTATGTATTTGTATTAGAAACGTTGCGCCCTCGATCGGTAGGTCGAGACACATGCGATATATTTGAAGCATAAACTTATCATGTTCTTATCTAAATGACAAAAAGGTATGCAATAATAAATACATTTCTTGACAATTTCTAAGAAACGTTGTTAGTGATGTAATCAGTAACCACGAATATGCAAATTCTTTCTCGACTGACATGATGAGTGGCAAATAATTAATTTTAAATGTTGAAATTATACGTTTCCCAGAAATTTAAATCACAGAAATGTATGCAGTATTACGATGATAAGGACTTTTAATGCCCTCAAATGACTGAGATGTAAAACGGGTTTTGTTAATATTTTATAGTGATATACTTTCGCCCAGGTCTTTGCGAATTTTGTAATTACTAAATACAAATAAGTGCATATCAAATTTCTATTGATTGACACATATGCGTTTGTAATTGCCGTACCTCTGTTCCGCGTTTTACCTACGGTGTGTAAACTTCTCTCCTTGTTTCGATATATTTTACGATTTTTAAAAATTACAGTAAAGGCTAAACGTGATATCCTTTACACTTACCATAACAGTTGCTGCCCTGGGTCCGGCGCCATAACAGTTGCTGCCCTAGGTCCGGCGCCATAGAAGTTGCTGTCCTGGGTTCGGCGCCATAAATTGAGAAACACTTAAGTCAATTATTTAAATTTAATTTATTCCATTATAAAACGTTCAAATAATGTGTCATGCACAATGGTTTAATTCTACTTATCTATAGAATAAAACTCAATGAAATCCAAATCCTAGTTATTAATTCATTTTTGAACAGAAAAAAAAAATGAAATGACTTAAGTATTTTCTCAGTTTATGGCGCCGGACCGAGGGCTGGTAAATCTTGTGACGTTAACAGTGTCCTTTTCTAACTTTAATTTTTGTAATTTAAAGGCCGTGTGCTCACTTTAAATTACAAAAATTTAAAGTTAGAAAAAGACTACAGCGAGAATTCTCGAGAACGAATACACGAATGGTCACACAAACCAGTGTTTAGCCAAAGCTAGGCATGTAGATATACATTTGTGAAATAGATATTGCGATACGACAAGTCACCATCCATGTCAAAGTACTTAAAATTCACACGAAATTCGAAGAATTATTATACAATCCTTGGATGATGATTAACCGATATGATTTCAAGTCTCCATATTTAATTTATGGATAAGAAACACACTAAATTCTCAAAATATTATGATTAAACTCATTTCAGTCCTTTTACACAATAGGCTATAGCAACTTGACGACCCAGGCTAGAATTACCTCCGTTGTGTCATGTATCACACACACAATGCCAACACATCTTCTGGGAACATCTTCCTAAACATAATTGCCACTGTTGTGCAGTTGAAAATTATTGTATAGTTTATTCATTGAATGCAAATACAGCATATAGATATACATATAAATCAACGTAAGTAATATAACAAAGTTAAGTCAGTAGAAGTCATGAAAAATTAATCACAATGTATTCATAATAAAGTATTTCTCAAATCAAAGGCTTTACTTTGAAAACAGTACTTTGAAAACAGGTTAAAAAATTATGAAAATAATATTGAAACCTTCTTTTATATGCCTGAGAGTTTCATAGGCTGAAAAAGAAGGGTCAAGCTTGGTGTAGTGGTTAAACATGTGGCTTATGGCGCCAACGATCCGGTGTTGTAGCATACACTATCCTCTCCGCATAGACTTTCCCCCCGGATAAACCGACCCAGTATATAGATCTTCCCCCTCTAAAGGGGATATTCTAACCGTACGATTCCCCCCCCCCCCTTCTGATTATCAGCATAGACTCCCCCCTAGGCGGATAAACCGACCTGGGTTCACCCCCCCCCCCCCCTATTTATTCCGGATTCTCGTCAAATCGGGAAACTCAAACCGTAATTTAGTCTTGATTTTACGTCCTTTTGAAATTGAAATACCTATCAGCCGGCCATAGAGGGAAATAAACAACCATGCATACAAAACAAATTTCCCTTTTCATCGTTCTTAATGGTGTAAACTATATCAAATACACAACAAAAAGTGAAAATAAGATAAACATGTAAGATTATTGAGCAGAATCATTACGAAAATTTCATTATCATTACATCAAGATGCCATTTCATATTTTAGATCACATTTATATTAGAATAGAAAAGATTTGGTATTAAAAAAAGAAGTTTCAATCCCTAAAATGGATATTCTGTGGTTGTTTTCATGGTTTTGGCGTTCAAAATCTAATGGCACATGATCGCAGAACAAACAAACAAAAACAATCAAACAAACAAAAACAGAAAAACAAAAACAAAATATCTGTAATTAAAGATCGATTCTGCTGTGAAATAAGATATTTTTTTCTCATTTCGCTTATGTAAATATTTCATGACCTAAAAAGGGGTTGTCGTTTACATTTGATTTTGGCAAATTTTGGGGGGTGACCCCCTTCCAGCAAGATTTTCACGAAATTAATGTGAATAATCTAAGGTAAACTGTTAAAGATCTGATAGAGGAGAGTCTGACAAACATTTTGATATATGGATTATATAAAGCTAAAGTGTAGGATGTTATGTAAATCTTGCTGGAAGTTTGGTAATTTAACATAGGACCCTATCGGAAATGGAATTACTGTGTTTTGGCCTCTTATCACAAGGATTCCTCGTGTGAAAGGATGGAAGCTCTATCACATAGCATTCAAAAATTTATGTGTAAGGTCTATTAGTAAGTTTTTGCAGACAAACAGACAGACAAAGGACAGGACAAAAACTACATATCACAAATCTTCGATTACTGGTACATAATACCGACGGCTACATGTATGTGAGAGAGGCTTGTATGTGAATATATATGTAGGTATGCAGCATCGTGTGATCCTTATACAAATACTGAAAAGAGCTTCCCAAGATAAAAATATCTTCTCGTCAGTGATACATCGCAAAACTTGTAGGGATCTCTTGGTTCCTTTTCCCGATAATTTTTGCATGTTAAGTCCACTCTCTAGATCCAATAGTTGTTAAACGAATTTTGAATGTCACTTCATATAATTTCCACAAAGGAAATTAAAACTGTAATTTTTGGCACTTCTAAAATGTAATTTGATCAAAATTATGTTTTCATATCTGCATTTGCTCGACATGTAGGTGATAATGTGTCCTAATGGGGAATCACCTTATAATTTGATTCTCACCTAGGACCAGCTAAAGAGATATCTTTAATTTGCAAAATAATCCACATGCCCTTATTCAGGGAAATCGGATTTTTTAAAAAAAATTTCAATTTCAAACTGCCAATCTGCCGATAACCGATGAGATTTTGTCAAATAAACATGGTAACGCATTATGCATATTTAGTTTCATTCACTTGTTGTAATATTCGAACCAAACCGGATTTTATCTCTAAAGGGGGAAAAAGCATACTGATCTTAGGGGGGGAATAATCTATACTGGGTCGTTTTATCCCTGGGGGATAATCTATGCTGGGTCGGTTTTTCCGTGGGGGAAAATTTATACTGGGTCGGGTTTTCCGGGGGAAGTTCTATACTGGGTCGGTTTATCCGGGGGAAAAGTCTATGCGGGGGGATAGTCTATGCTTCAACACCGGGTTAAATTCTCGGGTTAGCTAGCGTAATGTAGATATAATACAACAACACGCATTAGTCTCAGAAAATCCAAACAAACGGTTAGAATTTTCCAGCAAAGGATTTTTATGTGCCAGTGTTACTTGTGATATGAGACATCATTTTTCACTGATCGCCAAAAGTCCGACATTTATGAAGCCGTTTTCGTGCCGTCTTAAAGAAGAAAAATCATTTTATATTTCTTTCTAACAAGAAAGTATCTCGTTCGAACGAGAAAAAAAATCTCGATCGAACGAGAAAGTATCACATTCGAACGAGAAAAAATCTCAATGCGAGATAAAATGCTACGAAGGAGTACTTGGGTCTTCATTGCTATGCAATCTCAGACTGAAACAAACAAAATCACCTTTTTATTTTTCATTCAGCAGGAAGCCGACGAGTGGCCGGGAGAACACCTCAGCAACAAGGTTAGCACGGTACCTGACTACCTCGGACCCCTACATATACAAGGTATTGTCTATAGTATCCTGATTGAACTAGTCACTGTTACCATCCTGAATGGTCTACAGATATGTGAATGTTTTGAAATCGTTTGATATAATCTTAATCAATGTAAATTGATATTTATAATAAATACTTGCGTAATGGTTTCTCTAGAAATGAACTTTTTCTGTATTTGTTTGATGTGGATCTTATATTCGAATGACCTCTGTTTCCTATATAAAGGCCAATGTATTGTTGTCCTTCTCTCGAAAAAAATCTGAATGCCAAAAAAAACGAAGAAAATGAGAAACACCATTTTTGATGCGTGTCGCCATTTCTATTACCTTACTTAATTGGGTTACATGAAAAATATTGTCATATAGCGGCACATAGCAAAAAAGGGGGTTTGGAGTAACTGCGGTGTCCTGTGAAGCTAAACACGGTGATCGAACACATCCGAGAAGTATGAAGAGAGATAAGTGTTACTCTGATGGATTTTTCAGGAGTGAAATACAGCGAAGACATCATCAGTTAATGCTATTTCAGAGTTAGACAGTAATTTGAATGATGGACGGACGTACAAAGATCTGTCGATGTCTGTCCGTAACACTTTGTCCGATGCATAATTTTTACACACTTTATTTTGAGAAATTCAAACTTGGCAGAGCTATTCCTTTTTTTAAAGAAGTGTATTATAACCTTCACGTCAGGGTAATGCATCCAATTTCAAGGTCACTTTTAAATTAAATAATTTCAAATTCAGGTTAATGTCAATAATTTCTGCATACTTCAAGTCCCTTAAAGTAAGACGTGTGATAACTTTTATTCAGTGTATTGCACCCAAGGTCAAAGTCAATATCAACTCAGCAAAAATGTTATTGCCCGGTCCTTAATTCATTCATTGGCATAAGTTCATAGGCGGTAGAAAAATTCCTTATATATAGAGGCGCGATGTTTCATGATTTTCACTCGTTGCCATGCACACAATGTGAAGTCACTGTCAACTTCGGATACGTTTTCTCGTCATGCTTATAATTTGTACATGCTTCATTAGAAAACAAAAGTTTATACCAGTAATGTTTCTAATAGGCAGGCAACGTTTTCTTGACCTTATCATAATAAAACATGACCTTAATATAATAAGGTTATTATCATTATTATGGTTATTAATTTTATTATTATTATTATTATTATTATTATTATTATTATTATCATCAAATACAAGGTATTACCGTCAAAATACGACCGTAAAAAAACATGAGATTACTATAGGGTGTTTATTAGAAGCTCATATCCCAGTGGACGTTAGTTCCACATCTATTGCCCATTTTAAAAGCCGAGTTATTTCCCGTAAAAATCGGAACTTTTAAGTATTGATGACTTATCGATTTCCTGCTTTTGGATTAAGACAAGATAAAATTCAAAATTAAAAAAAAAAAGGAGATACAGTGGATATGTACCACGCAAATGACGCATGTAATGATTCAAATTATTTGGAACTCCCTCGCCATTTTCAACCAAAATGAAAGTCGAATGAGTCAGTGGGCATGTTGGAAAATAGTTTGTTGCTGTTATGGAAGATTGTGGAGTCGATTTTCTCCTACATTTACACCGTTATCCTCATAATTTGTGTTAGAAGTAAAAAATTAATCCCCAAGAGAGGGGGAGAGGAGGGGGAGATAAGCAACGCGCGCCGTACCGGAAATAACGCTGACCAAGTTGGCATGATATTCACGTCATTGTGTATCTGTGTGACGTAATGCATTTGTAACCTTCTGGGGTTTATGGTGATGCACGGTGAAGCACAACTGGGCTATCTAAAATATATTCATTGATTTATTGTTTCAAATAATAGTACTCATATAAAAATTTCATCACATCAGACTTAGTAAAATATTGTTGTTAGTTCTCGATGCCTTTTGATTACAGTGGTGAGTTGGCTCATTCTTTCTTGAATTGGGTGAAATGCCTGGCAATAAGCACAGAAAGCACATGTCAAAGTTTACAAATAAACCTTACTAGTAATAGTACTTATGTGAGAAAAATCAGCAATTCCTATTGCCTGGCGATGATTTAGAAATTCACTTACCCTCGTCTCAAGCAAGCCTCAAGGTTAACTTGATACTTGAGTTAGTGGATTCCTTAATCATACTGTGGATGTCTCAATCATCAGCAAACAATATAGATTGATTCTATTAGTCAGAGGCTTTAAACCTTTCTATAATCATGAATTTTTTGTATGCAATCGTAAATGATTTAGATATTTCACATCAACTATATATAACATGTCGTATTTCGTTTTTTCGCTGTAACACAACGCATAACACTTTCATGTCAATCACTGTGAACTCCAAATGACCATATATATATAAGTAAACGAAGAAGAGATCCGAAGGTGACGTAAAACTCATAACAATCAAAACGCTATATTTCCCTCCATATACTCTGCCTTATTTTACGAAGCAACTGACTTGATTTCCGAAGATGGCAGCACGGATCGGATTTCTCGGAATGTCCCTAAAGTTTGGCTTCCGTTGACGGTAACACGGGGAGGATTACCAGGAATGTTACTAAAGTTTGGCTTCCGATAATGGTAACACGATGTGGATTCCCCGGAATGTCACCAAAGTTTGACTTACGATGATAGCAACACGGGGTTTTTTGGTTTTTTTTTTTTTGGGGGGGGGGGGGGGGGTTTATGTTTATTTCAATACAACTAAATACATGTATATCATTTACATAAAAACAATGTGATAAAATTTATCAAAAGATGCAAGTATTTCATATGTATTACAAAATTCTATAACTGTAAAGGAGCATGGTCCGATTGAAGTCGGGAAAAGTATAAAAAAAATGTAAACGGATTTCTTAAACGACAATCGATTGTTAGTATATTATCTAAGATGTGTAAAAAGTATCGTTACCAAAGTCGATGTCGTTAACGAGATATGCCCGTTTTAAATTTGCAACATAACCAGGCCAACTTCTTGAATATATTGATGAGGTCGGTCAAAGGAAATCACGTGACAATGAAACTCGAGCTTTACCTGATTCTAACATTTCTTCCACTTTTTTTTTTTTTTTTTTTGCCTCTGAGTGTGAGTATAGTTATTTTCTACCACGCTTTTGCTTTTCTCGTGGTCGTATTCCACCATGTGAACCATTTTTGTTGTTTTTCACAGTGAATATCCACGTACGCGCATGATTATGGGCGGAGCATCGCCTTATTTGGAGAATTGATATCAACCGAATTTAATTCGACTCAGTTACCTTTATTCTACGAAAACGTTGAGGGATTTTAGTTTTAACTTTTGCAATTAACACAAAGTTTATAATTTATGCAATACAGGAAAAATAACATATTGTCGTAATTTATACTTTTCATGCTAAAATTTTCCAGTCTCGGACTATGTCCCTTTAAACATTATTATTTTCCATATATACATACCTTTACAATCTAAGGATATTACAATTTGGGTATGTTAAACAATGTTTACATATACAGGTTTTGTCAAATAATTAAGTAAATATACTGAAAGACAGTAGATCTCTTAAGAATTATTTTTATAGAATTATAAAATAAAAATTATGTTTTGTTTATCTACCAAAGATTATGCTAAATGATATACAATTACACACACAGTATTCACATATACACAAAAACCCACATATCTATCCTAAGTATTCATTTACATAAGCACAAATGTATATGATTAAAGTGTGACAACTTTGAAAATGATGTTTATACTGTAATACATTATATCCTAATTAGACTTAGCTAATACTTATAAGCATGCGCCAATTATCAATATATCTTTATTTATACTGTAGATACACATATTGGTAACCTTTTCAAAATTATTATGATAAAAAGCAGTTATTATCATTATCGTAGGCTGAAGTGCAACTCAATTTATGTCAAGAACTGGTATAAATTTATTCCATTCTGTTACAAATTTATCATATTTTCCTTTTGTAATAAATATTAATCTAAATACATGATAAACATTTTTTAAGACTAGTATATTTTTAATCCCTTAAAAGTTGGTAGCTGTTTTTGACATTTCATTTTATATATGTAGAATTTTATATTTAATAATACACAACTATCTGCTGAGTTATGAATAGGTCCTAACAAAAAGTTTTGTTTAGTCAAATCCATTTCAATAGAGTGTTTTTCAAATTCTCTTTGAATTTTAATCAGTAAAGTTTTAATTATATCGTGATGTTGAATTGTCTGTATTTCAAGATCACAAAATGTACATTGCGGGTTTTCAGTAAGTCCCATTTTACACCCAGATTTATTTGTTGTCAAAATATAATGATTTATTCTGTATTGAAACCATTGTAATTTTGGATCTTTTATTAACTTTAAAAATTGGTAAATTATTTTCCAGCTTTTTTGGTTAAGGTCTGTAAATTCAGTATGCCATTTTTGCTGGGATTTTATAATTACTTTTTTTTGTCTTTAAAATATTATACATATCTTTTGACCCTTTGTTTGATTTCATAATGTTAAAATATTATATGGTATCCACGGTCCATACACTTTATCTAATCTTTTTCTTTCAAATTTTTAACACCATCTTTTAATAGCAATCACTACTCCATTATATTTTAGAAAATTTGTTCTAATATCATATTTCTCTATAAATTTTTCATAAGAATAGAATTTTCCATTATGATCAATCATGTCATTTATGTATATTATTCCTTTTTCGAACCAATGTTTATAAAATACACATTCTCCATTAATCACAATATTATTATTATCCACAATGGACTCTCAGCTAAGTTGTATGTATCTTGAGTTTTATTATTTTGTTTATCTAGCATTTCTTTCCAAGCAGTAAAAGTATCTTTCCAAAATTTGTTTTTTTCCTGAATTAATCAATTCCGGTTACCCGGAATGTTACTGTAACACGGGGCGGATTCCCCGGAGTGTTACTAAAATTTTGGCTTCCAATGACGGTAACGCGGGGCGGACTCCCCGGAATGTCAATAAAGTTTGGCTTCCGATGATGGCAATACGGGACGGATTCCCCGAAATATCACTTAAGTTTAGTTTATAATTAAATATGATATGCATGTATCATGCGCTTCAAATATTTGTAAATTATAGTTAGTATATTTAGGAGAGAGCTCAATATAAGTAGGTCACTTGTTGCTCAATCCAAACGCTACTAATTGCAAATTATAAGTTAATGAAAATTTTAACGCAATAGATATCGTTTAAACCAAAGTTTGGATTCCATGACGGCACCATCGAGGTGGAGAGGGGATTCCCCAGAATGTCAACAATGTTTGGCTTCCAGTGACGACAAAACGGGATGGATTCCGGGGAATGTCACTAAAGTTTGGCAGCACAAGCTGGATTCCCCAGAGAGTCACTATATTTGAAAGGTTGTTAGCTGTCGTGATATCACTGACAAATTGTTGAAAGTGATGTAAATTTCCTGTCAACCATGGAAAGGTAACTCTGATATCATTACTACTTTCATGTAATTTTTTAAGTTTGTGTGAAAAATAAAAATATACTTTAATGGTTTATGACTTTTCTTTTCTCTTTTGCAATAGCCTATATTAGTTAGTTTTGTAATGACTAGATACCTTCCGTAAGTCTGTAACATAAATGTACTTTTTTAAGGTACTAGTCCCGTATTTATAAACAGAATCACAGATCTGATTATTATATTCAGTGCCGTAATCATACAATAAGTCACATTTGTATTTAAAACAAACTAAGTTACTTCAGGTGTCATTGTCGTTCTTTGCTCTCACAGACACTTCTATATTTGTTGATTTTGTAAGAACCCTGCAGAAGTGTGAAGAAATCAGGCTTGTTCAGAATTTTAGTTTTCTAAGCTGTGTCAGTGATATGAGGAAGTGTTGTTTTACCATACACATTTTTCTCATTTTGATACTTTAACTTATCTCAACTACACTGACTCTGTGTACTTTCCAAATCAATTAGCTCTTTCGCTTCTACAGTAAGACATTTTCATTTTATATTGTGCTAACAGGATATTTTCAGTTTTCAATAATACCATTAAAATACCTGATTTTGATATTTAAAGTATAGAATAGTGCTTATTAATTTTGGAGTATGTATCACTGTTTCCCTATGTGATTTGTTAACCAATTATTGATCATGTAACACAAGAGAGAGAGAGAGAGAGAGAGAGAGAGAGAGAGAGATTGCATCACAACACAGTGTTAATAGGACTGATTCACCAAAGCATAAAACAGTATCATCCCGTGCAGCTTTTCTTTTAAGCTTAAAATATGGAGCTTGGTGTAGAAAAACCTTTGAGTGAATCTAGAAAATTGACACTGAGTAAAGCTTGTCACAAACATAATTAGTCGAAGAAGAAATGACCACTCCTGTTCAAATTTACATCTCCACGTCACATTTGTGAACTTAAATTTCCCCCTATAACGGTGTTGTGTGTTGATCTAGTTGGTTTCGTATTACTACAGCTCCGACATAGTAAGTAATTAATGAAATTTTACTGCTTTAACAAAAACTATGTAACTGTTCGTGGCATTCACTATTAAAAAAATGTGTTAACGTCAAATAACCGTATTTATGCGGGGGGACATTTTCCTGTTGATATTGATCCATTTTCATGACTTGAGATTGACCAATCAGGATGCGGAAGAAATCGTGCACAGAGATTTCCGCGCCAACTTTGTTTATCTAGGCGCCTCGCCTATCTGATGATTAGCTAAGCGTTAGACCTACACAGAGAATATCTGAATACTGGTAATTATGACATTTTACTAATCAAATATGAGATAACGATGTATTCATGCTAATCGTTCATGTTTCTTTTTTTTTTCTTACTCATTTATCATAAGTAAAACTGCAGGATCTGTTTTTAAAACGAAGTTCTGAGTGAATGATTAAAATCATTGTTAACTTAAAGTTTGTTTTATTACCATCAGTAGAATGTTTCAGCCATTGTCAAACATTCGTTAGACATTTGAGTGA
>CM068593.1:6227230-6297230 GCA_035048485.1 Pteria penguin | reverse complement strand
ACATAAATGTTTAAAGTGCTATTAGAATGCTGGAGAATTTTGCGTTTTCACGTATTACTAATTGAATTATTCCTTCATTGATAGAAATTACAACTTTTCCTGCTTCAGTATTTCTCTGGGAGATGTTTTAAAATACCGATTTGCCTAGTATCACGAACAAAATAAAAGACTTCCGGTTTAACTTGTTACATAGCCTTTGTACAACTTTTAACGTCATTTAGTATGACGTCACAATTCAAAGTATGACGTAATAATGAAAAATCAGGGAAAAGTAGCACCTGTACAACTTCTGACGTCACATATTATGGCGATTAACGACTGAAAAAAGCTATCGAACTTTTTACTGCTTATTGTATATATCTTGAGATCGGCGTCACGCATGAGCATAATATTTTGTGAGCGACTCTTTTATGTACATAGGCACATAATATAGAAAAATTGTGATCATTCTAATAGCACTTTAAGAGGGGTGGTCCAGTTGGACAGCCTCAAGGAAATTATACCCGTCAAAATTTAAATCCAGTTGGTTCATTTTTACATCATGTAGTTTAAGTGATTAAAGTACAAATACAAAAGTATTACCCAGTTATAAACATAAAATGTATAGGCTCAGCGATGGGCCATCTTCGACTTTAAACACTCGACGGACGGAAATGATTTAAACACTCGAAGAACAGAAGAACATTGATTTCAACAAAAGAAGCGCTCATAAGATGCAAAATATGATTGTACTATCAGAGAAATGGCAATAAATGTTTAGTAACACAAGAATTTTAGTCGCCACTCGGGCGATCAAGTAGGAGGATTTCAGGGAAGCAAAAGTGGTTGTCTCGGGCGACCGCTAATTTTAGTCCCTGTTCTTTTTTATTGGTAATGTTTGTACATGTATTTTTTCTTTCAGAATATGGAAACACGAGTTCAGCGAAAATTAGAATTTCATGTAAAGAAATCAACACGGTCAACAAGATCTGCAAGAAAATCAATTCAAAATGATTTGAATCCTAAAGAAAACGTCCTCTCTCCACGTAAAAGAAACAGTGATGGTAAGACTTTCAGGATTTGTAAACAAATCAGAATTGTATCATAATAGTTTCAAAACATTAACTTTTGCAATAACATCTGAACGGTGAGGGATAGACATCATATTTGACATGCATACTCAACTACAGAAGCCCTTTCAAACGACACCAAGGTCGATGACCTTTTGACCTCGACAATGACCTTCATGCTAAAATGACTTTTTGGACTTTTGTGCCGTGGGGGCGCAAATGTTTCACAAACACAGCTTGTGACATTTGAAAGTCATCTTATTTGGTAAACTTGCAAGATAAAACACCTTTGAAGATTAAACTTCAGACAAGTACACCATAGAAGTGCTATCCTCTGGCATGTTGTGGATGACACTTGCGAAATACCTTTGTGGAAGGTGGAAATGTGGCATCCCTTGAAAATATACAACATGCCTTATTTTGACCACTACGTCATTACATGTCTCCTTGTGTAAGCCGATAGTATTTATATGAACGTTGAATTTTGATGAGATGTGATTTCACACTTACTGCAGGGTATATTTACATTGTACTTATATGTACAATGTACATATAAGTAAAGTAAGTATTTGAGACAACAGGGGTATAAGCACATTCAAAGTGCCTGTTCACTCATTCAGATGTACCAATATTGAACTTCACATTGAGCAGTGCTTTAGAAATCCCGTTACCCGTGGAAGGTGAAAAAAACACGTCCGGTAACTGAAAAGATTTAAACCTCTTTGCCCAGTAAATTTCGAGTAATAGCAATCACATCAATTTTTAACTCTAAAGAGGAGACAATAAAAGCACAACCAGAAATTATGAAATAATGGAACAGAAAACAGATGAAAGATTTACTGATATCAATTTTATATTATTTTATAATGGTGCAACAGAAAATCTGGTATAATCCAGGTATTTTGGAGAAATTGCACAAAACATGGAAAAACACTTAAAATCACAGTGGGAAGATTGGTGGAAATACACCTGTGCTTATTTGCATCTTCGCTCCCCCCCCATAATAGTTGCATAGAGATGGAGCCTGAACTTTTAATTATGATAGTTCAATATCAAATTATTAGTTTGATGAAAATATTGATATTACTGTTAAGTTATTCTAAAGTTAAATCGTAGATATACCTTTTTACTGTAGGTTAGTATATTTTTACGCAGGGTAAGTGGATTTCTGTTAGTCACTTACCCTTGGCAAGTGCTTTTTGTGAAAAAAATTTGAGAACACTGATTTTTATTCTGTTAAATGAACAGGTATAAAAATACAACATTACATGTTCTTTACAGGTTCTGATTGGTGAATTTTAATAAATTTGTAAGGAAAACAATGTTGACTAGGAAAAATAAATCATGATTTCTTTTAAAATAATTCTTTATTAACTCAATAACTGAAACATGACAATCAAAGTAGGGTAAGGGTCTGAGAGACAGGAAGGTACAATGATAATCATGTAAGAGTTAAGTGAATTAGTAGTAGTGATACATTGTATGCCTTAAACTTTTCCTGGGGAGAACACTGCAGTATAGTACATTGTTAATTCTTATGAAATGTTGATCATTGAAAGATATATGTTTAAGGAATGACTGTCTTTTTTTCTAGGTTCATGGGGAATTAACTTGGGTGAGAAACAAACAAATCGCATGATTTCTCGAATGATTTGTTTGTTTCTCACCCAAGTTCATTCCCAATGAACTTAGAAAAAAAGAGACAGTCATTCCTTATATTTACAATGCATTTTAAAAGGTTCTTTTTTGAAAACAAAATATCAAATTCCCCGTTATCAAACTCGCAAGGACCAAATTTTTCCTGAAGTGGAAAAGTACTTCTGCCATGCAATATAGTGTGTGTCTAGAATGCAAAAAAATACTCTATCTGTCCAGGTAATTTCTTTAATTTCTCAAAATTAACAGATGCATAAATTTCTTTATTATAATCTTATATTTAATTAAGTAAGCCCCGCCTCTTTTTATATTACTACGCATGTGATTTGCCATACGCCGGGTACTACTTCCATGACCCAAGTTCATGGGCTGATGAACCGAGTCTGTTTAACATGGTTCATCGAAGGAATTAGACTAGCATTGTAAATATTTATCTGTTAAAATATGACTAACATGTACTTGTACATTTCTAGATGAAAACGTTGATCAAACCAGTTTTACTTGCTCACCTACAAAAAACAGAAGACAAGACAGAAGGCGTAGATCATGTAGAAATGAGACACCTGTAAGAGACAGTCTCCGTACCAAACTCTATCCAGATGGTAAGTAGTTATACTTGATTCATGGCTGTATGTAGTATTTCACACTCCATACAATTCAGATTATAGCTTACAGGGTATGAACATGAATTTGTTTAAAACTTAATAATTATCATTTTAACGAGTCTTCATAAAAACATTCAGAGACTACATGATAAATCGTAGAAGTGAGCGCCCAGTAGAAATGGTTCATGGGGCTTTTACAAGTAAAACAGTATTCTTAAAGAACTCGTATGAAGTTCAAGTAAAATACTTACAACCTACAAATTTTATGAAGTCAAATAAGAAATAAATGGTCAGATTATCTGGTGGTTACTGGTATTTTGGAGGGGGACCCATGATTTTTTGTTGGTCTCTGCATATCAATAGTCTGGAACCCGAATAGATCCAGTAATCTTAATGTAGATCCCTGTCTATGTTTATTTATCTTCATTTTTAGAATCATCAACTCTAAAACAGACAGATTGCAATAATTTGATGCAAAGTAAAAAATCAACGTCAGCAGAATTTGAAACCAATGTCAAGGTCACAGCAAAGACAAAGGTCAAATTAGAGGATAAGGAGAACACGCCAGTCAAACAAACACTCAAGAAGACACTTGGAAGTGGTAAGTTAATATTGTCTTTTATGTCAAAGTTGTTTGCCTTCTTTTAAGGGGTTTCCTAGGAACAGTTCCTCCCACATATTTTACTCTACATGTACATGTATGTAGATTATGTGAGTTTCCTCCCTTCATTAATTACTAGTGTTGTGGTGAATTGATCCTGTTTTGGGTATAGAAAATAACTTGAGAAAATGATAAAACCTCTCTATTGTATGTCTTAAGGTGGTCTTAAGATTTTTCGGTGTGATTACAATACTTCAAGACCTGACAAGGCTCAAAATATATCTTATTCAAATATACCTGAAGAATGGCATCTGCAATTTTTTATGCAGAAAAGACAGCTTGAATGTAATATGACATATATATACTACAAAAAATAAGCAGAAGGGTTATAAAGGAGACAAGAGATTTAAAAAGAACCATTCCATAAGAAAACATTTCATTGATCGAACAATCATATTGTGAGTCGTTTGAGTGCTACTTTTGTTGATATCAATGTTCTTTGGGTGCTTACATTATCTCCGTCTGTCGATTGTTTGAAGTCGTGAAGGACCCACACTAAATTTAGTATGAGGACACCGACGCGGACTCAGAAAACAAAACTATTAATTTCTCTAAATGTTCGAAAAAAATTTTTTGTGAAACTCCATACTAGCATTATTGTGGTAATATTCAAATAGTTACTTTAGTACCTCTTTAATAGCAATAAATCAAGGTTTGTTTGGTCAACCTTTTTTCAAGTCAGGATGGAATTCAAATGTGTTATACCGTATCTTCGACAGTAGACCAGAGAGTAACGGGGGTTCTTGCACCAAAACTTTTTCACACCTAAGAATTTTCGTATTCGGGAGTTTTCATCTGGGTGTTTTCACCCCACTTACAATTATGATAAATTGAATGTATTTGATTTCCGAAAAAAAGGGGGGGGGGACTGCAAAAAATTGACAGTAATGAGAAACAGAGTGATGAGGAAGATGTCTAGGAGATATCCGAGTATGACGTGCAAGACATAGAAAAAGAGCAGACAGAGAGAAGTAATGGAGAGAGAGAGAGAAATAGGGACAATGATACATGTAGGAAGAGACTGGGAGAAGACCAAGAGGATAAAGATTCAGAGGTGTCAAGGAATGAAAGTGATGTGATAAACTAATTTTGAAAATAAAAAAGAGAAAATGTTGAATGTTTTAAGTAATTGGAGATAAATTTAAATAAGTAGACAAACTGTATATCTGAGGAATTTTCAGTTGGATAAAATTAAAGTTCGAAAAAGTCTGCATTTATTTACGGGCTACTAAACACTACTCCAGACTCTTAATTTTTTAAATCTAGGGACCTGGGTGGCTACAATGTCAAAACAGTTCATTTTAGTCCCTGAATACCCAGCACTAGGTAATGGGGCATTAAACACTAGTCTGAACGATTGTCATTGGGAAAAGTGGTTAATTAGGAAATACAAAGATTGAGATTGGTTTGTCAGTTGTTCTGATATTTATCTTGCTGTGCTATTTTTTTTTTTTACATGATCGTTCATAATAGCCTGGTTTTGCATCTTGGAAACCAGTATTGCCTTTCAAATGGTTGCGACTCAGACGGTCTAAGTTCGATTCTGGGTTGCGCCACTATGTTTAAGAGGTTGGTTACCTCCTGCTTCCATGTCGCGATATAACTGAAAAATTGTTGAAAGTGACGTAAAACACCAATTAACCATACAACCTTTCAAATGGGACAAATTGAATGTTAGTTGTACAAGATGACTGTGTTCATTATAGCATTAACTTAATTGCCAGGTATATTATCAAAGTTCATACAGTAAATATTTTATACACAAGATTAAACTTTAAACAGATTAAACAGTTTTAGATTATACTGAGTTTTATGCATACTTGCTCATTCAATGAATTAGGTTATTAGAGTTTCTACATCTTACGTTTACTTTGAATTTCTTGCACTTATACATTAACACATTCTTATTAATATAAACTACTAGCAATTACTTTTATTATTATTTTTATTATTAATCTATGGTTTTCAGAGCAAAACTGTGCAAATTCCCCTGTTATTCGTTCTCCACTTGGGTCACCTGTAAGGATCAATGCTGGCTTATCCACTGCACGTTCCCCAATTCGTTCCCCTGTTCGAGTAAAACCTTTGATGTTTGATGAACCAAGGAAATTATCAGCACTTAAACTGCAAAAACAAGATGGTAAGTCTGCAGTCTTTCCGAAAACTCACTAGCCCAATTAAGATTGAAGATATGTTGTTATGAACATATATGATTTATTTACTAATATGGTTATTAACTTATTTGTTGTTTGAATTCACCATCACAGAATAGGAGTTGCACAGTTGTAAAGATTTTGATGGATTAAATACATTTTGAAATTGGTCTATTTTAGCCATGCAGTTTACCAGATACATGTAGTATGCAAGTTCCGTAGGTGAAACATATGTCATAGATCAATGTTTGTGACTTCATCGTTATGCCAAATGAAGTTGCCATCAAGGACATATAGTGATAACAAAGATCTCTTGTTTGTTTTCTTTGCTGGTGTTATGATAGTAATTACATTCAATTCTTTTATTAACAAGGTGAGGTATATCACAAAGCTAAACAGTCTTTCCACACTGCGAAGCCAGAGCGTCTTGTGGGTCGTCAGTCAGAGATGTCCGAGATCAACAAGTTTGTTAGTAGTCATATCTCAAAAAAGACTGCCGGAAGTCTTTACATATCAGGTGCCCCTGGAACAGGGAAGACGGCAACGCTGTCACATATACTGGATGACGTAAAGGTAGGTCTGCATTACCTACAGTCAGTGGGCTTTTTAACTTGAATTTAAATTGAAATTCTCAAATCGATCTTTCAATTTGAGACATAATTATTTGAAATGTCATTTGTTAATTTATGGCACTTGTGAAGATCAATGAAATGTTTGTGTTTTTATGCCCCCAGGAATCAAAGATTTGGGGCCTCTAATTTTAGACCTGTCTGTTTGTCTGTGGCCAAATGGACTTATAAATTCCTAATAACTTTTCATCTTTAAGAGATGGAGCTTTCATACTTCACATGCGTATTTCTTGTGACAAGACCCCTCTGTTGGTACAATGATTTTTGACCCTCGTCTGTGACCTGAAATCTACATTTCGAAAATTTTCATTTTCACCATGTGCATAGATCATGTTGAGATTTGAGCATGTCATTGTCAGTCACAAAATAATAAATATCACGGCATCATACAGATGTAATTCTTAATATTAGGAAATGAAATCAATTGTAAAAGAACTAGGGAAATAACTATTATAATTTATAGTCACAAACATTTACTAAAAACCACTGAAGTTAATGAGATGGGAACATAGGTAAAAAATCAAACAGCAGATTCCATATATTTTGAAAATTAATAAATGAAACAAAGACTTTACAGATCATGATCAAAATAATCTAAAGGAGTTACTCAAAGGAAAAACTGTGAAAATTGGACCTTTAATTATTGAGATGTAACATGTACATAATTTATTTCAATTTCTAAATAAACTGTTTCAGAATTTCACCAAATTTGTCGCTAAGTTTCCTATTTGAAAGGGTACTGGCACCTTTCAATAAATGTTGAGAAAATCACTAGCAGTAGGGGCAATACAAACATCCATGTGTGTCAAACGTATAGTAACTCATATTTATGTATGCAAGGGAATGTGTTAGCTCGACATTGCTTTTGTCAATCTGGAGCACTGAAATATAATTTGATACTTGAATGTCAGTATGATACAGTGCATATATAAACCATCGTCATGTATATAGACTTAACATACATGTACCTAGAGAAAAATGGAGAGCATTCCGACCTAATGCAGTGTTTGCATTTAGCACTGCATTCATCATCAAATTGATTCATCTTTCCTAAATGAATCGATACAATAAATTCTACAAAAAGACAACGTTGACATGTCCCATATTAAGATATTTAGGGGTCTTATTTTCGCTTATTCATTGTCGAAAAATTTGAAAATTATATTCATAACTGAGAAGCCTTCAAAGCAGTGTTTCTGAGGTGGTGGTGAAATTAAAAATTGTACGCATAGCTAAAGAAGCAAATTAGTAGTATCATTGCAGTTTTGTTGAAAGAATATTACCTTATTTACATGTAAATGGATATCATTCATGAGCAGTTATCTTGTTCTTTTTCAGTCTAGTCATAGTTGCAAGTCCTTGTATTTAAATTGTATGGCGCTTAAAGATTCTGTCACAGTCTATGGCAAGTTGTATACAGATCTGACTGGAAAATCTCCACCCTCTGCTAAAGATCGTCTACGAGCAGTGGAAAAAGTTCTAACAGCTAACGGTCCAAGCATGTATGTACCAAAAAGAAGACTTTTCTTACATGTGAAGCATTAGCAAAATATGTAGATCATCAGAAGTTGTAATAACATGCAGAGTGAAATGGGTTTTTTTTTTGTTTTTTTTTTTTTAAATTTGTTTGCATGAAATTCAGATGATGGTGATCCTTGAACTTGGGGTTTTTAGCTCACCTGAGCGTAGCTCAAGTGAGCTATTGTCATAGTGCAGCGTCCGTCCGTCGTTAACTTTTCTACATTTTCGACTTCTCCTCCAGAACCGCTGCACAGAATTTCACCAAACTCCATAGGAAGTAGGTAATCAAGGTCCTCTACAAAGTTGTGTTTTTTATGCCAATCCGTGATCCAAGATGGCCGCTATTGGCTTTGATTGGTTGACACATTTTCGACTTCTCCTCCAGAACTGCTGCACAGAATTTCACCAAACTCCATAGGAAGTAAGTACTCAAGGTCCTCTACAAAGTTTGTGTTTTTTATGCAGATCTGTGATCCAAGATGGCCGCCATTGGCTCTGATTGGTTGACACATTTTCGACTTCTCCTCCAGAACTGCTGCACAGAATTTCACCAAACTTCATAAGAAGTAAGTACTCAAGGTCCTCTACAAAGTTTGTGTTTTTTTTTGCCGATCCGTAATCCAAGATGGCCGCCATTGGCTCTGATTGGTTGACACATTTTCGACTTCTCCTCCAGAACTGCTGCACAGAATTTCACCAAACTCCATAGGAAGTAAGTACTCGAGGTCCTCTACAAAGTTTGTGTTTTTTATGCCGATCCGTGATCCAAGATGGCCGCCATTGGCTCTGATTGGTTGACACATTTTCGACTTTTCCTCCAGAACTGCTGCACAGAATTTCACCAAACTTCATAAGAAGTAAGTACTCAAGGTCCTCTACAAAGTTTGTGTTTTTTTTGCCGATCCGTAATCCAAGATGGCCGCCATTGGCTCTGATTGGTTGACACATTTTCGACTTCTCCTCCAGAACTGCTGCACAGAATTTCACCAAACTCCATAGGAAGTAAGTACTCGAGGTCCTCTACAAAGTTTGTGTTTTTTATGCCGATCCGTGATCCAAGATGGCCGCCATTGGCTCTGATTGGTTGACACATTTTCGACTTTTCCTCCAGAACTGCTTCACAGAATTTCACCAAACTTCATAGGAAGTAAGTACTCAAGGTCCTCTACCAAGTTTGTGTTTTTTTTGCCGATCCGTAATCCAAGATGGCCGCCATTGGCTCTGATTGGTTGACACATTTTCGACTTCTCCTCCAGAACCGGCGCACAGAATTTCACCAAACTTCATAAGAAGTAAGTATTCAAGGTCCTCTACCAAGTTTGTGTTTTTTATGCCTATCCATGATCCAAGATGGCCGCCATTGGCTCTGATTGGTTGACACATTTTCGACTTCTCCTCCAGAAAAGCTGCACAGAATTTCACCAAACTTCATAGGAAGTTGGTACTCAAGGTCCTCTACCAAGTTTGTGTTTTTTATGCCAGTCCGTGATCCAAGATGGCCGCCATTGGCTCTGATTGGTTGAAACCTTTTCAACTTCTTCTCCAGATTGGCTGCACAGAATTTCATCAAACCTCGTTGGAAGTAAGTACTCAAGGTCCTCTACCAAGTTTGTGTTCGGGATCCAGATTCCCTCAGGGGTGGATCCAGGGCGGGACCAAAAGTGCCCAAAAGGGTACCCCTCTTCAAACATCTTCTTCTCCAGAACCAGTACATAAATGGGGAAACTAATTGCATTTCAACAATCTATAAAGATGGGTTATTAAAAATTGTGTTCGGGGTTAAGATCCGTCAAATAGAAATTTACGCTTTTTTGACGTGTTTCTGGACTTAGTCATTTCAATGAAGAAAAGTGTCATGTTTTTCAGTTAATTGATATTGATGATTTCTTAATGACTATTTTGATCACAATTGTGGTAAGGAATATTATTGTGAAAGAATTTTGTCGTTATCTCAATTTTTGGATTTTTTATGAATTTTTTAAGACTTCCAAAAAAAAGGGGGAGTTGGCCATTTTTCACATTTTCAACTTTTTCTATAAAACCACATGAAAGATTTTAATATAACATGGAATACATGAACTACTAAAAGTCTACTATCAATTTGGTAAATTTCATCCAAATTGGTTAACAGATAATGCCACCATGTCTAAAAAGTAGGTCTCACAATGGTACATACACCACTTGGTAATTGAAATATGGAGAGTAGCGGTTCAAATCCAGCTGTGGTCAAAAAAATTTTTTTTTTACACATCTGAATAAGTTTTTAGATGTTTCTCAACACTCAACATATGAAATTAGGAATTTTATGTTTAAGACTTCCAAAAAAAGGGGGGGGGAGGCCATTTTTCACATTTTCAACTTTTTCTACAAAACTGTTTGAAGGATTTTAATAAATCTTTATAGAAAGAAGTCACTTATGATCCTCTTCAAATTCTGTTGTTTTTGTCCAGACCTCTTTACAAGTGGCGCCACCATAGTCAAAAGTAGGTCACAAAAGAGTTCCCTCCTTTAACAATATTCTTTTTCATACGGGCTGTATACAGAGACAAACAGAATGCATAGAAATGATCTACAGGGATGAGTGAAGAAGTATTGTCATTTTGGTTCCCTTCCAAAATCAAATTTTAGAATTTTTTTTTCGACATTTGTTTGGACTTGGTGATTCAGTGCAGAAAAAAAGTGTCATATTTCCTTGTTAATTGATAATGATGATTTGTTATGGACTATTGTGATCATAATTATGGTAAGGATTGTTACTTTGAAAGAATTTTGTCAATATCTCAATTTTTGGATTTTCTATGAATTTTTTAAGACTTCCAAATGAGGGTGTATAGGAACAATTCAATCACATTTTTCACTTCTGCTGTTATACCGCATGAAAGATTTTAATGAAACATGGAATACATGAAGTACTAAAGGTCCTCTATCAATATGGAAAATTTCATCCAAATTGGTTAACAGATAATGTCACCATGTCTAAAAAGCAGTTCTCACAATGGTACATATACCACTTGGTAATTGAATTATGGAGAGTAGCGGTTCAAATCCAGCTGTGGTCAAAAAATTTTTTTTCATTTCTTTACACATCTAAATAAGTTTTTAGATGTTTCTCAACACTCGACATATGAAATTAGGCAATTTTAAGTTAGATCTGGACAATATTTGAAACAATTGTTGTTCATGACCCAGACTTGAAATCAGTCAACAAAAGGCCCCACCTTAAGAAAATGACTAACTTGTTGCCCTGAATGACATCTTGCAGAGACAAAGGAAATGCTTAATATCAAAATCACCTGCATGTTGTTTTTTATTCTGGTCTAAAATAATATTTGACATATTTTCAACATTTTGGTTGACTTAGTTACAGTAATCCAAAAATAAATGAATTCTTCCTTCCTGCATGACTGATCATCTTGGTACTCAGGTGAGCGATATAGGCCCACTTGGGCCTCTTGTTTGTTTTTTTTCTGTCAGTCTGTAAACTCCAAACGAGATTAGGATCAGAAGAATTATAAATATCTCTGGACTCAGCTTCTGTAGATTTTGACATCTTTTTTTCTACACAACAGGCTTACCTCAGTTCATGACATGCTTACCTTGGGGCTGAGAGCTCTTGAGTTAAAAGGTCTAGTTGCCGCTTGAAGCTGTTTCAAGCATTATGATGAACAAAATGATGGTACCAATAGTCGTAGAAATTAATATTTTATTTAGCATTAGTCTATGCACTTAAAATTTTCTACTGGAAAGGAAAGTAGAGAGGATAATCTATTGTATCTATTTAATTTTCTTGTATTACTTTCAGCATTATGGTACTGGATGAGATTGACCAGCTGGATAGCAAGAATCAAGAAATCCTTTATACCATCTTCGAATGGCCGTCCCTCCAAAAGTCCAGATTGATTCTGATTGGTAATTATAGAAACAATTTCAAAACAGATTTTCCTGTCTTTGTCAAGTAATAGCTGTACTTAGGAATCCCTTTGTCCTGTGTCATTCCATTTGTTGTGCTTCTCTATTTCACCTGTGATATTTTCCAGTTTTGATACAGATAGAATTAATGAAATCAATGCATCATGTTTATGGGTTCCTAGATTGTAAACAAAAAACAATGATTTTATTAGCCGTAACTATTTACAGGAATTGATTTTGATATGAAGTAAAAGTTTGTATTAGATACAACTATTTGTAGGTATTGCGAATGCCCTTGATTTAACTGACAGAATTCTGCCTCGTCTGCAAGCCCGTCCAAACTGTAAACCTATACTTCTGAATTTTGCTCCGTACAATAAAGACCAGATAGCTGCCATACTCCAAGATCGTCTACATCAGGTATTGCATCTTGATTGTTTATGGATTTTATCAGGTCAAAAACATTGAAGGTGTTCTGCCAATTTTTTATAATCTAAAATTTGGCTTGCTGCTGAAAATAGAGGTGGATGCTGTGAAGAGTGATATAAATAGGTCATGTGGAAGAATGTCTCAAAGAGTTTGTCTTAATTTTGTGGGCATCAGATGGTGTTGGCAGTTTGGTTAAAAAAAAAAAATCCTGTTTTTTTTTTTTTTAAATGACTATAGCTCCTCTGCTATCTGAGAAATCTTTTTCATATTTTGCATTAACATTCCTCTCAAGATCTTTAAATTTGTTCAGAAAGTTTTGGATCTGACTTTGACCATTTTACTTGCTCTCATAAACATTAGCCTTTACCTAAGGCCAAAAAAAACCCCAGTGTGTTTCACTTTCATCCTTGAAAAAATAGAGTCGGTAGGTCAGGAGTTTTTATGCCCCCGGATTGATAAATCGGGGGCATATTGTTTTTGTCCTCTCTATTTGTTTGTCTGTTGTCAACTTTAACCTTGGCTATAACTTTGGCTATAACTTTTGAACCTTGAGGAAAAGAGACTTCATAATTGACATGCGTCCATAGCTAATGAAGTCCTTTCAAATGACACCAAATTCGCTGAGCTTTTGACCTTGACAATGAACTTCATAACTTTTTGGACTTGGCTGCCGCCAAGGGCATCAGTGTTACACAAATGCAACTTGTTTTGGTTGTCATACCTGTAAACGTAATTAAACTTGTAAATGCAACTCATGATGAAAATATGTTTTACTAATAATTGTAAGAGTAAACATTGTACTCCCTGAAGCAAGATCTTTCTGTCGGTACCAAAAATTTTTGACCTTGACCATGACATTTGACCTACTTTTGAAAAACTAACCCTGACCATAGCTTTTAAACCAAAAGAGATGGGTCTTATAATACACTTGTGTATTCCTTGTGGCAAGACCTGTCTGTCGGTACCAAAAGTTTTGACCTTGTGACCTTGACATTTGAACTACTTTTGAAGAACTTTAACCTTGGCCATAACTTTTGAATCAAAAGATATGGGGCCTTCATTTTACACATGTGTATTCCTTATAGCAAGACCTGTCTGTTGGTACCAAAATTATTTACCTTGTCACCTTTACCTTGGTCTTTGCCCTACTTCAAATTTTGTTGGTTCAGGGGGTATTTGTCCCGTTAGGACATTTCTAGTGGGGCTTTTTTTTGTTTTTGTTTTTTTTTTAATCACCTTGTAAAAAAATCAAAGGGTTGGCGATAAAAAAAACTAGGATCGGTTGGGAAGTGGAAACACACATGTATTTTTGTGTTTGGCTTTATCAGTAGAATGGTAAAAGAGATACTAACATCTGTAGAATAAAAGGTACCTTACAGTACGCACCCCAAGAAGCTCTTGTCCTCTGTCTTGTTTTAACTGTTTCATCACACAGATTGCAAAATGGCAACAAATGAAAATTGCATACATGTATAAGTGGATGAATTTTGCAAGTTACCAATTGTAAGTGTATCAGAACTGATAATGAAACTGATGATTGACCATTTCACCCTCTCCTGCTACCGTACAAACTGAAAACCAGTTATGATTTCAAGCTTTTTGCCCATCACTTGTAATGTGATAAGTATATCATTGATCGAGGTTGCTGGGTTTTACAACTTGGTGATTAGCAGGTTGGAGTTTATAAATTTGTACATGACAATGGAAGGTAAACATAGTAGATTCGTTCAGGTTTGATGTTAACCAATAGATTTGTCATTATGTTACAACTTACCTTCAACATGTTTGTTTCAGTAGTTTCACCTCCCCTGACTACAGGGCTTTTTTTCTGCTCATTTTATGGCCGATATTCAGCTTTATTCCCAATCGCAAATCGTATTCTTTTTTTTTTTCCCAATTTTGGGCAAAAAAATTCCCAATCATAAGCACAGAAAGAAATAGAAAATTTATGATAAAATAGAGGTATTTGCAAGCAAGAAAAGTGTCCAATCGTAACTTCCAAGTGCACAATTGATAGAGCTTATCATAAACAATCTCTTGGGTCGGTTTTGAGAAGCGCACAGAAGACTACGAACTTGTAATTGACGAGGCGGAAATCATGTACGAAATTGTAAATGAGAAATTGTGACAGCGGCGTAAACCGGCCCGGATACCTATCAGCTAGCATCAGCAAATCGTCTTCTCTGGACTTGTTAACTGTGTTAGGTAACACACAACTAACAAAAGTCTGAATAAATAGAAAGGTAAATTTGAAATGATTTTCCAAAGTTAACGTACCATTATCGGTTTTCTCGTTTATTTCTCTGAAGGGAAACTAGAGGTAGGGTCCTACATATCTCACAACTCAAATATTACGTTAAAAAATTTTAAAACCCTGACCGCAGCACTGCATCTGCAGAAAGGATTTTCAGCCTGATGAATTCCCTGTGTACACCAGCTCGCTGCAGCATGGGGCAGAATACACTCTTCTCTTTCAGGCGAATTTGCAAACACAACCAAAAGTCAGAAACAACAACCCTTACTGACATTGAACTGACCCATGTTGTAAAACCTAAAAACCAGAGAAATGGCTCTGTAGAAGCACAAATAAACAAGAAGTTTGAAATTACTAATATCTCTTTCTTTTATATTCTAACAACAGTGCATATCTTACCATATTTTATTTTTAAAAAATTCCCAATTTGGAGCAAAAACACCACGAAATTCCCAATTCTAGCACCATGGGCCATGTTCCCAAAATAGTGAAAAAAGCCCTGGATTGAATAAATGTGAATGATATAAACTCCATTGTCTTTTGTCATCATTAATCATTTTGTTTGGAATTTTTATCCATACGTTCATATATTCACTTTTCATCTTTTAATGTTAAAGCAAGAGATTTTAACCAAATGGTCTTTTACCTTGCAGTTGGAGAGTGATGGCATTTGCATCGTAGAACCTAGTGCTGTTCAATTCTGTGCACGCAAAATATCAGCTGTAGCTGGGGATATGCGGAAAGCATTAGATGTATGCCGTAGAGCCGTGGAGATGGTGGAACACGAGGTCAAAAGTCAAAGAATTTTAGTATCTAAAGGTAGGCAAGGAACATCATTCTTTTTTTGACCAGATTGCAAAGCAATTCCTGTGTATGAATTGGCGAAATCTTTCCGTCTGTCTGTCCGTCCGTCCGCACGGCATCAACATTTTACGTTTAGCTTGGTCTCTTTCATACCCTAAAGGGTACTTATTGCCAAAGTTGGTAGGTTTGTAGATACTTGAATGTTCTATCCAACCAATACAAAAATTTAGTGACCTTGACCATGACTTTACGCTTCAGTGAACACACACTGTTTTTTGCCTTTAGGGTGACCACATGCATACATGTATTGTTAATGTTAATGCAAAGCAATATCGGTCTATAAATTGGCAAAATCTGTCCGACCGATGTCAACATTTTGCGTTTAGCATTTGCAATCCGGTCATACCGTCCTTGATGGTTTCTTGTTTTCTTTTGTTTTTGTTGTTTTTTTTTTTTTTTTTTCAATTTAAAAGACATGTTGTGAATGCAGATGTAGCCATAAATTACAAGTCAAATATTTGGTCTGGTTTGCCTTAATAACATTTAAGAGATATTGAGAGTCTTACTTGTAGGGGCATTCGTATTTCACAAACACATCCTGTTGAAATTATATTTATGACATAATCAAACATTAGTAAATTGAATATTGACATGACTGCCAGGGTAGTTGGTAGCCAGTCGGAATAAAGAGCCTTGCATATAGAATTAGAAAAATATAACGTGTTACTGAAAGCATGATCTAGTGAATAATGAAGAAGTAATGAGGGTTAACTACATCTTTAAGTTCATGGAATAAAAGGGCAATGTCTTGTACAATGTCATATTTAGACAAATGTGAACCCCAATTAAATTGAGGTGAAATCAGGTTCTTAGGGGGAGTAAGCATCCTCTGCTTTCATGCATCTCCTGTAGGAAGTCCTGCAACAACTTCTGTAGTAAGTCCTACAATAACTCATGCAGCAAGTCCTGTAACAACTTCTGTAGAAATTCCTACAACTCCTGTACAGCGAGTCCTGCAACAACTCCTGTAGTAAGTCCTGCAACAACTCCTGTAGCAAGTCCTGCAACAATTCCTGTAGTAAGTCCTGCAACAACTCATGTAGCAAGTCCTGCAATAACTCATGTAGTAAGTCCTGCAACAACTCATGCAGCAAGTCCTGCAACAACTTCTGTAGCAAGTCCAAAAACAACTCCTGTAATAAGTCCTGCAACAACTCTTTTTTAAGTTCAGGAAATAAATCTATATGCATACACACAAGTACACGTGAAGGAGACAAGGACACTAAATTAAAATATTCCATTTGCAGTATGAAATGTTGTTGAACTGACATTCTGGTGTCGAAAAGGCACAAATGAAGGGTGATCTCAAATGCAAGCAAGTAATTTTTTTTTTTCCCCAGATTGTAATAGCCCATCCAAGTCGCAGGGCATGATGAAGAAGATTGGCGTTATGCAGATTTCTCGTGTACTCTCTGCAGTCTATGGTTCAAGTTCCTCCACACAGAATCAGGAGAGTATTCCCCTACAACAGAAGCTAGTTGTCTGTGCTCTCTTACTGATGGTCAAGTTAGGCAAGCTGAAAGAAGTTACTATGGGCAAGGTCAGTAGTCAAACCGGTCCCTTTATTTGTACAGTATAGTCCAGGTGTTTTATAGAAACTGCACAAAACATGTTGGGGGAAAATTACTCGAAATCAGTGGAAATTTACACCTTTGTTAATTACACTGTTAATTGACACTGTTTGCCAGAGTTGTGGCCCATCAAGGATTTTACAATTTTCTGCACTTCTTTCTGCAGCCTTTCAAGATACTGAATTGAAACTTGGTTTATAACTTTATATCAATTAGGGTAAGTACCAGTTCACGTTTCTGTGTGATTGGCTCTGTTTTGCCAGAGTTATGGCCCAAGAACTTTAAAAAAAAAAAATTTTTTTTTTCATTGATAGCATAATGGCAGTTTATATGGGAGTATTCATGAATTGATTTTTATAAAACTTATAATGAATACTGTGATAAAATAAAAGAATATTCCTTTCAATTTTGAAAATATCCTCTTTGTCAGTAGAATTGCAGGTCTTTGAAATTTTTTTTTATTTTTTTTTTTTCATTTCTCACTCAGTCTCTTTCAAATTTAAATTTGTCCTAGAATTTTATATGAACTTTAATATAAATATATATTACAGGTTTTTATTTCTTCTGTATTCTTACATTTTTGATGAAGAAAAAGAGGGGGAGGGGGTTTAAATTCTTCTCTTGATCATAACTTCTTACTGCCTTTATGGATTTCAATAGGATTACACAGGGTTGTTGCCCTAAGCCAGAGCATGTATGTCTTTTGTCCTAAATAATTGGGGGAGAGGGGAGCCTCCACACTTCAAAAATTTTTCCTGTCAAACAAAGGGACTGGCGTATTATGCCATGCTAAGCATTGCTCTTGTTAACTGTTAGAGCATAGATAGGGTAAGGGATGAAGGAAAAAAGTGTTTTCAAGTAAATAGTAGCAGTAAAATTGCCTGTGTTGTCTTAAACAGTTTCTTGTAGTGGAACTTATTTCTAGTAGTTTACATAAATGCGAATATATCTGTTATAATGTTTATTGTATTCAATTAGACAGTAGTAAGTAAAAGAAATTAAGACACACCAGGACACAGGGCTGTAAACATTTATACCTGTTTTATTGTTCCCCGCTTTCGCAAAAGCTTGGGGACATTAAATCTCATTCGTCTGTCTGTCACAAAAACTTTAACCTTGGTCATAACATTTTAATGTGTCTCCCTTATTGCAGTGCCTTTCTGTTGGTACCCAAATTTTTCATCATGTGACCTTCACCTAATTCAGTGTAACTTTTCAACGGTAAGACGAAGGGCCTTCATATTTGGATACATGCACAACCATAATTGTATGTCAGAGATCACTGCTCCCTTACTGATAGAACCCCCAAAGCGGGGGACCACAATTCTCTGAATTTGCTAGTTTTTATTTGATTCATTATTATTCAACTTTAATATACTTGTAATGCCTCATGCATGATGATAAAGCTAAATTTTAGGTGAAACAAAAAAAATTCATGTCCTAATCATTAAAAACTGGAAATGAGACTTGAGTATTTTCTTTGTTTATGGCAATGATATCAATGATCCAGAATGAATGTTCACTGCATTTGCTGTGGCCATCCAGTTATATTGATAGATCATGCGTCAGCTCTATGATGTGAAGTTACCATTATCATATTAATTGTCATATATTAAACACTAGTGATGAACTTATTGTGGCCGATAAATCGATTGTCGATTGCTAAAAGTCTTTCGATTCCGATTCTCGATTCCAATTCTTTATAATCGATTGTCGCTGAGGGAGAAGATTGTCCAGAAAGAACTAAACTGCACGTGAATTGTTTCACAAATTATTCCGCACAGATTGTCTATTAAGCACAAGGTGACCATTTGGATCAATCTCGCAATTTTACACGTGCCGACGTATAAAGATCTTTCCCTTCACTCGTGCCTACGTAAAAAGACTCGGACGTCACTTAACGGAATGACTTGCATTGATTCAATGCATCAGTCGGTTTCCACCATTGTACTCAGTAATATCAGCCATGTAGGCCTGAAATGTAATCCGGTACACAATCTATGTCAAGGAAAGTAAATAACGCTGCAATAGTTTGGGATTAGTGTTCAATTTTGGTCCATCGAATGGGACTATTTCACTGTACGTATCCATTTTGAGTTTTACATATTGCAGCATTCTTTTATGAGTAAAGGCGGGGGAGATTCCGAATGTATGAGGGGTATGACTTTGGTTTTATCCTAGGCCATAACGCAATTTTTCAGTAATTTTTTACAGATAGATATAAATATTTTGAAATCCACATTTGAATTCAATGAAGAAGTATACATAGAATATATATATAGTTCATTATTTTCTCATTTAAGATAATAATCATGGTAAAACAAAGGATTAAAAACTAAGATTTTACTTTGAAATTGAAGATATATCCCGAGGAGTATGCCTCATAACAAATCATGAATCTGGATCATTTAAGCGTTTGTGAAATAGTCTCATTGTGAAAGTTTTCTACCATCTTCATTACAAGCCAAGCACGGACTTATTTCTCTGGCACATGTGCAAGCGTCCATAACTATTTTTCAATAATGGCTACGAATGACTATGAGCCGACGTTTTTTACGTTACGCAGGAAAAGCCCAAGGATGTCCGAATGCAAGATGGTGACAAACACCAACGATGACACCAAATCATCCAAATAAAAATTAGATTTGCTATGTGATCTATTATTTGTCAAACTCAAATTTCAAAGAATATAGATTTCAGATTTAATTCGATAATTAATCGGTTTACCTTTTCCGATTACTGATTCTTAAATCACTTCCGATATACAACACTATTAAACACTGCTACTTGATGTTATGCACTATTATGAAAACAAAAACAAAAGAATATTCTTCTGTATAAGAAATTCATAGATAATGTGAAGAATTTTCATGTTCATTTGTTTGAATTTCCAGTTGAATTCAATCAGTTGATGCATTATTTCCAGTTTAGAATTACATTACTTTGACCTTAATCTTCATGTTTTAGTTACACGATACCTACACAAAGATTTGTCGACGTAGGCAGATAGCCTTCATGGATTACTCAGAATATCAGGGTGTGTGTACATTGCTTGAAACAAGAGGTATTATGTGTATCAAGAAAGTGAAGGAAGGAAGAATGGCAAAGGTAGGTAACAACAGCATCATTTCAGAGTTCTTGAGAAGTATTGTGTCAAACTGACAACAGTGCTTATATTGTTTTATTGGCCCAAAATAATTTGATGGCAATTATGTTGAAAACTATACAACATACAAAAGTATATCAGTTGTAGAGGAGTGGATGTAACCCAGTGGAGGTGCTTGGCTTGTGACGGGGAGACCTGAGTTTGACTCCCACCATGGGTGCACTGGTGTCCTGTCTTAAAGTTTAACATGACACGGTAAAAACCAAGGTCCTGTGTCGTGGTAGTCGTGGCATGTAAAAGATCCCTCATTGCTTGGGTGTGGGTCGGTTTGGTTTAAATTTTTATGTAATACATCAGACAGATGCAGTCACCATACACAGTCAATGCTCATTTACTTGAACTCTGATAACTCCTTCTTGTTAGCATATACTGATCTGAAAATCCCAATTTTATTTTCTATATTTTATAGAATTTTTACTCTTGATAACTCAAATTTGGTGAAGTTGAATTTTCAATAACTCCTTTTATTGCTTAACATTCACATTTTTCTCTCGATAACTTGTGTGCTTAGGAATGAAAAAATATAATTTTTCCTCTCGAATAAGGAAATTAATTGGCTGTGAAATTAATACAGTTGTAATGTCTAATATCTGCTGTGGACATGTGAAAAAAGTCAATAATGTCTTCAACAAGTGTTGCTTTCAAGTGCAATTAGAATAGGAAATAAGACATATATTGTGGAGTGTAGAAAACTACTGTATATCGTATGTACATTGTACAGTGTAATTTTATGTAAACTGTAACTCGTACAAACATCTTAATTAATAATTTGATAAATTATTGTTAACTCAAACTATTTTACGTGGCTCCTTTGACGTATCGAGAGTCGACTGTGCATAAAATAGTCGTGGAGTGATGTAAAAGAATTATAGCTCACCAGGACAAATGTTTGAAGAGATATTGTCATACCCTAAGCGTGGTTGAGATCCATAGACAAAAACTTATCATATCTTTAGTACCATTTGAGACAGGGCTTTAATATTTCCCATTTATATTCCTTGTGCCAAAACCTTTCATTAGGTACCAAAATGTTTGACCTTGTGATATTGACCTGGAAGTTTGACTTACTTGCGAAAAACTTTTTCCATTTAAAATTGGTTGCCACTGGCGAGCTCTGTTGATTTCTGACAACTCTTATTAATCAGTATACCCTTACAATGTTTTCACTGCAGTAGTCAATCTGGGACATCTAAGTTAAATGCCAAACTTGAAACAAGAGCAAAAGCTTTTTGTAAGTAGGTCAGACTTCAAGGTCAGGGTAAAAAATTTTGGTATCCAATGAAAGGTCTTGGCACAAAGAATACATATGTGAAAATATTAAAAGCCATGTCATTAATGGTTATAAAGTTATGATCCAGGATAAAGTTTTTGTCTACAAACAACGGTACTGGGGGTATGACAATAGCTCTCTGTACATTCGTCCCAGCAAGCTTAAAATCAACAAACATATACTTTTCAATCTTGCATTGTTTATTTCAGGTGTCTTTGAAACTTAATGAGACAGAATTAGAACAAACATTACAGGACAAAGTTCTCATATCCTCATTGATTCAAGAGGGCTTACCAAAGTAGATTGACTACAAGGATCTCAACAAGTGACATGGACTGGCAATACAAGTTGGGTTTGAAGTCCAAAGAGCAATTTGTTACATAGTTCTTTAAAAAAATAGTTAATGTGATATGATATGAACACTTGAGTTCAAGTGGCATTGTTTTATCATAGTATCTTGCAAAGCAAGGGAACATTTTATTGCACGAATGATTTATCATAGAGTAAGAGTTGTTTTTGCGTGTCTTGTGTAATAGACTCTTATTACCTGTTTTAAATTTTAAAAAATATCACATTTTTTTTTTAAATCAGTTGATTATAAGTTTGCATGGACGTTTTTACTGTCAAATATTTTTATCATGAACCTCTTCGTAGAAGTTCTCTGTACAACAATGTGACACCTTACTCAATCGGTGTATACTGATACAGTGGACTCCATTTTATCTGATATCGTATTATCTGATATTTCGTTTTATCTGATATAATATTAAAACATCAAACCGTTTCTATGTATTTCTGTAATAATTTGTCTTTTTTATCTGATAGTGAAAAGTCCAAGTTTCGGTTTATCTGATAGCAAATTTACCGTTGATAAAATATTTCACCCCGAATTTAGCCTACTTTAAGCCCGGATATTGTTGTGAAATCACCCAACTGTGACAACATAGGCATATAACAACACCTACGGCAATACGAATACGACTAAGGAATAATAATTGTTTGTGTACACAACAGTTGATATCTCATTGAAGTACATGTACAGGTTTAATTAGTGATTGCTGTGGTGTCATTCGTAATTAATGAAATATGTTGATGACCGAAATTGAGTGTAGATGTACTGTAAATACTTGAATATAATACGCACTCGAGTAAAATGTGTACCTAAAAAATGCGTACCTCCAAAATCATGAAAAAACATCTCACTCTGTGTATAATACGCAGGGAAAAAATCCAAAAATAATGTCAATTTCGTAATGAAACAACAAAAACGCGAGACGCAATTGATATTGCTTAACATGTGTATACGATTTTGTTTTGATGTTTAGTGATTTGTCTTTTGTGAACCTTCTCAGTTAACCTGTCATTTCATCGTTGATTTTGTCAACTGAATTTGCTTTGCCGTATTTCTATCACAATGAGATCGCATTACGCATATTATCATCAAAAGTGGCACGGAACGACCAGCCTTTATTCATCGTGTGATATCAACGCTTTTGTCTCATTCACTTCATTTACGACCAAACTTGCATAGACTTCATATTTCTTAACTACCGCGGGCATACTAGTAGCTTAACCCTCGTTTCCACATAAATTACACGAACTGTAAGCGGGTGTCAGCCATGTTGGTGAAGACATAATAACGAAAGAATGAATGAATCGAGTGTTATAAGCAGACATAGTCCAATTTAAATACAATTCTTAAATTAATCTAACATTCTTATGATAGTAAGCCACATTGCCGATGATCGTGCCGTTATGGTCAAGTAATTTCACTTTCTGTGTAACTATCAATTAACCAATTAAGGTTAGATCACTATATCAACTGTACACTTTGCTAATCAAAAATCATTGCTAAATAAACGCAGCGCAAGTCTTCTGTTGTATTCTTTTTTGAAATGCACTCTGTAGACATTACTCCTATTATCACCTTGGTCATTTACTATGGGAAGCAGATAGTATACAGACAATAGACATATCTCACACCTCATAGGTTTGATTGACGGCTTTAGGTACTTTAACACCATGTAAGCAGTCGTTTATCTCTAAATGAAAACAACCGCTATCAAACGTCCATATGAGTAGACATCTATAACATGTTACACAACATAAAGCATCAACTTTCGCAATTTCGTCTAATCTGATAGCCCGCTTTATCTGATATTTTATTCACGCAAATAGACTATCAGATTAAACGGAATCCACTGTATATTGTTTTTGGATTGAATATGAAAGATGTCCGTACGGACAGTTTAGTTTTATCAGAATTCAAAACACTCTACCTCAACCTTTTCTTGGTTTTTATGTTAGTATTAACAAGTTCAAGGATCATACAACACTGAAAGAAAAAACAATCCTCCTTTTCTTTGTACTTTGAAAATGATATGAAGAGATACATTTATATCACATTGATTTTAAAGTTTCCAGTGATGCAAGTTACTGATTGAATTAAGGGTTTGTTTATGCCCCCCAAAAAAAGAAAGAAAAAACCAATATGGTATATGTACCATTTATCTTAGTTTAAGTATTAAAATGTGTAGGATTAGAAATACTATTAAAGAAAAACCAATATATATAAAAATATATTTTGAGGGGGGTAAAAGGAAGTGCAATCTTCCATCTCTCCTCAAGTTGTTTGAGAATACATGCCCATTTTAGTGTCTATACTTGAGAATAAACTACACTGTCCATCATCTGCATGTTGGTTTTCGCATACAAATATATCTTTCTGAATTTCATATTTCTGTATGTTTAAATCACATTTGATGTATAAACTGTAATGATTGTCGAACATCTCAAAAGTCCTCCAAAGGGAAGTAACATAAGATAAAGAACCATAAGCTTGGAATACACTATATATCAGTCTCCTGACCTTCTGGTGAATTTATCAGAATTGGTAATGTTATCTAGGTAAAATCTATCTTGCTCTATAACTGATATATGAAAAATTCCAGTTTTCACATATCGCTTATAGATTAAGAAGAAGGTCAGGAGACCGATATGTAGTGCATTCGGAGTTTATTGTTCTTTGAAACGATTGTGTCTAGAAATTTGATGAAATCATGAAAAAAAAAAGATATATCAAGATGACATATGATATATTTTTACTTTTAGATGACATGATTATCATGTCTTTCCATCAAATACAATAGTGTTATGATGATGAACTTGAGGTAATTGAATGAATAGTGAATATGATTGTATGTGAATGCCACAATTTATTTTTAATATTAAGATAAATTTATTTATTTTATTGAGATGGATGTGAAGGTCACTTTTTAATATTTGTTGGTATGCATGTCAAGGGTAAATCTAGTGTTGCAGAAGAAATGACAAGTACTTTTTATGTGGTAATTTTGAATGTTCCTTTTTATACAAGAATTTCATTTTGTAATGTCCTTTTGAATTTTTGGTCATAAGTGACCTTATGATGATTAAAATTTATGTGGTAAATTTCTGCTGCATTTTACTTTGTTCTTTTATTAATATGTTAATAAAAATGAAATAAAAATGTATTTGTTTGTGATTTCATAATTCGTGTATACATGTGTGTATACATTTTAACAGAACTTTTTTATTTAGCTTCGGATGAGTGGTTCTGGTAGGAGCTCCATTCAGGATTTGTTTGAGGGGTTCTTGGGCGGAATGCTTCAAGGATGTTTTAGTGGTTTTTGGTTGGATCTCCACTCTGAGTTTCTTTGAGAAGTTCTCATGTAGAGCCCAGTCAGGATTTCTCTTGAGAAATGTTTAGTTGGAGCCTCATTTAAGGCTTCTTTGAGAGGTGTTTGGTGTGAGCTCACTGTGAAGATAATGAGTTAAGCTTATGCCATACTACCAGGCATCTGTAATCCAATTAAGAAGTTAGGGGTAACTCGGCATTGGACAAATTACTGATGTCATAGTGACCAAACTTGCTTCAGTGGGATACTGTAAAGGACAAATGCATCAGATGATGTCCCGAGCTACTTTTTTCCGCTAGAGTGACTAGGTTAAAAAGTTTGGGATACCTCAGTATTGTCTGTGACCTATCTAGGTATCATATCCTATAATATCAAGTTTAACTATCAGTCTGATTAAAACCATATCTTAATTCCGCATCTCTCTTTGTCCCATTACGTATAAAGATCTGGCGAAACTCCGTAAGGGGTCATGTTCTGGTGAACTCTGATTCTCAGCCAATCAGTGGATCGGCTACAAATTCATAGGTATGAAATTAACATCCCCAGCTTACGTGACCCACAAGGTAGTTTTTGAACAGTGTTTAAGATAATGCGTCACTATCACGTGCCTAGCCGAGTCATTGATTGATTGGGGAATAACGATTTCGGTGACTGAAACGTCATCAAAGTTCACCAGAACATGACCCCTTACGGAGTTTCGCCAGATCTTTATCCGTAATGGGACAAATAGAGAAGCGGAATAAAGATAAGGTTTTAATCAGATTGAACTGTCTAGTTTACTGCATTTCTGAAGTAATATGTTATGCAATTGAATGCTAAATGCTGCCGTTGAGGTGTCCTGTCGGAGGAGATGGTAAAAACCAAGAGGTGTCTAGGTAAAAGTGCAGAATTTAAGCATCACTTGGCTGCTTTGGTTAGGTTCATTGTATAGGAAAGAATTTCTGTGTATTGCATCGAGCTGATCTTGCTTGGAGTGACGAAAAAAGATCAACCAAATTATATATGCAACACTTCAGTTTAAAATAGAAGAATAAGAGAAAAAAGATGAAATTTCTTCTACAATTGAACCTTACCAACTGTAGAAATGTAAGCCTTGAGAGACATATTTTCTTTACTGTCTGCCTGTATACATGTATTATTATGGTTTGCATATGTCGAGTACTGGTTATGAAAAGCTGGCTTTTTGGCCGCCTTTTATTTGCAAGTTAATGCGATTTGATATAATATCAAGATAACACAGAAAGAAACATGCCTTTTATAACGTTATCTATAGAAAGCTTTGACATCAAAAGAAAGGGATTTGGTTCATGGATAACAGCAAAGTTTATCCCAAAGTTCCAAGGTTCCCTAGATTGTCATATCTGAAATGAAACAATGAGCACACAGTAATCCATGATCTGCTTTATAATCATATTCAAGATATAATGCATCATACCCCAAGTAACCAGGATGCAATATATATAGGATCTGAAATGAATTTTCATTTCATACGGCATTTTTGAAACGAATTGTTTGTTTTATATCCCCGAGCCTTGGCGACAATTACCGACAAAATCGTTGTCTTAATCACGAGTTAATATGATCACCATTTACTTCCATGTTTTCACCAACTTAGGCAATCACAATATGGTGTATTCACGTATTAATAACACTAACTATAGAAGTTGGCGTGATCATGAACCGATATCATCATTCATGCGATCATAATATACACATACAATGTAATGAATCATTACGAAGTAAAGCGATCACCATATGTGGTGGTGTTTTCACAGAACAATACAATCACCATATACGTTTGCGTTTTCATAATTTAAAATAATCACCATATTGAGTCTTTCCGTTAAACAGAGTTATTTCCCATTTGAGACGGTATCTGACGTAAAACAATTATGACGTCATCAATTTCCCATGAAAACGTCATTTGTGGACTATGTTTTTCTGAATTTTAGATCAGTTTTCATAGAATTTGTTGACGTTATTAGTGTGTTACGTCAGATACCGTCCCAAATGGGAAGTAACTCTATATAACTAAAAGACTGAATAGGCGTTATCATAAACGATCATCACATCGTTGATGTGATCATGATCAGTCGCCATATATACTAGCGGAAAACAGAAACTGTATACTTAACAGTGAAATAAAAACATAAAAAAAGTACTCTTTGATCGCTCATTATTCTTTAAGGTATAGTTTAATATACTAAACGGGTGTTTGAGCTAAGCATCGCATTCAAGTCGCCTTGATGAACACAACAAGATTTCTGGAGTTTTGAGCCTAAGCGACACATGGTTAGTAATATCTCGTTCGAACGAAATACGGTAGTTTCTCGTTCGAACGAGATAAAAAAATTCTTATTTAAAATGGCACGAGCGGATTGGTAGTATAATGCTTTGGCGTTATCAAAAAATCAATCTTAATAAAATGCGACTACGATACTCTCCATTTACAAGATATTACAACTGTCGACCCAAGGTCATTTCAGAATTACCTATCATTACAGTCAGTCAGAATTTGAGTCAGAGATCTTACGGTGGTATTTTACATGCTAACGATACCGAAAGACCTCTAACTCAAATTCTGATTGGCTGTAGTGAAAGGTTGTCAACAACTAAAGCGATCACTATATGCTTTAACGTTATCAAGAACTAAAGCGATCACTATATGCTTTGACGTTATCAAGAACTAAAGCGATCACTGTATAATGCTTTGACGTTATCAAGAACTAAAGCGATCACTGTATAATGCTTTGACGTTATCAAGAACTAAAGCGATCATTATATGCTTTGACGTTATCAAGAACTAAAGCGATCACTATATGCTCTGACGTTATCAAGAATTAAAGCGATCCTTGTATACATGTAATGCCATATCATTGACCAACATATTATCCAGGAATTCTTGGAGATATCTGGGATACTACTTACGCATGTTTGAGACAATAGTCTCTACAGTCCTTGACCTCAGGGTTGCTGTAAAGCAGGTTGGTTATATTACGGTCCTTAAAACATTGCATTTCACATATCTGGAACTGAGTAACCAGTTGGCACGTGCTCAGAGCTGTAAGGGAAACGTGGAAAAGAGCGTCAACTGAGTTCATATCGACTTATTACTCTTTATTTACTTCTTAACTTAAATTCTCATTTCTTATTCTCTCAATTGAGGATTATATGTATTTAAACTTTTGATCCGTTGATTGTACTGCTTTTGTGGTGAGTGGAAAGGTAAGCCCGTAATCACCATTAGGAGGATACAATGGAATGAATGGTCATGACGACAACGACAGCGGGCAGATACAAGTATAAGTGACATGAAATGTTGAACGTGTGCCTATGTAGTGATATGTTCCTATAAACAATTTCCTGTATTAAATTCGTGGACAAAAATTAATATTTGTAGCCTTTTATGATTTTTGATACAAGACGTATCTCTTAGGAATAGTGTTTAAATTGCTCATAATTAAAAGTACGTGTAAACAATAAAAGATTGGCTGTCTCTGTGTAGTAAATGATAAAATTAAGATTTTGAAATCCAAACTTTCCATTTTATAATAAGTTATTATATATATATATATATATATATATATATATATATATATATATATATATATATATATATATATATATATATATATTACATATGTCTACTCAGTCTATAGGAGAAAGTGGCCTTTATTCTGGTGCGGACCTCTTTCACTCTACGTGCACCTACATATGTGTGCATAAATTTTCTGAAATAGGTCTGATAGAAATATAAAAATGAAATGCATATCAGAGTCGATCGCCAGATAGACGTCTCCTTCATCATGACGCCCAAGATTAGTTTAAAAGTTATATTTGATTATATAAGGCATCATTGTCTCTAAAGTTTCAGATACACTTACCACACAATGCAACCAATATTAGTAATACACTTACCTCACAATGCAACAAATACTACTAATACACGTACTACACACTACAACCAATACCAGTAATACACTTACCACACAATGCAACCAATACTAGCAATACACTAACCACACACTACAACCAATACCAGTAATACACTTACCACACAATGCAACAAATACTAGCAATACACTAACCACACACTACAACCAATACCAGTAATACACTTACCACACACTGCGACCAATACTAGCAATACACTTACCACACATTGCGACCAATACTAGTAATACACTTACCACACACTGCAACCAATACTAGCAATACACTTACTACACACTGCAACTAGTACTAGTAATACACTTACCACACACTGCAACCAATACTAGTAATACACTTACCACACACTGCGGCCAATACTAGTAATACACTTACCATGCACTGCAACCAATACTAGCAATACACTTACCACACACTGCAACTAGTACTAGTAATACACTTACCACACACTGCAACCAATACTAGCAATACACTTACCACACACTGCAACTAGTACTAGTAATACACTTACCACACACTGCGGCCAATACTAGTAATACACTTACCACACACTGCGACCAATACTAGTAATACACTTACCACACACTGCAACCAATACTAGTAATACTCTTACCACACACTGCGACCAATACTAGTAATACACTTACCACACACTGCAACCAATACTAGCAATACACTTACCACACACTGCAACTAGTACTAGTAATACACTTACCACACACTGCGACCAATACTAGTAATACACTTACCACACACTGCGACCAATGCTAGTAATACACTTACCACACACTGCGACCAATACTAGTAATACTCTTACCACACACTGCGACCAATACTAGTAATACACTTACCACACACTGCGACCAATACTAGTAATACACTTACCACACACTGCGACCAATACTAGTAATACTCTTACCACACACTGCGACCAACACTAGTAATACACTTACCACACACTGCGAGCAATACTAGCAATACACTTACCACACACTGCAACTAGTACTAGTAATACACTTACCACACACTGCAACCAATACTAGCAATACACTTACCACACACTGCAACCAATACTAATAATACACTTACCACACACTGCGGTCAATACTAGTAATACACTTACCACACACTGCGAGCAATACTAGCAATACATTTACCACACAATGTAACTAGTACTAGTAATACACTTACCACACACTGCGGCCAATACTAGTAATACACTTAACACACACTGCAACCAATATTAGTAATACACTTACCACACACTGCGGCCAATACTAGCAATACATTTAACTCACTGCGATTAATACTAGCAATACATTTACCACACACACTGCGACCAATACTAGTAATACACTTACCACACACTGCGACCAATACTAGTAATACACTTACCACACATTGCGACCAATACTAGTAATACACTTACCACACACTGCGACCAGTACTAGTAATACACTTACCACACACTGCAACCAATACTAGTAATACACTTACCACACACTGCGGCCAATACTAGTAATACACTTACCACAAACTGCAACCAATACTAGTAATACACTTACCACACACTGCGACCAATACTAGTAATACACTTACCACACACTGCGGCCAATACTAGTAATACACTTACCAATACTAGCAATACACTTACCACACATTGCGACCAATACTAGTAATACACTTACCACACACTGCGACCAATACTAGTTATACACTTACCACACACTGCGACCAATACTAGCAATACATTTACCACACATTGTCACCAATACTAGTAATACACTTACCACACACTGCAGCCAATACTAGTAATTCCTTAAGCATGGTAGAAATCCTGAAATAGCCCGATTTTATTATCTAGATAATCCCGTTCTATGACAGAGGGCATTAAAAAGGTCACAGGGGGTCAGGCCGATAATCTACTCTTACAACTGGAGGTATTCAAACTAATTCAAAAGATATCAACAAAGGCACACGTGTCACGGAGTGATTCAGATATTCTTCTGTGAAAAAAACATGAATGATAGGAAAATGAATAAAAATGAAATAAATAGATAATGAAAATGAAATAAAAACAAGAGGCCCAAGTGGGCCTATATCGCTCACCTGAGTACCAAGATGATCAGTCATGCAGGAAGGAAGAATTCATTTATTTTTGGATTACTGTAACTAAGTCAACCAAAATGTTGAAAATATGTCAAATATTATTTTAGACCAGAATAAAAAACAACATGCAGGTGATTTTGATATTAAGCATTTGCTTTGTCTCTGCAAGATGTGATTCAGGGCAACAAGTTTTCTGTAGGTGGGGCCTTTTGTTGACTGATTTTAAGTCTGGGTCATGAACAACAACTGTTTCAAATATTGTCTAGATCCATCTTAAAATGGCCTAATTTCATATGTTGAGTGTTGAGAAACATCTAAAAACTTATTTAGATGTGTAAAGAAATGAAAAAAAAAATTGACCACAGCTGGATTTTAACCGCTACTCTCCATATTTTATATTTAATTACCAAGCGGTATATGTACCATTGTGAGACCCAGATTTTAGACATGGTGGCATTATCTGTTGACCAGTTTGGATGAAATGTAAAAAAAATGTGAAATATTGTACTTATACACCCTTATTTGGAAGTCTTAAAAAATTCATTGAAAATAAAAAAAATTGAGATAAAAAAAATGTGAATAATTGTCCTTATACACCCTCATTTGGATGTCTTGAAAATTCATAGAAAATCCAAAAAGTGGGATATTGACAAAATTCTTTCAAAGTAACATTCCTTACTATAATTATGATCACAATAGTCCATAAATATTCATCATTATCAATTAACTAGGAAATATGACACTTTTCTTCATTGAAATCACCGAGTCCAAACAAATATCGAAAAAAAAAAAATCTAAAATTTGAATTTAGAAGAGAACCAAAATGACAATACGTCTTCACTCATACCTCTAGATCATTTCTAGGCATTCTGTTTGTATCTGTACACAGCCAGTATGAAGAAGAATATTGTCAAAGGAGGGTACTCTTTTGTGTCCTACTTTTGACTCTGGTGGCGTAAGCTGTAAAGAGGTCTGAAGGAAAACAACAGAATTTGAAGGGGATCATAAGTGATTTATTTCTACCAAGATTTATTAAAATCTTTCCAACAATTTCTCAGAAAAAGTTGAAAATGTGAAATATTTTTGATAACCCATCGTTATAGATTGTTGAAATGCAATTAGTTTCCCCATTTATGCACTTGTTCTGGAGAAGAAGATTTGTGAAGAGGGGTACCGTTTTGGGCATTTTTGGCCCTGCCCTAGATCTACCCCTGAGGAAATCTGGATCCCGAACACAATTTTAGTAGGGGATCTTGAGTACATCATATATACAAAGTTTGATCCAAATCTGCAAGGCAGTTCCAGAGAAGAAATTGAAAATGTGAAAAAGTTAACGACGGACGGACGACGACGACGACGGACGTCGCACTATGATTATAGCTCACTTGAGCCTTTGGCTAAGGTGAGCTAAAATGAAATAAATAAATGCAAAAATTTTAAAAATGAATTAATAAATACGTTAAATTTAAAAGACAAATAATGAATGAAATAGATAATAAATGAATTAATAAACAAATCGATAAATAGCTAATCAATGAATACATAATGGACTACAAATACACGGTATATTTATATCTAAATGTATGGACTATAAAGACATCTCGCCCATTTCCGTCGCAGACTTGAAAATTAAACGGGTAGACGTGGCCCCCGCCCGTCTTCGGGTTGGCATGTCGTCTACATTTCAGCCAATCAGGAATGAACCATAATTATAACCTTACGAAACGAAACGGAATTCAAAGTTTGGCTCCCCTTTCCTTTTTTCAGTTCCTTCTTACGGTCCTTAACTGTCATATACGTACAATTATCATGTTACATACAGCATGAATCAGACAGACAAACCTCCTTGTGTACCAAGTAAGTGATTCATAGATATAGGACTTTGTATGCATAATAGGAAATTTTAAAGGCGAAAATAACACCAAGTATTTGACCTGAAACTTTCATTATAAATAAACAGGTACACGAAGTTAAAAAGAAGTCCTTGATACACATGATCAATGCACGGAAATTAAAATGTCATCATATGTCTGAGACCACGTGCCTGGGTGGAGTAAGCGTCTCCTGTCAAAGGTGAGATCACGTGTCTGGGAAGAGTAAGCGTCTCCTGTCAGAGATGAGACCACGTGCCTGGGAGGAGTAAGCATTTCCTGTCAGAGGTGAGACCGCGTGCCTGGTTGAAGTAAGCATCTCCTGTCTGAGGTGAGACCGCGTGCTGGGTGGAGTAAGCGTTTCCTGCAAGAAGTGAGACCACGTGCCTGGGAGGAGTAAGCGTCTCCTGTCAGAGGTGAGGCTGCGTGCTGGGTTGAGTAACCGTTTCCTGCCAGAAGTGAGACCATGTGCCTGGGTGGAATAAGCGTCTCCTGTCAGAGGTGAGATCAAGTGCCTGAGTGGAGTAAGAGTGTCCTGTCAGAGGTGAGACCAACTGCCTGGGAGGAGTAAGCGTCTCCTGTCAAAGGTGAGATCAAGTACCTGGGTGGAGTAAGCGTGTTCTGTCAGAGGTGAGATCACGTGCCTGGGAAGAGTAAGCGTCTCCTGTCATAGGTGAGATCACGTGCCTGGGAGGAGTAAGCATCTCCTGTCAGAAGTGACACCACATGCCTGGGTGGAGTAAGCATCTCCTGTCTGAGGTGAGACCGCGTGCTGGGTGGAGTAAGCGTTTCCTGCAAGAAGTGAGACCACGTGCCTGGGAGGAGTAAGCGTCTCCTGTCAGAGGTGAGGCTGCATGCTGGGTTGAGTAACCGTTTCCTTCCAGAAGTGAGACCATGTGCCTGGGGGGAGTAAGCGTCTCCTGTCAGAGGTGAGATCAAGTGCCTGGGTGGAGTAAGCGTCTCCTGTCAGAGGTGAGATCAAGTGCCTGGAAGGAGTAAGCGTCTCCTGTCAGAGGTGAGATCAAGTGCCTGGGTGGAGTAAGCGTGTCCTGTCAGAGGTGAGACCAACTGCCTGGGAGGAGTAAGCGTCTCCTGTCAAAGGTGAGATCAAGTGCCTGGGTGGAGTAAGCGTGTTCTGTCAGAGGTGAGACCACGTGCCTGGGAAGAGTAAGCGTCTCCTGTCATAGGTGAGATCACGTGCCTGGGAGGAGTAAGCATCTCCTGTCAGAGTTGAGACCACGTGCCTGGGTGGAGTAAGCATCTCCTGTCAGAGGTGAGATCATGTGCCTGTGAAGGAGTAAGCATCTCCTGCCAGCGATGAGAGCACATTCCTGGGAGGAGTAATTGTCTCCTGTCAGAGGTGAAACTATGTACCTAGGAGGAGTAGGCGTCTCCTGTCAGAGGTGAGGCAATGTGCCTGGGGGGAGTAAGCGTCTCCTGTCAGAGATGAGAACACGTGCCGGAAGGGGGGGGGGGAGAGCGTCTCCTGTCAGAGGCGAGATCACGTGCTTGGGGAGTAAGTGTCTTTTGTCAGAGGTGATATTACGTGCTTGTGCTGGAAGGAGTGTGTCGTCTGTCTGACATGAGACCAGGTGCCAGGGAGGAGTAAATGTATGCTTTCAGAGGTGAAACTAGGTACCTAGGAGGAGTAAGCGTCTCCTGTCAGAGGTGAGAGCACGTGCCTGGGGGGTTGGGGGGAAGTAAGCGTCTCATGTCAGAGGTGAGATGACGTGTCTCCTGAGAGCACGTGCCTGGAAAGAGTAAGCGTCTCCTGTCAGAGGTGAGAGCACGTGCCTGGGAGGAGTAAGCGTGTTCTGTCAAAGGAGATCACGTGTCTGGATTGAGTAAGCGCTTCGTATCTCGCTAACCACGATGAATGTCACATCATGGATAATAGAAGAATATTGACTGTATAGAAAGTGTCTCAACCACACAGCAAGAGTTACTCCCCCTTTTTTCCCTGTTTGAATCCGAAAGTAGTATAAATAGTACCATTGGCGTTTACATACGCATATGTTGCATAGGCGAATATAGAAGGTTTTGAAAAGGGGGATATGCAGTGTTTTCACTATTCGGTCTGGAAAGGGGGTGCAGCACTAAGAAAATGGTCGAAAATGACCTTTTTTAGTAAAATTTTCCGACCAAAGGGTGTGTGTGTGTGGTTGCAGGGCTTGTAACCCCCTCATCCCTCTACACACACACACACACACACACACACACACACACACACACACACACATATATATATATAGATATATATATATATATATATATATATATATATATATATAAGCAGCAGGTTTATCACCCTCCAGCCTTCTACGTCCTTGTATAACACATATTAACATATCAACCAACTGTTTAAATGTTCAAACATACATTGTTTACATACAGAAAATGTTTTACTTATACAATTTTTAAAATCCCTTTAAATTACACAATTAAATTATCCTGTTGGGGTTTTCCCTATGAAGAGCACATGACTGTTTCGCAATTTCCGCTAGCTGATACAGTACTTTTTTTTATCGTACATGAAAGATAACGTTACTTATGGGATTGTCGTGACTGATTGTACACGTGACAAAGCCAGGTCGATTGATGAAGCATACCCGAAACTAGTGCCATCACGATCCCATAGCTACTGTAGCTTAATATAGACCAGAGCTGACACGTACGTCAACTTCTTGCTCTGGGACCAGTGTTGATTTTTCTAACCAACTGTCATATACATGCTGACCTCTGACCTCGGACCAGAATAGTACACCTCAACATGACGGAGTGGCGTTCCAGCTTGTTTGGTTGCTTTGACGATTTCGGCTTATGTATTATAACATATATAATGCCATGCTATACGTTCGGAAAGAATGCAGAGGCGATGGGTGAAAGTTGCTGTCTATGTGGTAAGTAATACGAAAGTGGGCGGATTGGGATATAATTCATATCAGCAGGCGTTCAGAACGGAGGGTATCAGTCGTAATGATGGGTTAGAAAAGCAATGAGACATCATCAGCAGGGTAAGGGTGAAGGGACGGACTTCCTAGCATGTGGAAGAACATAGATAATTGTGACAGATATCTAAATCGAAAATGTTGGTAAAGAAGGCTGATGGAGAGGGGTTAAACTCTGACGACTTGGAGTGTAAATTTACCTGTACTTTTTTACAAACCAAAAGTCTTGGGCTTTATTGTCAAATCCCAAGGTGTGTCTGGACCTCAAGGTGTGTCCGGACCTCAGAATGTGTCCCATCCACTCATCGGCACATGTCATATAATATAGGACAATGAACCTTGTTCTACTAAACAAGGAAGAATTAAATACTGAAGTTTCAAAAGTACACACATTAACACATAAATTGGTGTACACACATTCTCAAATTAACTGGTGTGCATATGTATATGCAGTGGTCAGTGCATCTACATGTATATCTCTTATTGTAACACTGCATCTTCACCTAAATAGCATTAATTGAACCGTGGTGGATCCAGGTGTATGACTATGATTTCTCCATTTTACATTGATTGATTGATTATTGTTTTACGTCACTCCACGATTATTTCACGCATACGGTGACAGCATCTGCCTGACGTATTTCATAGCATGCGCGGATCCAGAAATTTTTGTCAGAGAGGGTCCAACCAAAAAAGGTAAATTTTTCTCTTAGACGAGGGGGGTCCATAAAAAATGCCCAAATATTACCTTTTTTTGGGGTAAATTTTTCGGATTCCAGGGGGCGTTGACCCCCTCTGTATCCGCGCATGCATAGAAAATAACTTTGCGACGGACCCACCCGAAACAGTGAGGGATTTCTTACGTGCCACGCATACATTGATACGGGACCTCGGTTTTTACTTTCTCATTTGAAAGACAGAACACCAGTGTGCCCACGACGGGAGTCGATTTCGAGTCCTTTCGTTAACGAACTGAGCACCTCAACCACAAGCACACTTAGGTTTACTCTGTTTTACAAAAACTTTATCAAAATCTATCTACACCGACTCCATATGATTGGTGTCTTTGTTAGAATCGCTATTATACAGTTATACATAAATTTCAAGTGACTGATACACTGTCATATGCGTGTTATGACCAGGAATTACCTTATTGGTATTTATATCTTATTCATTTCCTTCTCCTTATACATCACGCTACGAGTATTTGACTTGTATGGTGACGGCATCTTCCTGATGAACACCACAGATTTTAAACCTATTCCTCGGACCCACTTGGTGCAGTGAGGGATCTTAATTTCACGTGACACATATACTGTGCCCTCGGTTTTACTCCTAGAGACAGGACAGCGGTGTGCCACCTGGGGTTTCGAATCCGGAATCACACGATCACGTGCCACATGTACCATGCATGCTCTCGGTTTTACTAATAGAGACAGGACAGCGGCATGTCACTGGTGGATCTCGAAACCGTAATCTCTCGGTCACGTGCCACGTATACTGTACTCTCGGTTTTATTCCCAAAGACAGGACAGCGGTCCTCAAACCCGGAATCATATTGTATAGATTTATGTCATCCATGTCTTTTAAGTGTTTAAGATTTTTTCATATTTAATTTTTAAAATCTTGATACGTAGGTATATATATGAAAGGGTTTTAAATTGATTTATTAGGTTTTTTTTATTTGCACTAAGATTTTTCACATTATACACCGTCACTGTTATGTTATACGTAAGGCTTTTGAGTGTTTAATGTATATTAATGTATATGTACACTACTGTTTTTTGTCAAGGATACATCCTTGATTTTGTGTTAACCACTTTTGAGTTCTCACTTTATATAGGCCGTTATATAATGCTTTGTATTGCATTGTTTTGTATAATTTCTCGTTACGAGTCTAGCACTTTATCAACTGAAATGCATTGTTATTTATTATATTCGTGTATGTATTATTTGCCTAGTTATGGACTCATCGATCATGTGACCGGCTGTTACGCCACACAAATGCAGTATTAGTTATTTATATTTATCTTGTACAAGATAGATCTATATATCTATATACACTGTGTCAGCAGATTGTGATCATATCACTTACATTCTATCAGCTTCACTGTGTCAGACTAACACAAAATGTTATCAACTGTTACAGAGATCTTACCACGATCATTTGATTCTGAGGGCAGGGGGTGGCAAATTTTGTAAAGTTGGACAGATGATTTATTTCATACCTTCACAGGACAGAATATTTATTTTCAAGCTGACCAGAGACAAATTATTTATTTTTCCAGTTTCTTTAACCCCAACTTTTGTATAATCGATGCTTTTTCGGCATTGCAATTAATATCATTATTTCTTCCTTCTTATGGAGTTGCCTTATGAAGGAGTGAAACTTCGGCGACCTTATGCAGATGGTCGCTGTATCGTCAGCAACGAATCTTCAATGCCTCTAACATACACAAATTCATTTATGTACTTTAAAGTGGCGAACGAAGTGAGCTGAAAGAATTGGAGAATTTACAGACGGCGAGGGTGGCGAGCCATCTTTTTTAAATTAAATTCATCACATCTTCAGTACCAGATAAGGTAGAATTATTTAATTTCTTGCTAGTGGAGGACAGATTATTCTCAAAATTTTCGATGCAGGAATATTTATTTCCAAAATCTGCCATCCCCCCTCCCCCGTCAGAATCAAATGGTCATATGTATATCAAATAATAATTCTTCTGATAACCATGCAATATCTACATGGGGATGTGTGAATACAGTACGCAAAATAACATTACTCTCAGATTTTATTGTAAATACGTAAAACACAAGACTCACAAATACCCGAGAGTTTTGTCTAAGGTGGTGTACCAACTCCAAGGCCTTGTGCATCCAAATTATGGCACTTCTATGTACGCCCCTACAAATGAATCACTGATACTTTGTTACATAGCGAATAATAAATATGCGTGTTCATACGTCCTATTTGGGGTTTGGGGGATATACTGTGCTCTTTTGGCAATGAAGAAAATCACTGTCATACATCTGCTTTCATACATTTTAACGGTACTCAATTTCATGATAAATTTCTTAAATACTTCATATATTTTCTGTTTGTATTTGCAGCTCTTACCTACACCGTGCCCGTAATTCACCTGGTGTCAGCAGTTAACATTCGGGGAAGGATACGACAAGAGAAGAACATCGATGGAACTATGTGCAATGACTTACTAGTAATTTTATTCTGCCCATTCTGTGCGCTAGTGCAAGAGGCCCAAGAAGTCCGAGGGCCTCCGCTGATGGGAATGGCCCGAGAATAAACCAACAATCAAGGAACATGCATCTTTATCATAACCAATGTCATTCCTAATTATTTATCCAATGATCGCCTAAGGGACATATATTTATTGCAATATATAAAACATGTTAAAGAGATTCTACTAAACTTTAGGTACTATGACCATACAGTTTCGCGCTTTTTCTTAATAACAGCAAAATATGCTTTAACTGAATAATTATTAATGGTATAGGTAGTCCAAGATAAGTAGAAGGACTCTTGTTGATTAACAAGTGTTTAAGTTCGATTATGATATTTGAAATCCGAGTTTTTGTAGTTGGTTGTACAGTCTTATTCAGCATTAAGCTCATCGAAGAGTCTCCAATCCAGAAAAATGCAGCAATATATGTCTTACTTGTTTTGTTGTCAAATTGTTCTTCATTTTTTACTTTTAGTCTGTTTGGGTCCCCATATACACATATATAAATCCATAGTGTCAGATGTGTCATCTAAATAATCAAATTAATGTAATATAAATATAAATCTACACATTCCTGCTTTTCAAAGAATGTATTTTACTATTTCACATATTATTATCATCTGGAAGTTTATATGAACATTATATAAATGATATGCAACATTAAAATGTTGGTTTCAGTTTACAGAGGTTTTGTTGGTATCTTCCAGATTGGTATCATGGCTGGTACCTACTTGTACTGAATGTGGTATCCAGCAAATGACAAACTTATCAACTCAGTATTAACACTGAAAATGTTGAGGATATCATTCATGTTTCCAAGAACATGTAATAATGTATACAAGGTGACCTTCACTTGAGGATACATCATACTGAATAAGAAAAAAAAAATAAAATTAATAAAAAGAGAAATCATAGTTCGCCGGTGTTGGTTTTAATCATCTCGTAGACATTAAAAGCAAAGATTTTTTTTAAAAGACTGTAATATGTTTTGAAAAGTAAGCCAAAGTTCAAGGTCAAGGTCACGAGATGAAAAGAGACAGCAACAAATGAGAGCTTTGGTTATAAGCAATATACACATGAAATATCAAAGCCCTAACTCTGATCGATAAAAGCCATAATGAAATTTTGAAACAACTCAAGATCAAAGTCGAAAGTCAAAACTAATGGCACCAAATGAAAGTTCTGGTAAAAAGGAATCTACATGAGAAATATCAAATATCATCTCTAATGGTTGGAAAGATATAACTTAAGTTATCTTTTAAAGTAGGTGAAACGCTAAGGTCAAGGCCACGAGCTAAAAAATAATGAAAACAAATGAAAGTTCTGGTCATAAAAAATCTACAAGTGAAATATCAAAGTCCTATCTCTAACAGTTTAAAAAAATATAGCCCATGTTAAAGTTTTTGAAAAGTAAGTCAATGTGCAAGGTCAAGATCACGAAGTGAGAAGATATGGTAACAAATGAAAGTTCTGGTCATATGAAATCTACATTTGAATTATCAAAGTCCTATCTCTAACAGTTTAAACGATATAGCCCACATGGAACATCTAATCATAAGGAATCTACATGCCATATAGTAAAGTCCTATCTATGATGCTTTGAAAGATACAGCCCAGGTTAAAGTTTTTGAAAAGTAGGTCAAAGCCCAAGGTCAAGATCATGAGGTCAAAAGTGATGGCACCAAATAAAAGCTATGCTAATAAGGAATCTAATTATGACATATCAAGCCAGGTTATCGGACGGCGGACACCGGGTACGACAGTAGCTCCCCGGACATTAGTCCCGGGGAGCTAAAATGAACATTGGTCTGAAAAAATTGAAAATATAAAAACTTTACTTTTCGGTTTGTTGATCACTTCTTTATACCTAAATACATGTACATATCAAAACGTACGAATGTTTATTTAACTAGCAAATCCTAGCATTCACAACTGCAGCTAAAGTGATTAAAAAGACCGATAACCCACATAATCCTAGCATTCACAACTGCAGCTAAAGTGATTAAAAAGACCGATAACCCACATAATCCTAGCATTCACAACTGCAGCTAAAGTGATTAAAAAGACCGATAACCCACATACTAGTAATCGAAAATTGTAATATTTGTCAGTAGAAAAAATGGTTTAGGGGACGCCATTTCTATAAGGCATCAAGTTCATTTACATGTAAATATCAGCTCAATTTAGAGAGACTGCGATGTTACTTGCGAGACTTCATCATCACTACACTTGTATGTATAAGTACTGGTTAGGAATCACAATGCACCCTTCCACGAAAGGCAAACTTTCATTGTGATGACGTCATTTGAATCGTCCACAACGATGATAATCGACTATACATGCATAAGAGGGAGGGTCGTCCACAACGATAATAATCGACTATACATGCATAAGAGGGAGGGTCGTCCACAACGATAATAATCGACTATACTTGCATGAGAGGGAGGGTCGCCCACAACGATGATAATCGACTATACATGCATGAGACGGAGGGTCTCACAACGATGATAATCGACTATACATGCATAAGAGGGAGGGTCGCCCACAACGATAATAATCGACTATACATGCATAAGAGGGAGGGTCGCCCACAACGATAATAATCGACTATACATGCATAAGAGGGAGGGTCGCCCACAACGATAATAATCGACTATACATGCATAAGAGGGAGGGTCGTCAACAACGATAATAATCGACTATACATGCATAAGAGGGAGGGTCGTCCACAACGATAATAATCGACTATACATGCAAAAAAGGGAGGGTCATCCACAACGATAATAATCGACTATACATGCATAAAAGGGAGGGTCATCCACAACGATAATAATCGACTATACATGCATAAGAGGGAGGGTCGTCCACAACGATAATAATCGACTATACATGCATAAGAGGGAGGGTCGTCCACAAGGATAATAATCGACTATACATGCATAAGAGGGAGGGTCGTCCACAACGATTATAATCGACTATACATGCATAAGAGGGAGGGTCGTCCACAACGATAATAATCGACCATACTTGCATAAGAGAGAGGGTCGCCCACAACGATAATAATCGACTATACATGCATAAGAGGGAGGGTCGCCCACAACGATAATAATCGACTATACATGCATAAGAGGGAGGGTCGTCCACAACGATAATAATCGACTATACATGCATAAGAGGGAAGGTCGTCAACAGCGATAATAATCGACCATACTTGCATAAGAGGGTGGGTCATCCACAACGATAATAATCGACTATACATGCATAAGAGGGAGGGTCGTCAACAGCGATAATAATCGACCATACTTGCATAAGAGGGAGGGTCATCCACAACGATAATAATCGACTATACATGCATAAGAGGGAGGGTCGTCAACAGCGATAATAATCGACCATACTTTCATAAGAGGGTGGGTCATCCACAACGATAATAATCGACTATACATGCATAAGAGGGAGGGTCGTCAACAGCGATAATAATCGACCATACTTGCATAAGAGGGAGGGTCATCCACAACGATAATAATCGACTATACATGCATAAGAGGGAGGGTCGTCCACAACGATAATAATCGACTATACATGCATAAGAGGGAGGGTCGTCCACAACGATAATAATCGACCATACACCATACATGCATAAGAGGGAGGGTCGCCCACAACCATAATAATCGACCATACATGCATAAGAGGGAGGGTCGTCCACAACGATAATAATCGACTATACATGCATAAGAGGGAAGGTCGTCAACAGCGATAATAATCGACCATACTTGCATAAGAGGGTGGGTCATCCACAACGATAATAATCGACTATACATGCATAAGAGGGAGGGTCGTCCACAACGATAATAATCGACTATACATGCATAAGAAGGAGGGTCGTCCACAACGATAATAATCGACTATACATGCATAAGAGGGAGGGTCGTCAACAGCGATAATAATCGACTATACATGCATAAGAAGGAGGGTCGTCTAAAACGATAATAATCGACTATACATGCATAAGAGGGAGGGTCGTCCACAACGTTAATAATCGACCATACATGCATAAGAGGGAGGGTCGTCCACAACGATAATAATCGACTATACATGCATAAGAGGGAGGGTCGTCAACAGCGATAATAATCGACCATACTTGCATAAGAGGGTGGGTCATCCACAACGATAATAATCGACTATACATGCATAAGAGGGAGGGTCGTCCACTACGATAATAATCGACTATACATGCATAAGACGGAGGGTCGTCCACAAGGATAATAATCGACTATACATGCATAAGAGGGAGGGTCGTCAACAGCGATAATAATTGACTATACATGCATAAGAGGGAGGGTCGTCAACAGCGATAATAATCGACCATACATGCATAAGAGGGAGGGTCATCCACAACGATAATAATCGACTATACATGCATAAGAGGGAGGGTCGTCCACAACGATAATAATCGACTATACATGCATAAGAGGGAGGGTCGTCCACTGCGATAATAATCGACTATACATGCATAAGAGGGAGGGTCGTCAACAGCGATAATAATCGACCATACATGCATAAGAGGGAGGGTCGTCCACAACGATAATAATCGACTATACATGCATAAGAGGGAGGTCGTCCACAACGATAATAATCGACTATACATGCATAAGAGGGAGGGTCGTCCACAACGATAATAATCGACTATACATGCATAAGAGGGAGGGTCGTCCACAACGATAATAATCGACCATACATGCATAAGAGGGAGGGTCGTCCACAACGATAATAATCGACTATACATGCATAAGAGGGAGGGTCGCCCACAACGATAATAATCGACTATACATGCATAAGAGGGAGGGTCGTCAACAGCGATAATAATCGACTATACATGCATAAGAAGGAGGGTCGTCTAAAACGATAATAATCGACTATACAGGCATGAGAGGGATTGTCGTCCAAAACGTATAATATACCTGTTGATTTTTCTCGCTAAAAGTACTACGTTGTTTCTCAATACGTCACAGCTAAGGATCCTTTCTGCGAGACGCCGCTCATATAAATCGAATATGTTGATAAAGAAGCAGTGTTAGATGTTATTGGGATATTGAAGGACAGCTTATTACATTTAGTTTGTGGAAGAAATTACTTTTCGTGAATCTGACGTATGCAACGGAAATGTATATCACGAATTGAAAATTGAGGTGAGTAAAATAAATCAGACTGAGGGCAGAATTATCGTCCTTTGTTTATTCTTAGTTTCAAAATATTATATTTGTAAGATCAACGAAATTTCTATCAAAAAGTAGACATAATAAAATCATACTATATTTGTTGTTATATATATTACATGCTAGATAGTAATATAAAATTTTAATACAATTTCGCGAGTTTATCAGTTTCACGTGTAGAATTGTTAAGAAAAGTATAAATTCATATTGAAAACGTCGTTGCAGTTATTGCGCTTTTATCATAAGCTTTAACAAGAGGCCCAAGTGGGCCTATATCGCTCACCTGAGTACCTATATTATCAGTCATGCATGAAGGAAGAATTCATTTATTTTTGCATTAATGTGACTAAGTCAACACAGATGTTGAAAATATGTCAAATTTTATTTCAGGCTAGAATAAAAAAACAACACTTTTTTGCACATCCATTCAGGTGATTTTGATATTAAGCATTTCCTTTGTCTCTGCAAGAAGTCATTCAGGGCAACAAGTTAGTCATTTTCTTTAGGTGGGGCCTTTTGTTGACTGATTTCAAGTCTGGGTCATGAACAACAATTGTTTCAAATATTGTCCAGATCTAACTTAAAATTGCCTAATTTCATATGTTGAGTGTTGAGAAACATCTAAAAACTTATTTAGATGTGTAAAGAAATGAAAAAAAAAATTTTGACCACAGCTTGATTTGAACCGCTACTCTCCATATTTCAATTACCAAGTGGTATATGTACTATTGTGAGAACTGCTTTTTAGACATGGTGGCATTATCTGTTAACCAATTTGGATGAAATTTACCAAATTGATAGAGGACTTTTAGTACTTCATGTATTCCATGTTTCATTAAAATCTTTCATGTGGTATAACAGCAGAAGTGAAAAATGTGAATGAATTGTTCCTATACACCCTCATTTGGAAGTCTTAAAAAATTCATAGAAAATCCAAAAATTGAGATATTGACAAAATTCTTTCAAAGTAACAATCCTTACCATAATTATGATCACAATAGTCCATAAGAAATCATCATTATCAATTTACTAGGAAATATGACACTTTTTTCTGCATTGAATCACCAAGTCCAAAGAAATGTCCAAAAAAATTCTAAAATTTGATTTTGGAAGGGAACCAAAATGACAATACATCTTCACTCATCCCTCTAGATCATTTCTATGCATTCTGTTTGTCTCTGTATACAGCCCGTATGAAAAAGAATATTGTTAAACGAGGGAACTCTTTTGTGACCTACTCTTGACTATGGTGGCGCCACCTGTAAAGAGGTCTGGACGAAAACAACAAAATTTGAAGAGGATCATAAGTGACTTATTTCTACCAAGATTTATTAAAATCCTTCAAACAGTTTTGTAGAAAAAGTTGAAAATGTGAAAAATGGCCAACCCCCCCCCCCCCCCCCCCTTTTTTTTTTGGAAGTCTTAAACGTAAAATTCCTAATTTCATATTTTGAGTGTTGAGAAACATCTAAAAACTTATTTAGATGTGTAAAAAAAAAAAAAAATTTTTTTGACCACAGCTGGATTTGAACCGCTACTCTCCATATTTCAATTACCAAGTGGTATATGTACCATTGTGAGACCTACTTTTAGACATGGTGGCATTATCTGTTAACCAATTTGGATGATCCGCACAAAAAACAAAACCTTTGAAAAGGACTATGAGTACTTGCATCCTACCCAGTTTTATCACAATCCTTCAAGTTGTTCTGTAGATCAAGTTGAAGATATGAAAAATTGTCCCCCCCCCCCCCCCCTTTTCTTGGAAGTCTTAAAAAATTCATAAAAAATTCAAAAATCGAGATATTGAAAAAATTCCTTCACACCAGCATTCCTTACCATAGAAATGATTAAATGAAACCAAATGAATGCATCAATGTTTACTAAAAGAAAATAATAACTCTTTAATGCATTAAAATAACAAAGTCCAAAATAAAAATGAAAAAACGTCAAAAATTTGATTTCGGAATGGAACCAAAAATATCAACACTTCTTCCCATATGCCTCTATCTCATTCCTATGCAGTCGGTTTGTCGCTGTATGCACCCGATCTGAATAAGAAGTTTGTCAAAGGAGGGTACCCTCTGTGACCTACTTTTGTCTGTGGTGGTGCCACCTGTTCATGGATCCTGACAAAGATGACCACATTTGTCGGGGACCTTGAGTATTTGATGCATGCCAAGTTTCATTGAATTCCAGCAAGTGGTTCCGAAGAAAAAGTTCAAACTGTGAAATGTTTACACCAATTATCCCATCCCCCTTTTTCTTGAAAGTCTTAAAAAATTCATAAAAAATCCAAAACATAAAATATTGAAAAATTTTCTTCGCAGTAGTATTTCTTACCATCAAAATGATCAAATTAAACCAAATTAATGCATCAATGTTTACTAAAAGAAAAAAATACCTCTTTTCTGCATTAAAATTACGAAGTACAAAAAAACGTCAAAAAAACGTCAAAAATTTGATTTCGAAATGGAACCAAAAATAACAACACTTCTTCACACATCCCTCTAGATCATTCCTATGCATTTGGTTTGTCTCTGTATGCCCCCGGTCTGAAGAAGAAGTTTGTCAAAGGAGGGTACCCTCTTTGACCTACTTTTGCCTGTGGTGGCGCCACCTGTTGATGAATCTGGACGAAAAACAACAACACTTGTAGGGGACCATGAGTACTACATGCTTATCAAGTTTCATCAAATTCTATTCAGTGGTTCTGGAGAAGAAGTCGAAAATGTGAAAAGTTAACGACGGACGACGGACGACGGACGACAGACGACGGACGACGGACGGACGACGGACGACGGACGGTGATTGATCACAATAGCTCACTTGAGCCTTTGGCTCAGGTGAGCTAAAAATATGTATTTTTATCAGATATTGGAAACTAATCATAATAAATCTTAAATGAGTTATATGCACGTCGGTGTAGAAACAGATTTCTTTTCATGACTAATACGAATTGGTTTGGATATGATACATGGCACTTAATGTATCCTCAAAATATTGTTTGGTGACAGACAAACAGACACACAGGGATGCTACAGTACCTTACGGTGCTGACGGCAAGCGACAAATAAATTATAGCGTACTGCAAATAAGAGACTTAGCAATACAAAAATAAATGAATACAAATAGAACATTTATTGAAACTATAAATAGAAATACACAAGTTAGAAAATAAACATAAAAGAACAACTTAATATCATAAACACTAAGAATGAAGGTTTTAATGACACGCCGGAATCTATCACTTTAAAGACATGAAAACCTCTCCTCTTTAAGTCTGGTGTTGTTTTCGAGACAAATGGCGCCATTGTTGTAGAAACTGTTTCCATGGTAGCGGATAGGAGAGGATATCGCCCTCTCTTACAGTAATTTCCAGTAAAATCGTCGATATCGAGAGACCATAAAAATATCCCACCAAGACCCATGTCCTTGGCGTATGCAACCTGCAAAAGAACACACAGTATAATTTGTATTGAAAATCTTAATTGAAAGAGGTTGGATCTAAATTAATTTTATCTTGCACCACGATTAAACAGTACTCTATAGATTATATCAAAGTGAGTTCAAATGCTTAGATAAAAGCAGCTATATGTATCTGTAACTCGTTAACAACTCCATGTATCTGAACTTATTTACAGTTACATGTATCTGAACTTATTTACAGTTACATGTATACATGTATCTAGTGATGAAACGATTATCGCCGATGATCGAATATCGATCGCTGAAAGTGACTACATGTATCTGTAGCTTACCAGCAGCATAAATCTGTAACTCATAAACGGCTACATAAATCTGTAACTCATAAACGGCTACATAAATTTGTAACTCATTAATGGCCACATAAATCTGTAACTCATAAACGGCTACATAAATCTGTAACTCATAAACGGCCACATAAATCTGTAACTCATAAACGACTACATAAATCTGTAACTCATAAACGGCTACATAAATCTGTAACTCATAAACGGCTACATATATCTGTAACTCATAAACGGCTACATAAATCTGTAACTCATAAACGGCTACATATATCTGCAACTTATAAACGGCTACATATATCTGTAACTTATAAACGGCTACATATATCTGTAACTTGTAAACGGCTACATAAATCTGTAACTTATAAACGGCTACATAAATCTGTAACTTATAAACGGCTACATATATCTGCAACTTATAAACGGCTACATAAATCTTTAACTTATAAACGGCTACATAAATCTGTAACTCATAAACAGCCACATAAATCTGTAACTCATAAACGGCCATATAAATCTGTAACTCATAAACGGCTACATAAATCTGTAACTCATAAACGGCCACATAAATCTGTAACTCATAAACAGCCACATAAATCTGTAACTCATAAACGGCCACATAAATCTGTAACTCATAAACGGCTACATAAATCTGTAACTCATAAACGGCCACATAAATCTGTAACTCATAAACGGCTACATAAATCTGTAACTCATAAACGGCCACATAAATCTGTAACTCATAAACGGCTACATAAATCTGTAACTCATAAACGGATACATAAATCTGTAACTCATAAACGGCCACATAAATCTGTAACTCATAAACGGCTACATAAATCTGTCTCATAAACGGCCACATAAATCTGTAACTCATAAACGGCTACATAAATCTGTAACTCATTAACGGCTACATATATCTGTCACTCTTTCACGGCTACATATATCTGTCACTCTTTCACGGCTACATGTATCTGTCACTCTTTCATGGCTACATATATCTGTCACTCTTTCACGGCTACATATATCTGTCACTCTTTCACGGCTACATGTATCTGTCACTTATTTACAAAGATCATGCTCCACCGAGTTCAGAGATCTTATCAGATGATATTCTGAGGGAAGTGATAGTCTTACAAAAATTACAAGTCACAAATGAAACAAGAGGCCCAAGTGGGCCTATATCGCTCACCTGAGTACCTAAATGATCAGTCATGCAGGAAGGAAGAATTCATTTATTTTTGCATTACTATGATTTAGTCAACACAAATATTAAAAATATGTCAAATTTTATTTCAGACCAGAATAAAAAACAACACTTTTTTGCACATCCACTCAGGCATTTGCTTTGTATCTGCAAGATGTGATTCAGGACAACAAGTTAGTCATTTTCTTTAGGTGGGGCCTTTTGTTGCCTGATTTTAAGTCTAGGTCAAGAACAACAATTGTTTCAAATATTGTCCAGATCCAACTTAAAATGGCCTAATTTCATATGTTGAGTGTTGAGAAACATCTAAAAACTTACTTAGATGTGTAAAGAAATGAAAAAAAATTTTAACCACAGCTGGATTTGAACTGCTACTCTCCATATTTTAATTACTAAGTGGTATATGTACCATTGTGAGACCTAGTTTTTAGACATGGTGGTATTATCTGTTGACCAATTTGGATGAAATGTAAAAATTGATAAAGGACCTATAGTACTTCATGTATACCATGTTTCATTAAAATCTTTCATGTGTTGTAACAGAAGAAGTTAAAAATGTGAAGATTAATCCCTATACACCCTCATTTGAAAGTCTTAAAAAATTCTTAGAAAATCCAAAAATTGAGATATTGACCAAATTCTTTCAAAGTAACATTCCTTACCATAATTATGCTACAATAGTCCATAAGAAATCATCATTATGAATTAACTAGGAAATATGACACTTTTCTGCATTGAAATCACCAAGTCCAAACAAATTCTAAAAATTCTAAAATTTGACTTTGGAAGGGAACCAAAATGATAATACGTCTTCAATCATCCCTCTAGCTCAATTCTATACATTCTGTTTGTCTCTGTATACAGCCCGTATGAAGAAGAATATTGTCTAAGGAGGGCACTCTTTTGTGACTTATTTTTGACTATGGTGGCGGCACCTGTAAAGAGGTCTGGATGAAAACAATAGAATTGGAAGGAGATCATAAGTGATTTATATATACCAAGATTCATTATAATCCTTCCAACAGTTTTGCAGAAAATTTTAAAAATGGCCAAACCCCCCCCCCTTTTTTTTGTTTTTTTTTGGAAGTCTTAAAAATTCATACAAAATCCAAGAATTGAGATATTGACAAAATTCTTTCACAATAATATTCCTTACCGTGATTATGATCAAAACAGTCATTAGGAAATCATCAATATCAATTAATTGAAAAACAGGACACTTTTCTGCATTGAAATTACTAAGTCCAGAAAATCGTAAATTTATATTTGACGGATCTTTACCCCGAACACAATTTTTGATAACCCATCTTTACAGATTGTTGAAATGCAATTAGTTTCTCCATTTATGGACTAGTTCTGGAGGTGGAGATTTTTGAAGCGGGGTACCGTTTTGGGCACTTTTGACCCCTCCCTGGATCCACCCTTGTGGGCATCTGGATCCCGAACACAATTCTAGTAGCAGACCTTGAGTATATCATTTATACAAAGTTTGATCCAAATATGCAATGCAGTTCCAGAGAAGAAGTCGAAAATGAAGAAAACGATGGATGGACGACGACGACGGACGACGCACTATGTCTATGATTATAGCTCACTTGAGCCTTCGGCTCAGGCTAGCTAAAAATGCGGATCACTGTACAGCAATCCATTTAAAAACCGCAGGAAACGTGTAATCGACCACATGTATGTACCAGATGAACATCTAGTGTGCGATAAACATCAGTACGTCTGTTATACGCTATTCAAATATTATCGGAAACGTGGACTTGACACTTAGTATATACCCGTAAACGTCAGAGTTGTCGTGGTTGCAAACCCCGTCGAGGGTTTGCAAATTACGTTGTTGTCTACTCTGGAAATGCGCATGTGCGACATAATTACGCTGCATGCCGGGAAAACATAGCCTCCATGGCGAGGTCAGGCAGTATAAGTTTTTTATTGTCTAAGTGTAACAAAAGTGCAGCAATTTTACTCAAATACCTTTGAATGCTATCGGAAGATTATTGTGTACACCACAGTACAATGCATATATACCTTTGCCTTTATACTTCTTTCAGTTTCGTATCCATACCACTGATTGCCTTTCACGGCATAACTCTGCACATGCGCACTGTCCCAGTGTTCTTCATATTCTTCCATGCGCAATGTGTTGCACATCTGTGTAAACGAGAACATATAAACATTGTTCATGTTTGTCAAAATATAGCAAGCAAAAGATCTACAAGTGTTCTATGATAAATACTTCTTGTAAGTTGATTATAGACAGTCCCGGTTGTCTTTCATTATGTTGATTATAGACAGTCCCGGTTGTCTTTCATTATGTTGATTATAGACAGTCCCGGTTGTCTTTCATTAAGTTGATTATAGACAGTCCCGGTTGTCTTTCATTATGTTGATTATAGACAGTACCGGTTGTCTTTCATTATGTTGATTAGGGGTAATCCTGTTTCTCTTCTAGTATGTTGATTATCGAGAGTTGTGTCTGTCTTAATTGATAACTAACAGTCCTGTCTATCTGTTAACTGTTGACAGTCCTGTCTATCTGCTGACTACTGACAGTCCTGTCTATCTGCTGACTACTGACATCCCTGTCTATATGCTGACTATTGACAGTCCTGTCTATCTGCCGACTACTGACAGTCCTGTCTATATGCTGACTATTGACAGTCCTGTCTATCTGCTGACTACTGACGGTCCTGTCTAAGACAATGCTGACTATTGACAGTCCTGTCTTTCTGCCGACTACTGACAGTCCTGTCTATATGCTGACTATTGACAGTCCTGTCTATATGCTGACTATTGACAGTCCTGTCTATCTGTTAAGTATGGATAGTCATGTCTATATTTGTTGATTACTGGCAGTACTGTCTATATTTGTTGATTACTGGCAGTGCTGTCTATATTTGTTGATTACTGGCAGTCCTGTCTATATTTGTTGATTACTGGCAGTACTGTCTATTTTTTGTTGATTATTGATAGTCCTGAATATCTTTGTTGATTACTGGCAGTCCTGTCTATTTTTGTTGATTATTGATAGTCCTGAATATCTTTGTTGATTAGTGACAGTCCTATTTATATTTGCTGATTACTGACAGTCCTATCTATACTTGTTGATTATTGACAGTTCTGTCTATCTTTTAGTATGTTGGATATTGACAGTTATATCTATATTTTAGTTCTATTGATTATGGGTACTCCTGGCTGTCTTTTAGTTATGTTGATTATGGACAGTCCTATCTATATTTGTTATTTATTGACCGTTCTGTCTACCTTTGTTGATTACTGACCGTTCTGTCTATCTTTTAGTTATGTTGATTATGGACAGTCTCGACTGTCTTTTAGTTATGTTGATTATGGACAGTTCTGACTGTCTTTTAGTTATGTTGATTATGGACAGTCCGGACTGTCTTTTAGTTATGTTGATTATTGACAGTCTAAGCTGTCTTTTAGGTCCATTGATTATGGGTAGTCCTGTCTTCCTTTGTTGTTGCTGTTTATTGTGTTGTACTATAATGTTACTTACTTCCTGATAGCTGCGTCTTCCTGGTGATACTAGTACAGGTCCGCCTTGGACGCCACCTTTGATTACAGGAGAACCTACAAGGTTATCTGATGTATTCTTCAACACAAATCCTGCTGCTGCAGCGTTCAAACCCATTACCAACTTCTCTGGTGGTGCACCGCCACTAATATAATAGTGAATCGTCCAATTCTGTAAAACAACGGAAAAGCAGATTATTTACCTGACTAAAAGTGGACTTGATATCGCCTCCTGAGTAGAGCGGAATATTTCGCCTCATGAGTACAGCGGATTATTTCGCCTAATGAACAAAGCGGATTATTTACTTAGCAAAGAGTGGACCTGATATCGCCTCATGAGTAGAGCGGATTATTTTGCTTCATGAATAGAGCGGATTATTTACCTGACAAAGAGTGGACCTGATATGGTCTCCTGAGTAGAGCGAATTACTTATCTTTATGTAAGTGTTGAGCTAGTGTCGCCGTTCGAGTAGCACGTATTATTTACCTATGTGTTGAGCTGATGTCTTCTCCAGAGTAGACCGGTGTATTTACCTGACTAAGTATCGAGCTGGTATTGCCGCCCTAGTACACTATTTACTTGACTAAGTGTTGCGCTAGTGTCGACGCCAGAGTAGAACTGACTATTTACCTAAGTGTCGAGCTGATGTCGCCGCCCGAGTAGAGCGCACTATTTACCTGACTAAGTGTCGAGGTAATGTCTCCGCCAGAGTAGAGCCGACTATTTACCTTACTTAATGTCGAGCTGATGTCTCCACCAGAGTAGAGCGGACTATTTACCTGACTAAGTGTCGAGCTGATGTCGCCGTCCGAGTAGAGTGGATTATTTACCTGACTTAGTGTCGAGCTGATGTCTCCGCCCGAGTAGAGCGGACTATTTACCTAAGTTTCGAGCTGATGTCGCCGCCAGAGTAGAGCGGACTATACCTGACTAAGTGTCGAGCTGATGTCGCCGCCAGAGTAGAACGGATTATTTACCCGAGTAAGTGTCGAGCTGATGTCGCCGCCAAAGTAAAGCGGACTATTTACCTAAGTTTCGAGCTGATGTCGCCGCCAGAGCAGAACATACTATTTATCTGACTACGTGTCCAGCTGATGTCGCCGCCAGAGTAGAACGGATTATTTACCCGTGTAAGTGTCGAGCTAATGTCGCCGCCAGAGTAGAACGGACTATGTACCTGACTAAGTGTCGAGCTGCTGTCGCCACCAGAGTAGAACGGACTATTTACCTGAGTAAACGTCGAGCTGATGTCGCCGCCCGAGCAGAGCGGACTATTTACCTGACTAAGTGTCGAGCTGATGTCGTTGCCAGAGTAGAAGTGACTATTTACCTGACTAAGTGTCGAACTGATGTCGCCGCCAAAGTAAAGCGGACTATTTACCTAAGTTTCGAGCTGATGTCGCCGCCAGAGCAGAACATACTATTTATCTGACTACGTGTCCAGCTGATGTCGCCGCCAGAGTAGAACGGATTATTTACCCGTGTAAGTGTCGAGTTAATGTCGCGGCAAGAGTAGAACGGACTATGTACCTGACTAAGTGTCGAGCTGCTGTCGCCGCAAGAGTAGAACGGACTATTTATCTGAGTAAACGTCGAGCTGATGTCGCCGCCCGAGCAGAGCGGACTATTTACCTGACTAAGTGTCGAGCTGAAGTCGTTGCCAGAGTAGAAGTGACTATTTACCTGACTAAGTGTCGAACTGATGTCACCGCCAGAGTAGAACGGACTATTTACCTGACTAAGTGTCGAGCTGATGTCGATGCCAGAGTAGAGCGGACTATTTACCTGACTAAGCGTCTAGCTGATGCAGCCGCCAGAGTAGAGCGGATTATTTACCTGACTAAGTGTCGAGCTGATGTCGCCGCCCGAGTAGAGCGGATTATTTACCTGACTAAGTGTCGAGCTGATGTCGCCGCCCGAGTAGAGCGGATTATTTACCTGACTAAGTGTCGAGCTGATGTCGCCACCCGAGTAGAGCGGGCTGTTATACCCTGTGTTATGGCTCCAGCTTCCGTAGTAATCGTACGCCATGACGTTGATGAAGTCCACATATCTACAACACATGCAATTCCGACTTATCCTAATTTTTCAATGAACACATTATACTTAAGTCATATAAATCGATAAATACATACATTTCCAAAACAATAAAAGTAGGCATAAGAGTCCTAAAATTTGTAAACTAAAACTTCATGTGATTGATGATAGGGGGTGTTTAGGTACTTCAACGTTTTAAACATGTCTCTAGTATAACCTGACTAACCTGGTATAAAACTCGTTGTGCTATATCGTTTATGTGCAATTTTATCGGAACTGCAGACAGATAGGTTGATAGCTAGCTAGTTAGCAAGCTAGACAAACAGACAGACATACTGATCGATTTACTAATTTATTGATTGATAAAACTGATGTAACATTTTATATCAGTTTTACAAAATCAACGGGGAATTAGAAAATGCGTTAGCCTGTCGGTATCTATATGAATACCAAACAACAAAACTTGACTTGAGGCTTAGGAAATGCCAAACTTTGAACCATTATTTACTAATTTAACTGTGCAAGGTTTATTTTATGCTTGGCATATGGTTATATGGTGGACAATTTGTGACCAAACATAACATTAGGCCTTACATGTGTTCGTTATTCAATTTTAAGAATATATTCCTATTTTATGGTGATTTTGCCACAGAAAACAATTTTCAGGGGTCTTTGGATGTGATGTATTTCATTATGAGAATGTCAAATCATTTACTTACTAACTTATATTATATTCTGATAAGGTAGGTATAGAAGTGTCATCTGATGAGATAACAATTACTTCTGATTACTTTTCACATTTAGGCCGACTTAAAGCTTAAGAGTGAGTGAAATATGTCCTTTATACCTTTGCAACAGGCCACTGTTGAAACACAAGAAAACACAAATGATTTTAATCACCATAGAACTATATTCCTGGTAATCATGATAAGCATGGTCTACAGTTTATTGGTTGTCATGGTAATGGTTAAATATTGATAAACTATTTACTTGACGATTTCCGGTATATCATAAGATTGGTCTATGGTGTCTTTACCAGGCGCTGCAGCAATTGTCAATAGCAAGGTCTTATTGTCCGCTTTGGTCTTAAATTCATCATGTATGTACTGAAAAGAAAATTATATGTATCTTACTATAACATTTCATAATATTGAACTGAATAGCTATGTGAAACCGCAGTAAGGTGTGGGGTTTTCACTTGGGTTTATAAAAACATTTGTCCGAAAATTGCTTAATGTTTTGTTTCTGTTAATCTTTATTCGGAATTTCTACTAAATGGAATGAGCCTTTCGGAAAAGGGACCTATAAGAAATAAAGTCTTGTTTTCATCTCTGATGTATACTAACATCAACACTTTGTATAAGAAATATAACCACAGACCATGGCTCTATTGTAGAAACATAACCAGAAACCATGGTCCTATCGGTGAAATATGGTCGCATGCCATGGATCTATTGTGGAAATATAACAACACATATGGTTCTTTTGTAAGATTTTGCTATACCTGCAATCCGAAACTAGAGTCACAGTTTGGGGCTAGGAAAATTGATCATTACAACCACCTCCTTTCCATATTATACATTCCAATGTAATTATATGTAGGTGCAAAGGACTGCAATACAAAGTAACAAAAAGGCTCACACGTAAACATCTCCTTTTAAACGAGAGTCTATGTGCCTTGAACGAGTAAGCGTCTCCTGTCTGAGGTGAGACCAGAAGCCCGGGAGGAGTAAACGTTTCCTGTCAGAGGCGAGACCAGATACCCGGGAGGAGAGAGCGTCTCCTGTCAGAGGTGAGACCAGATGTCCAGATGTAAACGTCTCCTGTCAGAGGTGAGACCTTGGAGGAGTATTCACCTTTTGCCAGAGGTGAGACCAGGTGTCCAGATTTCAGCGTCTCCTGTCAGAGGAGAGATCAGATGCCCGGGAGGAGTAGGCGTCTTCTGTCAGAGATGAAATCAGGTACACGGAAAGGTTAGCGTCTCCTGTCAGAGGTGAGATCAGGTGTCCGGGAGGAGAAAGCATTTCCTGTCAAAGGTGAACCCAGATATTCGGGAGAAGTAAGTCTTCTGTCAGAGGTGATATCAGGTGTCCGTGTTGAGTAAGCGCCTCCTGCCAGAGGTGATATCAGGTGTCCGAGTTGAGTAAGCGTCAGCTGTCATGTGATATCAGGTGTCCGTGTTGAGTAAGCGTCTTCTATCAGAGTTGATATCAGGTGTCCGTGTTGTGTTTTGTAAGCGTCTCCTGTCAGAGGTGAAATCAGGTGTCCGTGTTGAGTAAGCGTCTCCTGTCAGAGGTGATGTCAGGTGTCCATGTTGAGTAAGCGTCTCCTGTCAGAGGTGATATCAGGTGTCCGTGTTGAGTAAGCGTCTCCTGTCAGGTGGTATCAGGTGTTCGTGTTGAGTAAGCGTCTCCTGTCAGAGGTGATGCCAGGTGTCCGTGTTGAGTAAGCGTCTCCTGTCAGAAGTGATGTTAGGTGTCCGTGTTGAGTAAGCGTCTCCTGTCAGAGGTGATGCCAGGTGTCCGTGTTCAGTAGGCGTCTCCTGTCAGAGGTGAAATCAGGTGTCCGTGTTGAGTAAGCGTCTCCTGTCAGAAGTGAAATCAGGTGTCCGTGTTGAGTAAGCGTCTCCTGTCAGAGGTGATATCAGGTGTCCGTGTTGAGTAAGCGTCTCCTGTCAGAGGTGATGCCAGGTGTCCGTGTTGAGCAAGCGTGTCCTGTCTGAGGTGATGTCAGGTGTCCGTGTTGAGTAAGCATCTCCTGTCAGAGGTGATATCAGGTGTCCGTGTTGAGTAAGCGTCTCCTGTCAGAGGTGATGCCAGGTGTCCGTGTTGAGCAAGCGTGTCCTGTCTGAGGTGATGTCAGGTGTCCATGTTGATTATGCGTCTCCTGTCAGAGGTGATGCCAGGTGTCTGTGTTGAGTAAGCATCTTCTGTCAGGTGGTATCAGGGGTCCGTGTTGAGTAAGCATCTCCTGTCAGAGGTGATGCCAGGTGTCCGTGTTGAGTAAGCATCTCCTGTCAGGTGGAATTAGGTGTCCGTGTTGAGTAAGCGTCTCCTGTCAGAGGGGATGTCAGGTGTCCATGTTGAGTAAGCATCTCCTGTCGGAGGTGTGACCAGGTGCCATGGAGAATTAAGCATTACCTGTTTGAGGTGAGATCGGGTAATCGAGGGGATTAAGCTTCTCCTTACAGAGGTGATAAGAATGCTGTGGAGGAGAAATGTCTTGTCAGAGGTGAGACTAGTTACCCAACAGGAGCAAGCTTCTAGTGTCACAGGTGAGACCGGGTACATAGTAGGAGCAAGCTTCTAGTGTCACAGTTGAGACTAGGTACCCAGTAGGAGCAAGCTTCTAGTGTCACAGGTGAGACCGGGTACCCAGTAGGAGGAAGCTTCTAGTGTCACAGTTGAGACTAGGTACCCAGTAGGGGCAAGCTTCTAGTGTCACAGGTGAGACTAGGTACCCAGTAGGAGGAAGCTTCTAGTGTCACAGTTGAGACTAGGTACCCAGTAGGAGCAAGCTTCTGGTGTCACAGGTGAGACCGATTATGCAGTAGGAGCAAGCTTCTAGTTTCACAGGTGAGACTAGGTACTCAGTAGGAGGAAGTTTCTAGTGTCACAGGAGAGACTAGGTACCCAGTAGGAGCAAGCTTCTAGTGTCACAGGTGAGACCGGGTACGTAGTAGGAGCAAGCTTCTAGTGTCACAGGTGAGACTAGGTACCCAGTAGGAGCAAGCTTCTAGTGTCACAGTTGAGACTAGGTACCCAGTAGGGGCAAGCTTCTGGTGTCACAGGTGAGACCGATTATGCAGTAGGAGCAAGCTTCTAGTTTCACAGGTGAGACTAGGTACTCAGTAGGAGGAAGTTTCTAGTGTCACAGGTGAGACTAGGTACCCAGTAGGAGCAAGCTTCTAGTGTCACAGTTGAGACTAGGTACCCAGTAGGGGCAAGCTTCTAGTGTCACAGGTGAGACTAGGTACCCAGTAGGAGCAAGCTTCTGGTGTCACAGGTGATACCGGATATGCAGTAGGAGCAAGCTTCTAGTTTCACAGGTGAGACTAGGTACTCAGTAGGAGGAAGCTTCTAGTGTCACAGGTGAGGAGACCGGGTATGCAGTAGGAGCAAGCTTCTAGTGTCACAGGTAAGGCCGGGTACGCAGTAGGAGCAAGCTTCTAGTGTCACAGGTAAGGCCGGGTACGCAGTAAGAACAAACTTGTAGTGAAAGATACAAGATCATTGGTCTGGGAAGAGTGAGCATCTCTTTTCAGTGGTGAAACCAATTACCCGGGAGAAGTAAGCTTCTCATGTGAAAGATGGGAACTTAGACATGAGAGAACCCAATCTCCTGTCAGAGGTGAGACCTGGTATCCGAGACAAAAAGCACTTCCTGTCTAAGGTGAGAGGTGTTCGGAACACAAAGTGACCCATCGTGATGGACATTCATTGACCATTAACTACAAACCACCCAAATAAACAACGTACCATAATGGACATTCACTGACCATTAACTACAAACCACCCAAATAAACAGCTTACCATAATGGACATTCATTGACCAGAACTACAAACCAATCAAATAAACAACGTACCATAATGGACATTCATGGACCAGTATCTACAAACCACCCAGATAAACAACATACAATAATGGACATTCATGGACCAGTATCTATAAACCACCCAGATAAACAACATACAATAATGGACATTCATGGTCCAGTATCTACAAACCATCAAATATTAGTCATTAGGTTTGTTATACGTTACTAACTGTCCACGGAAATTTGCCGGGATGATCAACACCATGAAAGGCCCAATAACGGTTTTATTTTGTCCAGAACCAAAATCAAAGGCATGAAAAAAAAGAGCAGATATCATTATTTTCTGTCTCCAAATCGCCAATGCCGTTCAACATATCGCTTCTGACGTTCCACAAGAATTTGGGAGGCAGTCACGTGACAAGATTCTAGCAATGCTATTGGATCACACTAGTCCGAGGCCAAATAAATGAACGCCATGTCTATATACTACATCGTTACTTATGTCGGATATAAGCTGTGTATAGAAACAAGTTTTATATCTAAATACCACCGTATTTTCATCACGTTCAATAACAATACAGATTACAGTAAGATGGGTTGAGATGATTTACTACTTTACCACCTGATATAACTTCTCCCTATATCATCTCAAAACGAAGTACCAACCGCTCACCTTCAATAATTCTGTAAACTTCTTCCGATATATAGACCCAGGATATTCCCAATCAATATCTAGACCGTCAAAATCCCGATCCCGTAAATATATCCGACAATTCTCCGCAAATTTACGTATAGACTCAGTAGAGTCTAAAATCCCTGCAAAAAAGTCGTTCGTGTTTTCCCCTCCCACCGAAAGCATTGTCTTCAAATGTTTATATTTCTTCTTCAAGGCTGTGAACTCGAAGTATCTTCCCCGTTTATTCGTGAGAGATCCATTGTCATCGTCTACCGCTGTTTTGATAAGTCTTTTTGTCGCTACATCAATCTTGGCGAAGGCATATACTAGATGGGTACACAGACTGGGATCGATATCGCCTATCTGGAATCGGCTCTGTATGTATCCTCTACTGCCAGACCAGTTAGTAAAATAACACACTCTCTTGAAATCTTTACCTGAATGAAAACAAAAGACCAAAGGAAAATCGAAAATATTCTGATTAAGAATTCCGTTTAAATGTTATTCTCGCACTAATTCGAGACAGTCTTCGAGCTTAGTATGCAAGGCACGTCACTGCATGTAACACTTAAAGTGAAAAAGAAACTTGTCCGTAGGAAGCATTTCGATAGAGAGGAACCTTGAATTTCGTTTAGTTTCGTAACGTGATAAGAAATCGGTCCATGTTCGGCCAAAAACAGTGAGAAGCCTCCTCCCCTCCCCACCCAGTTACTACAAGCCCGAGAGAAACTGATGAATAATAAAATCGCGATGTAATGTCTAAAACACTGGAAAAAGAATGAAATGCTGAACCCCAATAGTAATAACTATGCAATGCTACAAAGCACAATTATGAACAATTATGCACTGTTTACTACATTTGATATAATGATAGCGGCTTATAGGTTATGACAAGGGGTATATCGCCTGTGATGGGATCCTACTTTTGATATAATGATAGCGGCTTATAGGTTAGGACAAGGGGTATATCGCCTGTGATGGGATCCTACTTTTGATATAATGATAGCGGCTTATAGGTTAGGACAAGGGGTATATCGCCTGTGATGGGATCCTACATTTGATATAATGATAGCGGCTTATAGGTTAGGACAAGGGGTATATCGCCTGTGATGGGATCCTACATTTGATATAATTATAGCGGCTTATAGGTTAGGACAAGGGGTATATAGTCTGTGATGGGATCCTACTTTTGATATAATGATAGCGGCTTATAGGTTAGGACAAGGGGTATATCGCCTGTGATGGGATCCTACTTTTGATATAATGATAGCGGCTTATAGGTTAGGACAAGGGGTATATCGCCTGTGATGGGATCCTACATTTGATATAATGATAGCGGCTTATAGGTTAGGACAAGGGGTATATCGCCTGTGATGGGATCCTACATTTGATATAATTATAGCGGCTTATAGGTTAGGACAAGGGGTATATCGCCTGTGATGGGATCCTACTTTTGATATAATGATAGCGGCTTATAGGTTAGGACAAGGGGTATATCGCCTGTGATGGGATCCTACTTTTAATATAATGATAGCGGCTTATAGGTTAGGACAAGGGGTATATCGCCTGTGATGGGATCCTACTTTTAATATAATGATAGCGGCTTATAGGTTATGACAAGGGGTATATCGCCTGTGATGGGATTCTACATTTGATATAATGATAGCGGCTTATAGGTTAGGACAAGGGGTATATCGCCTGTGATGGGATCCTACTTTTAATATAATGATAGCGGCTTATAGGTTATGACAAGGGGTATATCGCCTGTGATGGGATCCTACAATTATGCAAGAGGACTTTGGTTTCGTCGGAGCAATTTTTTCTTGCTGACCAACAATGTACGCCCACGTGTAATAAATGTACAGTCGATAAGGCGCTAAAATAAGAACACTCTTTTCATATTTCTATTTATACTGAAAACAATAATTAAGATGCAATGCAACTAACAAGTGTTTACTTACATTCCCCTTTAGATAAAAAAAAGCATCGCATAGCGTGGCATACTACGCCCGTCGCTTAATTTGAAGAGATGAAATTTAAAGTATAGAAACATTCCCCCTTTGACCTTGAAAATCAATAGGGTATATCCTCCTGTCATAAGAAATAAGTGCAAATTTTAAAAGTTCTGGCATAAACATAAGTTCTGTACCTTGTTTACAAGTTGCATCCTCAAAAATTTGCCATTTTCAATCTAAAAATAACCTTGAACCCTGATCGTCGGCCAAGCACTGAACCACTACACCAAGTCTGTCCCTCTGATTTTATTGAAAACCCACTCTATAAAGAGATTATATATATTGACGTACTTCCTCTTTCACTATTTAGCCTTGCTTCTAGATTTATTCAGATCCTCCTTATACATAGCTAAGTTATATACAATGTGAAGTTCTTGGTAATACGTGACTGTAGCACTGATAAAAATGGGCCCGGCGTAGCTCAATCGGATGAGTGGTTGGCTCGTAACCCAGAGGTCCAGGCTTCGAGTCCCGCTGGTGACTCGGCAGTGCCTTGTATTTAGGATGAAACAAACACCGAGGTCCTTGGTCACGGTGGACATGACAAGAAAACGATCCCTCACTGCTTCTGGTGGGTCAGCAGCTGCAGGTCTAAATATCTGTACATCGCATCAGGCAGATGCCGTCACCAAATAAGGGTAATAATCTTGGTGTGATGTATAACAATGTCAAACAAGCGCTCCCAAAAACAGACCATGGGAATCGATGTCAAACAAGCGTTCCCAAAAACAGACCTTGGGAATCGATGTCAAACAAGCGCTCCCAAAAACAGACCATGGGAATCGATGTCAAACAAACGCTCCCAAAAAAAAAGACCATGGGAATCGATGTCAAACAAGCGCTCCCAAAAACAGACCATGGGAATCGATGTCAAACAAGCGCTCCCAAAAACAGACCATGGGAATCGATGTCAAACAAGCGCTCCCAAAAACAGACCATGGGAATCGATGTCAAACAAGCGCTCCCAAAAACAGACCATGGGAATCAATGTCAAACAAGCGCTCCCAAAAACAGACCATGGGAATCAATGTCAAACAAACGCTCCCAAAAACAGACCATGGGAATCAATGTCAAACAAACGCTCCCAAAAACAGACCATGGGAATCGATGTCAAGAAATGAGAGTAACTTGAGCCTATTAATTGAAACAGTAGGAGTACATAAATTTTGTAATTTGTTTCGAAATATACATATAAATGAATTTTTCTAGTGGGAATTTCATGTTCTAATTTTTTAATTTACTGGGGATGGGGGTTTAAATACAAAAATTAGAACATGACTCTAATTTTTGTATTTATCACCCCCAAGTAAATTCAAAACTTAGAACATGACAGGAAGATGAAGTTGTAACTGTATAATAACAACATGAATTTTACTTGTACTGATATCGCCGTTCTGTACTATACTTAATACTTGTATTGATATCGCCGTTCTGTACTATACTTAATACTTGTACTGATATAGCCGTTCTGTACTATACTTAATACTTGTATTGATATCGCCGTTCTGTACTATACTTAATACTTGTATTGATATCGCCGTTCTGTACTATACTTAATACTTGTACTGATATCGCCGTTCTGTACTATACTTAATACTTGTACTGATATCGCCGTTCTGTACTATACTTAATACTTGTATTGATATCGCCGTTCTGTACTATACTTAATATTTGTACTGATATCGCCGTTCTGTACTATACTTAATACTTGTACTGATATCGCCGTTCTGTACTATACTTAATACTTGTACTGATACCGCCGTTCTGTACTATACTTAATACTTGTATTGATATCGCCGTTCTGTACTATACTTAATACTTGTACTGATATCGCCGTTCTGTACTATACTTAATACTTGTATTGATATCGCCGTTCTGTACTATACTTAATACTTATACTGATATCGCCGTTCTGTACTATACTTAATACTTGTATTGATATCGCCGTTCTGTGCTATACTTAATACTTGTACTGATATCGCCGTTCTGAAGCCGGCGGGGCCTAGTGGTATCGCGCTGGACTCCTAATCGGGAGGCCGGGGTTCGATTCCCGCTCTGGCCATGCCGGTGTCCTGTCTTTCGGATGAGACAGTAAAAACCGAGGCCCCGTGTCGTGGTATGCATGGCACGTTAAAGATCCTTCACTGCTTCGGGTGGGTCTGTTGCAAAGGTCAAAATATGTATGCCCCGCATCAGGCAGATGCCGTCACCATATACGTGAAATATTCGTGGTGTGACGTTAAACAAAAATCAATCAATCAATCAATCAATATCGCCGTTCTGTACTTTACTTAATACTTGTATTGATATCGCCGTTCTGTACTTGCTAAGTAGTGTTCTACCTAAAAGTGGTGGAAACTTGATGAGGATCGGTGGCAAGTCTCGTCACGTGACCCGCGAGAATTTTGAGAAAGTCTGATTTGAGGCCCAACTGGCAATGTCTATGATACAAACATGAGTCCATCTATCTCTGGGGAATGTTTAGAATTATAAATAATTTTATGGAAATTGATAACGAAATGCGCCATTCCAAGTCAAAGTTTGTGATGGTTGGTTGATTTGTGTTTTACGTCGCTTTCAAAAAATTTTCAGTTATATCGCAACATGAAAGCAGGAGGTAACCAACATCTTTAGACATAGTGGTGCAATCCGGGAGTCGAACCCGGATCTCCAGCGACACAAAACAAGCGTCGAAGTTTGTGAGGGATTCCCATGAAATTCGTTGACACTTTATACTTACACGTATTAATAATGTGTTAATGTGTTTCAGGGGTGAAATGCAATAAATTCATTGAAATGTACTCAGTTTCTTTATTAAGAACTCAATAATTGACTCGATTCATTGAAGTTTACACAGCAGTGATCAAGTTACACGAACGCGGACATAATATAAGTGACTGTAGGGCCATTAACAGAATTCCGCGCGAGACTTCACAACATCGTACATCTTTATATTTAGAGATATGTTTCATTAATTATTTCATTTTATTATGATTTCGACCAGAATTTTTATATCTGGCTCAACATTTAATATAGATTTTTTTTTTATACTTTTCATAATTTTCTTACCATATACAAGAGAAATGAAGGCGGTAAACGCCAATGATGTAGGAAGAATGAACCACTTCATGGGTGTTGTACTATCTGAAAATCTAAACAAGTGAAGATCGATGAATATAGAGTAAATACTTATATATCATCAGTTTACTCCTCTACAAAAATCTATAAAAAATGAATTGTTCAATCATTAAATTTTTCCAGCAATGACCAGGATGATAATCGTCTGCTCTATATATATTATCAAATGCAATCAGAATTATAAAGGCGAAGAAGAAGTAAAGGGATTCCATCTTGGATAATTTAATGAGTCGAGTCAAATTATGTTGAACTGTGTAGATTTACATGTATCTATTTTATAGTCCAGGCAAGCTGCACATTGTAGATTTATCTATTTTATGGGAGGGGTTCAATAATTTTGTACTGTATAGATTTATTTATTTTACGGGAGGGGTTCAATCATTTTGTAATGTGTACGTTTTTCTTTTTATGGGAGGGGTCCAGTCTTGTTGTACTGGGTACATTTATCTAGTTTATGAGAGAGGTCCAATCATTTTGTACTGTGTAGATTTTTCTATTCTATTGGAGGGGTCCACTCATGCTGTACTGTGTAAAGTATCTATTTTATTGAAGGGGTCCACTCATGCTGTCCTGTGTAGAGTATTTATTTTATTGGAGGGGTCCACTCATGCTGTACTGTGTAGAGTATCTATTTTATGAGAGGGGTCCACTCATGCTGTACTGTGTAGAGTATCTATTTTATTGGAGGGGTCCACTCATGCTGTACTGTGTAGAGTATCTATTTTATTGGAGGGGTCCACTCATGCTGTACTGTGTAGAGTATCTATTTTATTGGAGGGGTCCACTCATGCTGTACTGTGTAGAGTATCTATTTTATTGGAGGGGTCCACTCATGCTGTACTGTGTAGAGTATCTATTTTATGAGAGGGGTCCACTCATGCTGTACTGTGTAGAGTATCTATTTTATTGGAGGGGTCCACTCATGCTGTACTGTGTAGAGTATCTATTTTATTGGAGGGGTCCACTCATGCTGTACTGTGTAGAGTATCTATTTTATTGAAGGGGTCCACTCATGCTGTACTGTGTAGAGTATTTATTTTATTGAAGGTGTCCACTCATGCTGTACTGTGTAGAGTATCTATTTTATTGGAGGGGTCCACTCATGCTGTACTGTGTAGATTATCTATTTTATTGGAGGGGTCCACTCATGCTGTACTGTGTAGAGTATCTATTTTATTGAAGGGGTCCACTCATGCTGTACTGTGTAGAGTATCTATTTTATTGGAGGGGTCCACTCATGCTGTACTGTGTAGAGTATCTATTTTATTGGAGGGGTCCACTCATGCTGTACTGTGTAGAGTATCTATTTTATTGGAGGGGTCCACTCATGCTGTACTGTGTAGAGTATCTATTTTATTGGAGGGGTCCACTCATGCTGTACTGTGTAGAGTATCTATTTTATTGGAGGGGTCCACTCATGCTGTACTGTGTAGAGTATCTATTTTATTGAAAGGGTCCACTCATGCTGTACTGTATAGAGTATTTATTTTATGAGAGGGGTCCACTCATGCTGTACTGTGTAGAGTATCTATTTTATTGGAGGGGTCCACTCATGCTGTACTGTGTAGAGTATCTATTTTATTGGAGGGGTCCACTCATGCTGTACTGTGTAGAGTATCTATTTTATTGGAGGGGTCCACTCATGCTGTACTGTGTAGAGTATCTATTTTATTGGAGGGGTCCACTCATGCTGTACTGTGTAGAGTATCTATTTTATTGGAGGGGTCCACTCATGCTGTACTGTGTAGAGTATCTATTTTATTGGAGGGGTCCACTCATGCTGTACTGTGTAGATTATCTATTTCATTGGAGGGGTCCACTCATGCTGTACTGTGTAGAGTATTTATTCTATTGGAGGGGTCCACTCATGCTGTCCTGTGTAGAGTATCTATTTTATTGGAGGGGTCCACTCATGCTGTACTGCGTAGATTATCTATTTTATTGGAAGGGTCCACTCATGCTGTACTGCGTAGATTATCTATTTTATTGGAAGGGTCCACTCATGCTGTACTGTGTATAGTATTTATTTTATTGGAGGGGTCCACTCATGCTGTACTGTGTAGAGTATCTATTTTATTGGAGGGGTCCTATTATGTAATACAGTGTAAATTTATTAATTTAACAACAAAATGTATAAACAAGTTATTTTATCGACTCCTGGACACCCACACAAACTGAAAGAAACAATTTGAAGACTCGATTCCCGTCAAATAAAGACAGCGTATCAAGATTTCAGAAAAAGAACTACAATTACAAAAGGATATGAATAATTTTACCATCATCAATCACCCTCATAACATTTTCTGTGTGCCATTCTTTTCCGCTTTCCGTGGTTGTTTAATTGGGCATATATACGTGCATACCATCACTCATTCTTACTCATTACGTTATACACACAAAATATTAACCAGGTAGTTCTAATAATATATACATTATATATATGTGTGTATGTGTGTGTTACAAATAATCTTCATTAGTATACACTTTGTTAATTGATTACATAGTGGCACCAATTTTCATTCTAATTGTGCGTTTTACTTTCCCGTCCTCCCTACGACTAACTACACAGTTACATAGTGATTGACACAAGATCTTTCCTTTGTCCTCTCCTAGAAAGACCCCTTATCTATGTTAATTACATTATAATGACATGCATGATGATAGAAACGGTTATTTCTATATTCGTACCTCTTTTAGTTTTTCTATATAAAGTGGAATGAGAGAAAACTGTTACAACGATGAGGTGTATGTGTAACGCAGTTACAATCAAACACTGTATTCTACTTTCACAAATATTCATGTTTCAATGAAGTACTGATCAAAATTTCTGTCATCAGATCTGGATAATAAAAATATCTATGTGCTCATTGACAATGAAGTTATAAAAAAGAAACGACAAAGAAAAAACCAGAACTTATCTATATAAACATTAAGCAATATAGTCAAATGCGAATTATACAAAAGCGAAAACTTCTTTGTTGTACTTACCAAGTAAAATACTTCAGGTTTTTATTTGTTTAAACTCCAGAATGACTAAATATTGAAAATTGAACATACATAGTAGCGTTTAAGGACTTTCCTTGTTTGCGTATTTCTTCAGTTTGTCATATCTGTCTAAAATGATGTACAGGTAAAAGAGGCCAAAGACTGGGGAAGGTGTATAATGGAGTGGCATGCAATACACGACTGAGTGACATGCAATATACGACACAAATTGGTTATGATTGTTCCGAAGAAAAACTGTTCAGAATGCTACACACAAGGATTCCACTGCTTGATGAAGTAAAAAATGTTACAGGAATAAATTTTCTATTAATAATAATAATAAAAAAAATATAACAATAAATTTAAAAAACCAACAAAACACCCGAGAGAAGTTGGAGTAGACTAACGGTGGTATGTGTCTATTAAGCATCAAAATAATAACAAACCCATACACGGGGACCCAACATTGTATGCTCACACGTCTACATATCCGTTTTAATCATCTTACCAACAGATATTCTGTTATTTATATTACATTAAGGAGATTTTCTTTTCCTTTCCTTTTTTTTCTTTCTTTTCTTTTCTTTCTTTCTTTTTTCTTTTTTTTTTTCTTTTTTTGACTTGTGTGTTTGCAGGTGTGTGTGCGTGTATGTATGTGTACGTGTTAATTTCTTGAGTCATTATACACGGGTATTCTAGTAATGTATGTGTGTCTGTCAATATGTTTTGCAAGTCTTATACGTAGTTTACATTATATTATAAAGCTTTGTGGTATCCCCGTCGAAGGCCTCCTTATTTGTATGGAAGGGCGTTCTCGGCCAGATTCTCCGGTCGGCAGCCATACTGATGCTACACAGATAACGGGTGGCCTGATAGTATGTAATGCGGGTGAACGTATATATAAAGATTTACGGAAGAGAAAGACTTTGTGGAGTGTTTTTCGCGCAGTAAGGATGAAAGGAAAAGGGGTGTTCCAGGAACGTATCTTGACATATTTGTATATGCACACGGGGACAAAAAGAGTGTCCATGTTTATTCATTTCTATAATGAATGTTTTCTCCAGTTACATGGAAATTCCTACATGTTCCGGTTAATTTAAATGCAATAAATAAATAAATAAATAATTAAATAAATAAATAAATAAATAAATAAATAAATAATGAATGATAGTTAAATGAATGAATTTTATTAATTCGACAATAAATTAGAAAGATTACGAGTATTATAAAAAGCAATTTCAACAAGAGTTTCAAAGGGGAATTATCTGAAGTTGGACCCGCCTCTTCTTCCTACGGACTTAAGAATGCACTGAGCATGACCTGATTATGACGTCAAGGGGTGATGT
>CM068593.1:5909730-6224730 GCA_035048485.1 Pteria penguin | reverse complement strand
ACGCCTGGGACTTCGGAATTGGGGATCTCAAAATTTATTCGTATAGGATTGAATTAAAACTTAGCAGATACGTATACTCGTAGATACGCTCTACTGAAATTCTGCTGACTCCGAAAATAATTCATCCGTAACTGATACAGAACTTTAGCATCATGCAACTATTTGATTGGACAAAGTCCTAACGTCACGTTTTGACCGCCAGGGGTCGCTGGCTGCGTAATATAAGGAAGGCGTTCGCAAGTAAATCTGCTTGTATCTCGACTTATTCTCTGGTCATGTACAACTCTGTGATTTTGGTTGTTTTGTGCGCGGTGTCCGCGTATGCGACACTGGAGCCTGCGGACGATATCTTTGCCCAAATAGAAGAACTCCAAAGGGAAATGGAAATCGTCAGAAAGGATATAGATGCCATGAAAGCCAAGATTGAAAGAGCTGTTGTACCAGAACCAGGTATGTACGTTTCCATACGATACCAGAGTCATCTGATATAAGTTATATCAACATTTATTTGATATGAAACTCATGTGTGTATTTTATTTAATAAAAGTAATTTTGTAACGACCATACAAAAATAAATGTAAGTTGTAACAAGAACGGATCAAGAAATTTTTGAAAGAGAGAAAGATAAGTGTGTGTGTGTGTGTGTGTGTGTGTGTGTGTGTGTGTGTGTGTGTGTGTGTGAAGGGAGGGGGTTAGGTACTGGGGTAAGGTTCCTGCGCCTGGTTGTTAACAGTGGGTTTTTCTCTTCAAATCAGGGTCCGTTTTAATCAGTGTAAATTTCATTGATTTTTCCAAAAATTTGTCTAATTTTTCCCAAACATTGATCTTTTAGCATTATGCAAATGGGATAAAAATTCCCAAATGAAAAGGTACAGGCGCCTTAGAAATAAACCAAAAAAAAAAACTGGTTAAATTTTACCAGGGAAAAACTGAGGGGGTGCCCCTTCAAATAGAAAGTACATGCAAAGAGCTTACTCAGAAATTGCATCATATATCAATACTTGGGTACAATACTTGAAACTGTATCAGCTGACTGTTCATTAAAATGATTAATTAACTGTGTTACCATCTTACTTAATACAATAAGGCTTAAAAATATCTTTGTTTCCTGTAACCCGACCGACCCCTCAAAAATGGCGCCGACTCTTATTTTTTTCCCCGCCATTTACAAGCGCCGCCATTTCCGGAATCGAAATTCCGGATTGTTGTTATTTCCGGTGTTTTTAAAACAAATATGGCGACCCCCATGGCATCAAACCTCGTCGTACATGATGAATTATGTTGAACAATACCTTTTATTATACATTATATATGTCCATCTGAATGTCAAGACATTTCCAAAGAAAAAAAAAAGAGAGAGAAAAGCCTTCCTACCGACCTTTTTAGGTCATGTTACAGGAAACAACCATAATTTTTTTTTTTTGGCCTAAAAAGGAAATCCACGTCTGTGTATCGTCAGATCCTTTCCCGAAAAGTTAAAAAATACTTCTCGGTAAAGTTATGAATATTAACGAGGAAAGCAGCTCCGAAAACTGCACTGTCTGCACGTTGTTTTATCGGTAATTTTAAGACGCCTTCTGAGATGTACATCTTTACAAACTTGGTCTATGCAATAAATATTGTCATATATTAGTGTCGAGATATATTCTTCTTTGGTTAAAAAATACTGCAAAATGAAGAATTCAAAAGTATGTTACATATGTGCTTACAAGCTATAAAGGAGGGCACTATGCATGTACTAATTCGGTGTTGAATTTCCAATCCAACAGGGTAGATAACTCCTAACTAATGTCAACTCTACTACACTCCTTTTCTCTGCTTAACTTTCTTTCCTTTTTATAGAATCTCTTAATTCCATTGACAGCAATGTTTTCTTTTTGATATTCCCTCCATGTTGTTCTGCTCGCTTATAGCACGCATGTGTGCATCTATGCATATCCACTCCCCTCGTGTGTTCTGTTCAACTTCTACGATTCTGTTATGTTTTTATTGGAAATACAATGTACTCGTATCATATATCTTTAATTTCCTCTACTTTGTCTTAGAATTTTAGCTTAATTCCTGTGATCGTCAATGTTTTCGTTTTGCTATTATGTCCATGTGGTTCTGTTCACATACTGTATGCATGTCCGTGCCCATACAGATATAGTTTTCTCTTGAATAGCGTTGCCCCATGATTTCTTGTACTGTATTTAATGTTGACCATGCAACTATTTTACAATAAATCGTTTCATTTCTACTGTTGCAGTTTTCGAAGACTATAGATATTGGTATTTTCCTAAACTAAATAAATGCTGCGATGCTAGAAATATAGATATTAGATCTACCGTTATTTTTCTTCTCTTTTTTTAAAAATTTATTCATGTTATTTTATCTGTTTGCTTATCATACCACGAATTATTATTATTGTTATTATTATTATTATTATTATTAGTAGTAGTAGTAGTAGTATTAGTATTATTATTGTTATTGTTATTATTATTATTATTATTATTATTATTATTATTATTATTATTAAGCTGGTGTGGTCCAGTGTATGAGGTGCTAGGCTTCTGACCGAGAGGTCCTGGATTCGACTCCCGCCGTGGGCACACCGGTGTTCTGTCTTTCGGATGGGACAGTAAAAACCGGAGTCCCGTGTCACGGTAGGCAAAGATCCCTCATTGCTTCGGATGGGTCCGTTGCAAAGGTATAAATTTCTATGCAATGCATCAGGCAGATGCCGTCACCATATATACGTGAAATTATCCGTGGAGTGCCGTAAAATAATAATCAATCATTATTCTTTTTTTTATCATTATTTATTATTTCTTTATTTATCTATTTATTATTGTAATTTGTGCTTTTATCGCAAACATTCGGGTCATGCAGATTGAAGACAATATTTCAATTGCTGATGGCCAATGACAGGTTACTTATTTTAATATATAAAACAATTAAGAATCAGTAATGCCTATATGTGGATTGATATTTACTGTAACACCAAATTTATGTTTTTATTGCAATGATCTATTTCGAAGTAATTTTGGTGAAAACGCATCGCTTGTGTTACCAATCTCCGTACTATGAAATGTTAATATAAATGTACAAAGAGATATGGGGAAATATACTGTAAACGCTCCATATCTTTTTTTTAATCGAGTTGGTTTTTATTATTATTATTATTATTATTATTATTATTATTATTATTATTATTATTATTATTATTATTATTAATTTCCTTAGGTCTCGGGCATAATTTTTGATATTGCAACTGTTGATTATTCATGTGTAGCTATTGTATATTCTTACAGGGAGTGAGAACAGTCGCAACAAGAGAAATGCCTACTACTACTACGCCGCCGCTGTCCCACCCCCGGGAGCTCCAGGACCAATGGGTGAGAACTCGGCTTACTGTAAATAAAAGAATAAAAGACATGATTTTGATGACATGTTAAAATTTGCTCGAAATCAAAGTTCATTTTGAACATATTTTATCAAACAAAATATACATACATACAATGTATGAACATGTATATTTTATTTATTCATTCATTCATTTAATGATTTATTTATTTATGATAATCTACTTCACTTGATAAAGGCCAAGTGGTCAAACATTTCTGAGAGTGTTTTATTTATTACATAATGTATTTATTTATTTATTTATTTATTTATTTATTTATTTATTTATTTAAATATCTATTTAAATATTTTATATAGAAAAAAGATATTAATCAAATTATTCGTTTTTCAGTGAAAAAGGACCAGTTTCTGTGGTACATATACATACAATTCTACTTTACATGTACATGTATATATTAAATCTGAATTATTTCATTAAAGGAAATGTCGGTGAGAAGGGAGAGCCAGGAGCACCTGGCGCGCCAGGTGAGCGCGGCGTTCAAGGTGCAAAGGGTCTGACAGGAGATGTGGGAGCACCTGGCGTCCCTGGTGATGATGGTCCACATGGACCACCCGGACCAAAAGGAGATGAAGGAGATGAGGGAGCTGTAGGTCCAGAGGGAATGGTTGGCCAAATGGGACCAATGGGCCCACAGGGCGAAAAAGGAGACAAAGGAGCGCAAGGTCCAACAGGTATGTGGCTTTATAGTACATTTGTATTTAAAGGCCCTAGCGGTCGCACACTGTACGATAAATCTAATACGATTTCGTTTTGATATAATTATATAGTTCCAAAATGATTGCAATTCATTTTCTGCGTAGGTGTAGAACATTCAAACATGTTGAGTACTTCTAAAATATCTCTATGAATTCACCATTTATTACTGAAAGCCGGCGTGGCCTAATGGTATCGCGCTGGACTCCTGGTCAGGAGGCCGGGGTTCGATTCCCGCTCTGGTCATGCCGGTGTCCTGTCTTTCAGATGAGACAGTAAAAACCGAGGCCCCGTGTCGTGGTATGCATGGCACGTTAAAGACCCCTCACTGCTTCGGGTGGGTCCGTTGCAAAGGTCAAAATTTGTATGCCCCGCATCAGACAGATGCCGTCACCATATACGTCAAATATTCGTGGTGTGACGTTAAACAAAAACCAATCAATCAATATTTATTACTGAAGTATTGTTTATTAACTTGATATTAAATAGTCTGTTCGTAGATAATGCTATTGAATAAAAATCAATATACGGGGAGAAAGAATTTATTTATTGATCAGTTTTATAAATTATTATGAATCTCAGAATTAAAGGATAATGAATAGACATGGTACTCCTACATGACATCTTAATTTTTCTTTTTTATAAGAGAGATTGTACTCAATGATAAATGACTAGAATGTGTAATATAACAATTTTTCTCTTCATAATAATTTCATGCATTCAATATCAGATCTTTATTGTATCCTTTGTATACCGTTGGCAGGCTATCCAGGTCATCCCGGTGAGCAGGGGGATATAGGATTCATCGGAGCTCCAGGAGTACCAGGTCTCCAGGGTGAGAAGGGTCTTCAAGGAGAGTCAGGCGAGACAGGCAGGCCTGGAGAAATGGGCAAGCAAGGCGAACGTGGCGACATTGGCTCACCGGGTGCAGCTGGACCTGATGGACTTAGAGGTTACCCAGGCTATGCAGGTGCTCAGGGATATACAGGTTATCGCGGAAAACAGGGTGACCAAGGATATCCCGGTCGCCCGGGACAACCAGGACCAGCCAGGTACATGCGGCTATATTATGCGCCAGCGCCAGTGTATTATCCTGCACCACCACCAATGAAATCCGCTCCCGCACCACCACCCATGAAATCCGCTCCCGCACCCAGGTACTACGCTCCAAGGAAGGGTTAAAACTTCTTTGATCCACAAAAACAATCTCAGGATATTTGGCAAATTTTAGAACAATCAATGGTTTTGAAAAGTTTCATTTTGTTTTAGTAAACATCAAAATTTGAAATAACAATAAGTGATTGACAACATCATGATAAATACATTTTACAATCGATCATATGAGTGTTTGTCTTATGTATTAAAAATATGGAAATGACATTACAATACGACATGGTGCTTGTTTGATTTTTAATTTCATCTTTTTTTCAAATTTAAAATTGAAATTTAATAGGAAATAAATTTCGAGAAATATTGTTTCCTGGAAACAGGAAGTTGTTACTTTTATTTCACAATGTCAGCATTCTGCTGAAGTACAGGAATATAATGTCAATACAGATAATGAAATGTCAATACAGGTAATATATATAAAGGATCTGAAATGAATTTTCATTTCATATTGTACTTATGAAACGAGTTGTTTGTTTTATATCCCCGAGCCTTGATGAGGGGATATAAAACACACAATGAGTTTCATAAATACTGTATGAAATGAAAATTCATTTCAGATTCTTTTTATCACATGTTTACACTCAGTTTAAAGGTGTTTATTTCATTAAACACCGACTTGACACAATTCTTTTCCACTCTATGACGTCACATATGTCATAAATTAATTTATGACATAGCAATATTTCATGGCATAAACAGCAAAACATGTGATAAAATGTCAATAGGCAATACAATATAATGTCAGTAGAAGTAATATACTGGCAATACCCTATTTGTGTATGTTGACGTACAAGTTGTATGTCCGGTATAATTCTTTACTGTTGTCTTAGAAGTTCGTTGTCGACTCCCGCCATGGGCACACTATTGTCCTGTCTTTCGGATGAGACAATGAAAAGCGAGGACCCGTGTCACGGTAGGCTGGCAAGATCCCTCACTGCTTCGGGTGGGTATTAGCAGATGCCGTCTATCTATGATCTTCAAAATAATCGTGGTGTGACGTGGTCAATTAATCATACAAGACAAGTAATGTTAATATATGCTACTTACTTATGCTGACATACAAATAATTAAATATAAATATCAACGTGTTACTTATCCATGCTGACATACAAATTTATATAACGCCGACATGCTACTTATCCGTGCTGACATACAAATACTGTCAATATGTAACTTACCCATGCTGGCGTACACATTATATAACGCCGACATTTTACTAATCTATGCTCATATACAAATAACGAAGTGCCAACCTGCAAGGTACGGTGTTATATATAGATAAGCAACATGAATAACAACAACGTTTAAGTAGTTTTCTGACGATTTTCTTATATTTCAACATAAATTAGATTAATGTAAAAGTAATTTAATTTTCAAACATATCTCAACAATTTATATACAACAATTTGAACATACATGTAGATGACAGCACAGGAATCTTGTCATTCAGAACTCCTCACCCTGTATGTGATCATACAGTGGGACACATGATCACAGTCTAATAACAGCAATGTGGCCCTGTGGATGACTAGTCATTACGACAGCTTATCACTATGATCATACAGTGGGACACATGATCACAGTCTTATAACAGCAATGTGACCCTGTGGATGACTAGTCATTACGACAGCTAATCACTATGATCATACAGTGGGACACATAATCACAGTCTTATAACAGCAATGTGGCCCTGTGGATGACTAGTCATTACGACAGCTTATCACTATGATCATACAGTGGGACACATGATCACAGTCTTATAACAGCAATGTGGCCCTGTGGATGACTAGTCATTACGACAGCTTATCACTATGATCATACAGTGGGACACATGATCACAGTCTTATAACAGCAATGTGGCCCTGTGGATGACTAGTCATTACGACAGCTTATCACTATGATGATACAGTGGGACACATGATCACAGTCTTATAACAGCAATGTGACCATGTGGATGACTAGTCATTACGACAGCTTATCACTATGATCATACAGTGGGACACATGATCACAGTCTTATAACAGCAATGTGGCCCTGTGGATGACTAGTCATTACGACAGCTAATCACTATGATCATACAGTGGGACACATGATCACAGTCTAATAACAGCAATGTGGCCCTGTGGATGACTAGTCATTACGACAGCTTATCACTATGATCATACAGTGGGACACATGATCACAGTCTAATAACAGCAATGTGGCCCTGTGGATGACTAGTCATTACGACAGCTTATCACTATGATCATACAGTGGGACACATGATCACAGTCTAATAACAGCAATGTGGCCCTGTGGATGACTAGTCATTACGACAGCTTATCACTATGATCATACAGTGGGACACATGATCACAGTCTAATAACAGCAATGTGACCCTTTGGATGACTAGTCATTACGACAGCTAATCACTATGATCATACAGTGGGACACATGATCACAGTCTTATAACAGCAATGTGGCCCTGTGGATGACTAGTCATTACGTCAGCTTATCACTATGATCATACAGTGGGCAAATGATCACAGTCTTATAACAGCAATGTGGCCCTGTGGATGACTAGTCATTACGACAGCTTATCACTATGATGATACAGTGGGACACATGATCACAGTCTAATAACAGCAATGTGGCCCTGTGGATGACTAGTCATTACGACAGCTTATCACTATGATCATACAGTGGGACACATGATCACAGTCTTATAACAGCAATGTGGCCCTGTGGATGACTAGTCATTACGACAGCTTATCACTATGATGATACAGTGGGACACATGATCACAGTCTAATAACAGCAATGTGGCCCTGTGGATGACTAGTCATTACGACAGCTTATCACTATGATGATACAGTGGGACACATGATCACAGTCTAATAACAGCAATGTGGCCCTGTGGATGACTAGTCATTACGTCAGCTTATCACTATGATCATACAGTGGGATATATGAACATAGTCTAATAACAACAATGGTAATTCCAGGAAATATAGAAATCATTCAATTTCTGTATAAAGAAAGCTCTAAAAGAAAGCGAGGCTTTAATTAGACAGCATAGAAAGAGCGTTATCAACACATAGATTTCTGTTGTGTTGTTGAATGGCAGGGACGTAAGAGAGGATTGGGACTACAAGTGGGTTTGTGGTTTTCCCCTTTTTCGCCGAATATTTTTGTATGTCATTTTAATCGTGTAATCCCACAACTTGTTACAGCCACAAACAAGATAACGGAATACTTTATTTCTACAAATTTTAAGTGAAAAAAATACTCTATCGCTCTTAGTGATCCTAGCATAAATATCAGAGTACTTCCTTGAAGGTCAAATGGACGCTGCCTACATCTAGGGTATCTAGGTCAAACATGTGGGGGAACCAAAATAGAATGTCTTTGAATAGCTTTTAGTCTCGCTTTTATTTTCAATAAAAGTTGGCAATCAAAATATTTTATACTACACTCATATACATCTATCAGAACGTCCGCACTGAATTAATTCCTAATTTTACCATTGATGTAAAATCTTGGGGGTGTGGTTTTACTGTACCGCGGTAACGCATGTGACTTTCCAAAACTATATCAAAGGATAGCCGGCCCACAATAAGCCTCTATATTTTCAGGGGCGAAGGCAGAAAGGTCAATGTCGGGGCACAATGGAAGCCGAAGGGAAAGGGTTTACCCACTTGCGGAGCGTGGGGTGGGTTCCGGGTGGCCTCCTCTATTCTAAGCACATTCTGGGATGATAAATGTGTATTTCAAAACTGTAATTTAAAATAAAAAAGGGAAAATGCCGCTTCAGATTTCCTAGAAAAAAGTACTGATGTAGAAAAGGTGGTTCTACATGAAGCTTCCATTGGTTAGTCTGTTAGATCTTCTAATATGCTGTAACTGTTTCGATTCCAGCACTTCAAAGTCCTCATTAATATGACTTAATTCTTTCAATGTTCAAAGATATTTATTTCATTGATAAAACTTTATGGAAAATGGCTTTTTAAAAGGAAGAAAATACTGTCAATGTCAATCACAGTATCAACTATCACATTTCAAGTTCTCAGGCGCGGATCCAGAACTTTATGTGCCGGGGGGCACCTCACAATTGAGGCCCGAAGGGCCGAATGGGGATGGGTATAGATGGGGTCTACCGTCTACCCCTCCCATAGGTGGGGGTTCGGGCCTCCCCCGAGAAAATTTTGCAAAAATGAGGCAAAATGGTGCAATCTGATGCTCTTTTTTGCATTATTCATCAAGATTTTCTTGACTACAAATATTCCGCAAAAACTCTGAAATCGGAAGAAAACTGTCGTAATATTTTCGGTCAAAAATTATCATGTTCATCCCTCCCTCCCATAGGTGGGGATGGGGTTTCCGTGAGAAGATATGACAAAAATCTTGCAAAATCGTGTGTGCCATATTGGGCCCCTTTTGTTCTAATCCACGGAAATTTTATCAGACATGGATCCAGATTTTTCAGTTGGAGGAGGCGTAAAACTCGGCGCAGGGTCTAGGAACTGCCTATAGGTCCACGGTGGAAGCAGGGTAGATCCTTGGTAGGATAAACAAGGAGCAAAGTCCGACTCCATGGAAGCTCCTGTATTTGAGACTTTTGGAGGTACAAAATACGTTGTGAAAATAAACTATTCTAAAAATGGCTATAAGTGAAATCCATCTTGTACATCGCGTAGCTTCAGTACAAGCGTTTCAAAAATTTGTACTGAAGCTACACGATGTACAAGACGTACTTGAGTAAAATTGTATGAATAAGTAAAATCCATCTTCTATAGCGCATAGCTTCAAACATTTGTAACATTTGCTACACGATGTACAAGTAGCCATACAATTTTACTCGCCTGAGGCCAAGTGGCCGAACATTTGTGCGCTGGATATTAATTGGGATTGCACATATATTTCGCTTCCCTATGGAAGATATTATGGATTATAAATGGGGATCAGGGGAGATTTATCATGAAACTGATCGTGAGTGAAGCGAGTCAACGATTTTTTTCAACTGCAAATTTAAAGAAATATGATAAAATAACTGGCGAGCGAAGCGAGTCAGCGAAATTTTGGAAATTTAAGATAGAAATGCAGTAAAATAGGCCCTAAAATAGACTATTGTGCCCACTTCGGCGGGCACTGCCGCCCCCCCCCCCCGCGCCTGATTTTGGTTATCAGAATACGACAAAGTGACCCCGGGGGGGGGGGGGGTGTTGTGTTATATTATGCAAATCATCATGATTATAAGTGACGAGTTTATAATATGCATAGGATAAGGAGTATGAAATGAAAAGAAACGTGTTACTGTAAACAGGACATGATTTATAAATACACAGCTCTAGCTTTAAGAACTCTACAACTGCAAATTTGCATCACATCATATGAAAAGTTTAGATATGAAAGACAAAAGTAAAATACCACAAAACAAAACAAACTACCTGCAGCTCCAGAGAAAGACCTTTAGTGCACTTCTTCGGTTAAATATACATTTTTCTTTTAAAACAAATATGATAATAAAGTGACTGAAATTTGATCTGTAAAGCGTGGTAATAAAGACACCTATCTCGACGAACGTGATCTCTTCATTATGCTGTTATAATGCGGCCTGAGCACCAACTCTTGGCGGCACTGCCAGCGGGGGGATACGTCTCCCTGTGCGTCCCCCCTCCCCCCCCCCCCCGGCTGAATCCGTCTCAAATTTTAACTATATATATATATATATATATATATATATATATATATATATATATATATATATATATATATATATATATATATATATATATATATATATATGTATATATATATAGACCATTCTACTGGGAGGGGCAGACTTGGTGTAGTGGTTAAGCGCTTGGTTTGCGGCGCCGACGATCCGAGTTCGATTCCCAGGTTGCGCAACTATGTTTAAGAGGTTGGTTACCTCCTGCTGTCATGTCGCGATATAACTGAAATATTGTTGAAAGCGACGTAAAACCCCAATCAACCACTCAACCAACCATTCTACTGGGCAATTACTCAATACTTATCTGTCCTTTACCGATAGGTGTCGCTATGGTATCCGCCATTACGGTACTGAAAAAAATATCGAGATTGTAAAAATTACCTATGAGCTTAATGGTTAAAACAATATTTGTGTTTATTAACGTTTAATTGAATGATCTGATCGGTGAATATGACTGAAAATTAATAAACTTGTTTGTTTTTATAGTCTATTATGAATTTCAGTTTAAAATTTAAATATGAAAAACAGAAAAAGAAAAGGAACCTATCTCCGGCCTTACAAAAATTAAGTTATTTATTCAATAATGAATGATATATTTATGTATTAATTAGGTAATTATATATTAAATAATAATAAAACTTATTAAATAAGTATCAGAGACATAGGCTACTTTCAAAGTTTAGTCTATGTGATAAATTGTTGTATCCGGGGATGAGAAATATCATCATCTACTTAACTATTTCCAAATTCAAGCCTTCCGTATTTGCAAAACCTGGGGTTGAAAGTTTAGGAAAATCCTTTGAAAATATAATCGTGTATGATCTTTTGGAACATGACCTGCAGTTCTATGAAAATTTAATACAACTCTACAGAGACGATACTTCGCCAGTACCGAAATCAACTTGTCAAAAATATCTTAGATAAACAGTGGCGGATTTAGGGGGAGCGGAGGGGGCGCTCGCCCCACCCTCCGGCAGTGACCCAAAACTTTACCAAACCCCTGTATTCAGAGTATGTATGTCCCTGTCTGTATTTTTACCCATTTTCTGTTAAAATTTACAAAATTCGGCCCTCGACATCCCCGGGCAATGGGGTCGCTGAATCCTCCACTGGATAAAGAATGAACATCAATTTACTATGCATTACTTCCCTCGTGTATACAATGTTACTTAATTTGCTCCAATCAACATATACGTGTATCAATAATAGTCTTACGGATGATGGGGGTAAACAGACGACATATATCCAGTAAGTTTATAACAGGTTTTACACCTGTTACACAATCCATTTTCTGTTAGTACAAGCTACAACTCGACATAGGGACATAGATCGAAGTAACAATTATGGGAATAATCAGAGACTTATGTTTCTGAAATAATTTAATTTTAATAGATCAATACTAAACAGTCAATTATTCATAAAAAAAACTTGCTTTATAAGCATGACAGGATCTATCTCCGTTTGTTTTAGGTTTTGTAAAGTAATGTTACTAAGGCAACCCATGGAAAATAGTATATTTCAGTCATAACCACTGTCAGCGACGTATACGTCCCTGTCTCATAATGCGGCCATGCTTTGTATTATGCTATATATTCTATTGCAAGAAATTATATTGATATACCCATTCTTCACCATAACGTCAGTTGTAGACAATCTGCCCCTTTCGTTTTAACCCTAGCTTGTGACAGAGACATATATACTTTCATGTGTAAATATGTCTCTGCTTGTGATTATTAGATTTTGAAAAACTTCTCCATAATTACCATTTCTGCGTAGCTTTGCTGTATAATCATTTTCTCTGTTGAATTTAACTCGGTTTTATTACGTGCAATTCGTTTGTAGTCCGAGTTTCTGACTTCTGTACTTTATACCGATGCATTTTTACTTTAACCGGAAGTGGAAGTAAACATGGCGTCTGTAGTAGCATGGACTTTAGTTGCTGTCAATGTATTATTGTTTTTCATCACAGTTTGGGCAGGGTAAGTTTATTTTATACTTTCTCCACATTTTATAAAAAATTTTCTATGTTTTGAACTTATTTAGCATTACTCTTTAAGTGTCGATCTTGTAGTTTTGCGTATGGATAAGAATTGTTTACGAATTTCACCGGCACACTTGTTAAATTCTCATTGGTTAATACAATACTAAGACAAATTACTGTGTATCATCAATTTATGTTATTGTCTAGATATATATTTTTGCAAATATATGAATGAGTTGAATTAAAACGTGTCTGATATCAAGATTAGCGGAATGGACGTGCACATGATGACTTTATCACACAGAACATGAGAAAGAAAGGGGAGGGTGGATGGGTTCAGATTGCCTTCTCTTACTTACCCTTGTTATTTTCATATTGTCGAAGTCGGCCTGACATCACATTAAGATCTAAATGAAGATTATATGCCCAAAACATTCTGAAGATGACCTGGGGGATAAACTCGGTGTTTATCATAGACGTAATGCAACTTTGCTAAATTATATTTTGAGCACAAGAGTTAAATGAGTCTTCAAATGTTTAAAATTCATTGAGGAAACTCATGACGATTGACTCTTTTTCCTTCTTAGTATTTTATTTGACCACACAGGGCTCACACTGGCTTGAAAAAATGTGTAGCCACTTTTCTCGGAAAAGATATATTGCAGGGGCACAATGTCTTTCTCAGCTTCTCAGTTACCTATTTACAGCTGCATAACACTTTTCTTTGTTTTTATATTTTTATTGTCACTAATTAGGCCTATCATATTATTATACTATGGACAGTTGAAATATTGCTAAATGTAAAAATTGTCAAAATAAGCACAGTGATGTACTAGCAGAATGATTCTCTCACAAAATAAACAAACATTGGCACTTGTTTCAAAATTAACTGTGGGACACTGTCAGTCACTACCTAGTACTTTGGAACCATAATTCTTCTATTTTTCACAAGAACCCACTGCAGTCTACTCTTAGACACTGCATTCACATGGTCTACGTCCTTGTTAGAACCCTCTCATAGTTTCATTACGGCTACAATATTGGCTGTTACCAATATATATGAGCCAAAAACATTAAAAAATATGTTCCATTCATTTACTTAATGAGTGATTTAAAGTATATATTATTATTAATTCTATGTACAAAGATAGACTAGACTACAAATATACTGCCGATAGACTAAGGCGATTCACTGCGCTTGCATACAGTTACGAAATATTTTATTTTATAAGTCATGTATGCGTAAAATGTTAATATCATTTTATATACCTTTACGGTTCTCATGATTGTCTATTTTTCTCCTTTTTATCACATTGCAGCTATCATTAAATGAATTTTGGACGCAAGCTTTGATACATACGTCGCAAAACTTAAGGCCTAAAACCAGAGACATATATACGCATGTGTATATCTCTGCTAAAACCGAGTCATACTTTACTATTAGCGATTGAAACGCCAGCTAGTATTTTTAACTGAAGTTGATTTCCAAATAGAGACATTATCCTTTACAAAAGATTTTGATTTCCACTTGGTATTTTTTACTTTCAAGCTGAAGAGCAGAAAGTTTGAGATTTACTAGACCGATCGTTGATCAATTCAAAATTTCGTTTAACTACATGTATGTTATCAAGTTCTCGGTTGCATAAAGAATAATGAAATATTTCAATGTATTCTAATTGGAAATTACAAACTTATAAGAAACAAATGATTAATTGTAGTTTCTCATAATTAAAACGTGTTCTTTTAAACTTAGTCCAATCGAAATAGCATACTTATGATCTCAGATAATCGTTATGAAAACTCATTAATTAAATAACATAATAAACGTTTACCTACCTTGACATCTTCTCGACAAGGTGTTAAAGTTATCTAATGGAGATTAATCCAATCAACCAATTAAGTCATCAATCGCTATTTGACTACAGCACTTGGACAAGGGACTTCACGCGCCAGTGACTTTTACGTTCAACCTTAACTTGTATCAATTCAGTACAAGAGAAAATTCAAAACGCCAATTTATAATGTCTTTCACCGATTCTGAACTTCTTTCGGCAATGGCGAAAATGGCAAAGGGCAGCACGAGCCCTGTCGCAGTTTGCAAAAATGAGATTTCAAAGTATCGAATTCTTCGTAGAGAGTGATGATGAATCCCAAGAGTTATCCCCACAAATATGATGCAAATTAGGTCATGTTACCGGTCCGATTTCAAGAGTAGGAAGTTGTTACTCATGATTGCTCATTATAGACTGATGAAGGACATTCATAATTCCATATTATTATAGATAGAAGTATTTCAAGACTTATTGTCTGAAAGTACATGCCTGTTTTTTTTTTTTCTTTATTCATTATTAGATTTGGTATTTATGTGAATCTTTTTACATATATAGTGCAGGGCTTTTGATATTTCAATTTTGGGGTTGACATCTGGCCCAGTTCCCACTAACAAGTAGTACATGTATCTTTTTTCCTACTCTATTTTTGCAGATTTAACAATTTTATCAGTTATAAAAATTTAGTTTCTGTAAAATAGAAATGCTCTGTATTTAAAATCATATACATACATGTACATGTACATATGTGTCTTTTGAATAAACACTAAATCATCAAAGCATTACATGCACTCATGACTGTATTGCATACACATACATGTACCTCTTGCAAGTATTTCACTGATCACTGAATAAATAAATTCTAATATTGAGAGTGTTGTTCATCAAGTCATATGTCATTATCTGAACCTTTAGTATTGCTACCATGTTTTCTGTTCATGTATGTTTGATCTGTTTCACTCATGATAATTTCAAAGAGGAAAACTTACAATTCTCACATGAAAAGGAAAAGTGTGAGGCAACAACAATTTGTTCTTGATTTTAGTTATATTCCATTTCAATTTCATAGATAATTTCATTCAACAAACTTTAATTCTCCTTTAAATCTTGCTGGCACTCAGACTCGTCTTCACTTTCACTCTCTGACTCATCCTCTATCTCACACTCAGATCTTACATGTCATCCCTTTCTCCTCCTCAAACAATAATCAATCCTTCCCCTTTTATCATGACTTAAATTCCCGAGGAATCCTGTTTTCTCGTATTTTGCCGCCTTGGTTTCTGCCCTTTCTGTGGAAAGCTTTCTTTTCTGGCCCGGTTTAGCCCCTGACATGAATTTTATGGGCCAAGTTTCCATTTATACCTTCAATGTCAATACAATGCTTGTATAGCGGTATATTATACATAGGTTTAAAGTAAACATGTAACCGATCCAGATTATTAAAGAAAGCATTTACCAAAACGAAAATTTGCAGTCAGAATTGACGACAGATATTTGGACAGGCTTGGACAAAAACTTTGCCATTCACTGCCAATTTATATCGGTTATGCCGTCTGGACTGGCAGATTTCAGCATCTCTGAAGATTACACATTACGTATATGTATAAGCAATCTTAGCCAGATGGTGCTGTGCATCTTCTTACTATCTGTGATGTGAATGCTATTTTTAGATTGGGTCAGCGTTATTTAACCGTCTGTGATGTGATTGTTATGTTTAGATTGGGTCAGCTACAAATAATGAAATTCAGCTAGCTAGTGTATGCTTATTTCAATTCTTCATGATATGGTTTAGGTCTGTCAGTCTATTGTCCATTTGTGCAATAATGTTTTGTTTGCAGAATTAGGTGTCTGAGATTCATTTCTGTCTGACAATGTAGTCAACGATTAAATCACTAAGAGATCCTGATATTCTACTATAGACAGATGCATAGACTACTTTCAAAGTATACAGATATGATGATCCATGTTACACTTACAGTTTAAAACATTTATTATTTTCAAACTTGGAACAATACTGGACATACTGCAGTCTACGCGAAAGTCATCAGACCGTCGGTTTTCGCCAGTAAATTTTGATTCAGGTCGGTATTTTTTTCCAGAAACGGGACCGGTGGTCTGGTACGAAAAATCGAAAGTTTGTCCTTAAATCAAAATATCTTTATTCAATTTTCTTTATAAAAGATTACCTGCAAGATGTTTTCTATCACAGTTTTGATTAAAACTACATCCTAGTCTTTTCTGAAATGTTTTTTCTCCGTAGTTACGTCCGGAAGTGTAAAAGTCGAAGCCGGTTTGAATATTATCTTGTAATTGCAGTATTTAGTGAGAGCTGACCATAGACTACAGTTTTTTTTTCCTATTGTTTCCTTTGTAAATTAAAAAAAGCCGCAAAATCCCACGCTTAAATTTTTTTCTGAAATTTATGTATGTTGTTCTACTACCTAAGAGCTGTCATTTCATGATCCGCAGAAAAAATTGCATACGCCAAACTTAAAATATCTATCAATACACATCTTGACCCCTATGACCTCACGCTCAAGTCTTGCAGTAGTGTATTCATGCGACAACATTTCAGCCTCATGACATACTCAGGAATGCACCAAAAGGCTTTAATATCATTTTTATAATTTTTTTCAAACTCTTTTCTACCAAAGGACATGTTAAAATCACTATAAATACCATGACAACACTGGTAAATAAAGAAAAAAAGATGCAAACATTAAATTTTTTTGGGACTATGTGCGTGGTACATGAAACAAGGGAGGAAACTGTAGTCTATGATCAGCTAGCGTGATTGTGAATCGAAGGTCACCACAAGAAAGTTTGAATATATTTCGAACTAAAATATGTCGAGGAGGCGGTGCCAGGGGGGAAGAGGAAGGCTAGTGCCACTATAAGTGATGTGTGTCGCCGGGAAAAGGCTATGAAATATGTTAACCATGTTTTCACAAGATGAATAAATGAATAAATTCAATTTCAAATCTATAAAGTTCTATTTTACTATTAAAATGAGTTGGATGTATCATAATTTATATCAAGATCGCACAAAATTTGATGGTCTGGTAAAATGGCTCCAGGTCTGGTAAATTTTCTACTTTCACCAGACCTGTGGTCCTGTAAAAAATTAAATTTTTGCGTAGACTGCATACTGGTACATGCATGAGGTAAATGCCCCTGTCTGTCTGACTATGAGTACTTTGATTTAGTTACCTTATACATGTACAGCATTTCTTTTATATAGAGCATGTAACTTTTCTCAATATAGATGAAGAGGATGGAAGAATTCTAAATGCCCTGGCCACAGTCCTAAAGTTCATATACTGGTAGGCTGTAAGAGCCTTGACCGTTATTCTGTGCTTTGTCACTGCATTTATTTTGTAATCCCTATGATCAGAAGGTTTAAACTCTAATACTAGTGTGTGTGTTTACATTTACTGCAGCTCAGTTTGACCAAAGGCAAAATGAAAAGTTAATAGGCAGACTGCTGTGTTTGAAATTTTATAGATTTTATGAGATGAAAATTGATAAAGTTTATGTCAGCATATTTTATTTCATCCATTAATTCATTATTCATAATCAAGTTCACTCTTATCAATATTTTTCCTCTCTTAACTATAAGACGAAGATGTTGGTCCGGTTCCCAAATATCTGGAGATGCCAGATATGTTGTTTAATTCAGCGTGATCTCTAAAACATTTTCGCATGTTGTAACCTAAAAAACCCTTTTTTGATATTTATGGAATTGATTGGAGTCAGCTTCCTGGTCTGTCAAGGCAACCTTTTAGCAAGTGCTTAGTGGGTCAGATAAATTAAAAAAATCTATTTATGTTTTATAACATTTTGTTTCAGGTACATATACTTGTAAAAAGTGGAAAGTACATTTTTGTGCTTTTCATAAAATTTCAAGGCCACTGCTTGAACTAATTCAAATGTAAATTTAAAGCAACATATTTTCTGGTAAAGCTTCATCATGATCATGTGTTTTGTTAATTCTTAAACAGATGATTTTTCATGTTATTAATGCACATGTATATTATGCTTCATTATAACAGTTATAATAGAGTAATGTTTTAGATAAAAAAGTTTGAAGGTTATTCTACTTGTATATACATGTACATGTACATGTATTGATATTTGTTTTATTTTTGTAGGAGAGATTTTTATAAGATCCTGGGTGTTCCAAGAAATGCCAATACTAATACAATTAAAAAGGCATACCGGAAATTAGCAAAGGAATTACATCCGGATAAAAACCCAGATGATGAGGAGGCCAATCAGAGGTTTCAGGACTTAGGGGCTGCATACGAGGTATTGAAAATTAAATGCTGGAATTCTCATGAAAAACAGTAAAAGTTATAGTTCTTCCACCAATGTAGTTGTCCTTATGTATCCACTTGACAGTTCTTTTACGGTAGATCTATACAATGTAGATTGTATGAGGTTTTTACAATGATAACCTGTTAGAAGTTTCCTCTTCTCAGCTGACTTTCAATATATCTGTTGCTATTACATGTATCTGTTGCATAGCATATAATGTATAACTTTGTGTATATTGTACACATACCCAGATTGGTGTATACATGTACATCATACAATCTAAGTAAATTTACACATACATGTACATTTGTATAAAGGAAAATAATGTTTATGCTGTCAGCATAATGACACACAAACAACAACTTTTTATTGAATAGAGTTGCACGGCTCAAAAGCTAACAAATTTCCGCTGAAGGCCTGAAGGTCCTCGTTTTTTTTGTGTGTACCTGTCTTTCAGATAAAAATGTAAAAACTGAGGGTCCATGTCAGGGCAGTTAAAAGAACATGGTTTTGGTCCAGTCCGTTAAAAAACAATCCTTATGGTATAATCAAGGACAAGACTTTGCTCAATGAAGGTTTAATTATTCAAATCCAATGAAAGGTATTTACATCAAGTTTATAAGCACTTAAATCTATCTTTTGCTGACTCTGACATACGCGTGAATATACATCTATTTGATATTATTTGTTCAAAATGTCTTAATATCAGCAGGCAAACCAGGTTATCAGCTTACATTATGGTTTACAATTGCTTAGTCAGCTAACATTTACAAATGACTTAAGGTAATTAGTCCCCTACCGGCATCGCCGAAGGGGACTATAGGTTTGCACTCCATCCGTCTTTCAGTCCATCAGTCACACACACGTTTTCCGGACTTTTTTTCTAAACGCTTGTAGATATTCATCCAGTTTTTTGTGTGTGAGTCTACCACCATGAGCTACAGATCAAGATCGAGTTCCGTTTCGGTCCACTTATTTTTGACAGAATTATGGCCCTTGGAATTAGAAAATTTCTTTAAAATAGCAGTTTTCCAGACTTTTTTTCTTAACGCTTGTAGATATTCATCCAATTTAAGTTGTGTGAGTCTACTTCCATGAGTTACAGATCAAGTTCGAGTTCCGTTTCGGTCCACTGATTTTTTACGGAAATAAGGCCCTTGGAATTAGAAAAGTTCTTTAAAATGGAAGTTTTCCGGACTTTTTTCTAAACACTTGTACATATTCATTCAATTTTTGGTGTGTGAATCTACCATTAGTTACATATCAAGTTTGAGTTCTGTTACGGTCCACTGATTTTTGACGGAATTACGGCCTTTGGAATTAGAAAATTTCTTTAAAATGGCAGTTTTCCAGACTTTTTTTCTAAAGGCTTGTAGATATTCATCCAATTTTTGGTGTGTTAGTCTACCACAATGAGTTACAGATCAAGTTTGAGTTTCGTTACGGTCCACTGATTTTTGACGGAATTACGGCCCTTGGAATTAGAAAATTTCTGTGAAGGTTGTGATCAAATACTTAACTTGCTGGCAGCCTGAAAGGCAGTATGTTGTGTATGTGTGTGTGTGTGTGTGTTTGTGTGTGTGTATGTAGGTGTGTGTGTGTGTTTTTGGGGTCTTAGTTTTCCATTTGCCGGTAGGGGACTTAGTATTGCCTAAGCAATACTTTCAGAATGCTTGTTAATCAATGCACCAGACAGGTGTTTCTACCAGAGAGGTGTTTCCACCATACATGTGTTACCACCTAATGGGTGAAATCATCCTAATGGGACATAAAATCAGTCTTTAGTCAATAAAATTTAGATATTGTCTTCTAGGTATTATCTGACGCAGAAAAAAGAAAAACATATGACAGGCATGGAGAGGAGGGTCTTAAGAAGGGAGATACACATGGGGATCCTTTCTCAAGGTAAGAAAGACATATGACACAGATGTGGAGAAGAGAGAATTAATTTATTAAGAAAGGTGATACACATTCAGGTCCTTTGTGTAGGTGACAAAAATACATGACATATAAGATATGGAGGTAATTCAGAAATGTGATACACATGGGGAATCTTTCTCCAGATAAGGAAAGTATATGTCAGACAAGGAGAGGAGAGAAGTAAGAAATGTAATACACATGTGGACTCTTACTCCTGGTTAGAAAGATGTATAACAGATGCAGACAGAACAGACTTTAGAAAGATGATACACATAGGGATCCTTTCTCCAAGTAAGAAAAACAGATGACAGACATAATAAACATAGAAAGGAAAAAAGTTAAGGAAGGTGATACACATGGGAATCCTTTTCCAGGTAAACAGAAAATTATGACTGGTATGGAGAGGAGGGAATATTAATGTCATACACATGGGGATCCTCTCTCCAGGTACATGTACATCCACAATATAAATCATGATAATTCATTTATGTAGCATACAATTTATTTTGGGTTTTCAATATAGAGCTTAAAGTTGCTGCCCTTTATTCTGAGATTTTCCTGCATGCACAAGTTTCCTCCTCTTACGTTTAGCTGTTAATGTTGAACTTAATTCAATACACTTTGTGTTATGAGGAATATGTCTGACAACTAAGCTTCAAATCTTTGCTTCTGGAAAAAACAAGCAGGTTAAAGGTAATATTATTTACATAAAGTTAATAATAATAATGTCCACATGCTGTAGTTAAGTAACTTAGTCTTGCAGCTTACATGTACAAGGCATAAATGTTGTCTTATCCCTGACTGTTGTCCCTATATTTTTATGTATATAAACTATATTGTTGAATTTATTTCAATATTCCGCCTCATTTTGAGACATTTGTGACAAAATAAAGTATATAATACCTTTAAATTTTGTGCACCAGATATGCATTTCGACAACTTATGTCTCTTCAGTGACAAAGTACAATTGAAAAGTAACTTCAGTTAAAGAACATGCTGAAAAACTAACTCATTTACACTTCTTTGTGAGTGTGATGCATAACCAAAAGGTCATGGTCTTCCTAGCGAGTGTGATGCATAACCAAAAGGTCATGGTCTGGAATGATGCCAGTACCTTGTTTGTGTCTTGTCTAATGAATGACATGGTAAAAACTGAGGTCTATCACAGTAGATGTGAGATATTGATATGATGTTAAATGAATGTACTATGAGTATGAAGTCTTGTCAAAATTGACCCATTCTTACAAGTGTTATACTGTGTAGCAAATTATTTTTACTGAAATTTGCTGTCTCAGGATTAAATCTCAGGCATATTTTGTAATGTAGACATTTTTTTTATTCTTATGTCAACAGATATACACCAAATGGTGAGGAATAAATCTAATAATTTTTTCACTTGATATAGAATAGCTCAGTCTAATTTGTATGTGTGTGTGATACTAAGTGATGACATATATTTGTAAGCATTTATACCAAATGTTACTGTTTACATTTATTTTAACATAAACATATATTTTCTATTCATGCTTAATATTTGAATTACCTTTATTTGTAGCTTTTTTGGAGACTTCGGCTTTTTTGGTGGAGGTAGAGAAGAGAACAGAGAGATTCCTAGAGGTGGGGATGTTGTTATGGACTTGGAAGTGACTTTAGAAGAACTGTATTCTGGGAATTTTGTTGAGGTATTTCAGGGCTTCTATATATATGTTTTTAACACTCAAGTATTATTTAATATCATGCTAAAATATTTATTGTTATTGGTGGGACATGTAGTTCTATGTGTTTATTTCCCAGACTACAGGTTTTCAGAAAATTGGTAAAAATAAATGCATTTGAGAATCCATTAAGTTTGTAATGGATATAGAAAAGGGAATATCCAGTATATGTATGCAATGAAAAAAGGTAACCATGGTAATTTGAGAATTTTTGGTACATGTAATGGTCATATTTGTGTTTTGCCTGTGAAGCATTGCTGCTTGTCTGCCTTTCAGGTAAGGGTCACACTTCTGAAAAATGGATAGCAAATATACATGTGTATCTTTGAATACTCTTGTTTTGTGAAAATGTTTCAAAATCTAAGGTTAACATATTAAGTAAAACTTATGCATATTAAAGGTTTGGAAAAATGTTAAAATACTTACTTTAAAACACATTCCATATACATGCATGTATATAAAGAATTAGCAGAACTTCTTTATCATGTTTGACTTGAACTGAAAAATTGAATTAGCATTTGTCAATGTTTTGTTGTTTAAAAATTTGGAATGATGGTATTAATAGGTTCTGAGTAAAATTTACTGTCAGTGTGAATGTTATAAGTTTCCTTAATGCCCTTGGTTTGTCTATTGCCTTAGTCTATTTGTTGCCATTGGTCAACCTAAAGAATTTTCAACAGTAGGAATATGACATTGAATACTTATGCTAGTTTTTGTGCTGTATTGATGTACATATTTATATCTTTGTCAGGTTGTTCGGTATAAACCAGTTGCCAAACCAGCAAAGGGAACCAGAAAATGTAACTGTCGCACAGAAATGGTAACGCAGCAGCTTGGACCAGGTAGATTCCAAATGACACAGCAACAAGTCTGTGATGACTGCCCTAATGTCAAGTAAGTGATAATAGTATAGCAATAGAATGGCACGAATATAATATTTTGATCCCTGCAGTGCGCTGTAGAGTTATTGGGAGAAACATTGCTAGAAACCAATTAGATGTTCACGTTATATATTTTTACTAAATGAGATAGCAGACCTAGTTGACAATAATTTGCTGCTCATTCATATTTATTCATCAAATGCTGTTTAATAATTAGGACCCCGTTTTATAAACAGGTGCCCTATAGTAATCACTCTGTCTGTCTGTTCCATCAGCAAAAACTTTAACATTGGCCATATCTAATACACTGTCACAGGTATAGCTGTCATATTTGGCATGTGTGTTCCTCATGACAAGACCTTTCCGTTGGTATCAAAATTTTTTATCATGTGACTTTGACAGTGGCCTTTGACCAGCATTTGAAAAACTTTAACATTGACCATAATTATTGAACCACAAGAAGTAGGGCTTTCATATTTAATGTGCGTGTTCCTTATGACAAGACCTTTCAGCTGGTACCAAAAATATTAATCATGTGACCTTGACAGTGACCTTTGACCTACATTTGATAAACTTTATCATTACCATAACTATTGAACCATAATAAGTAGTGCTTTCACATTCATGGTGATAGGCATACTACGGGGCCTTTCTGACATTGTCAGTTTTCTAGGGTTTTTTTGTGAAATATGTTTACAAAATGAAAGGAGATAGTTAGGAACACATCGAACTGAACACATTTTAGCAAATACTTTTTGTTAACCTCTTTTCCTGTCACAGAAAATTTAAATTTATTTTGATATTTTTAAAAATTATAATACATAAAGGTTAGTATCTCTTTCTTGTGTTTTTTGTCACTTATTTGTTATAGATTTTCCCCAAAACTTTCCTGAATCTTAAAATACCTGGTACCATAGTAAGGATTCAATGTGTAGATACTAGATAGGCAAGTTCCTATAGTTAAATCAACAACAGTTCTATTTCAAGTAAAACCTGCAAGTGGAATGATGTTGTCAGTGACATTCTATTTAAATTACCAAAATTGGAACAGATTTTTTGAATTGTACGTTAGAAATCTTTTATAAAAACAATAAAACAATAAAGTATCCGACTGTGAAGACACAAATTACCATATTTAACAACAACCAAACAAGCCAGATTCATCTGTGTGTATACCTCACATACAAGAATTTTTTTTCGATTTGTAAGCGAAGTGTATGCACAGTAAAATTATTTATACTAAACGTATGTTTTACTATTTTAGTCTTTGATGTTTATATCAGCTTACACTGCACTATAACATCTGTTTTATCCCATTTTCTCTGGGTTAAAACAAAACCAGTTTGTCTAAAAATTAGTCCTTTAGTATGAAGGAAAAAGAAAGTCACAAAGTGGTTGAAATCTGTCAACAAGCTGGTCAGATTTCCTACTGCTTGAAAAATCAGTAGAATCTGAATAATTCATCAGTAATGTTATTGACAGAGGAGGTACTAAATATAGAAAATAACTTTAAATACAGTTGTGTCCCCTGTCACAGAAAGATTGAGTACCCTACAATGAACAACAACTCAGCATAACCATATATTGCAAATAAGAAATACTGCTTTCTTCACTAAGTTTAGGCAGACTTACAGATATAACAGTTATTTATATTGAATCTATTTGTCATTAGAATGGTGCCAGAAGAAAAGTTATTAGAGATTGAAATAGAACCAGGCATGAGGGATGGCCAGGAGTATCCATTTGTTGCTGAAGGTAAGACAACATCCAATAAACAGAATGTGGTATTGGTTTAAACAGTATTTATTCAAATAAATCATCATTACCGTATATACTCGTTTATAAGTCAACCCGCGTATAAGTCAGGGGGTACGTTTTGGAGCTCAAATTCTGGGATTTGCCGGTGACCCGCATATAAGTCGGTTGGAATTTTTTAGTGAACAAACGCTGTACATGTTAACCGACATTCATTCATAGAAATGTATACAAAGGTTTGGGAGAATTTTTCCGCTCTGATGATCATGCATAATCACACTACAGGAATTTAATTGACATATTCAATAGAGGGGCATTTAAAACGTGACATATAAAAGATGTATTTATTTAAGATAAAACGATCTACCTGGTGTTACTTCATAGCTTAAGTGACTACTTTTCGAATAATTTGGTGTTTTTTGTGGCCTTGAAAACGATCGTGGCTTCATTGCTTGTTTATTTAACTATTAAGTAATTAATACATCAACACAGTGAAACCCTACCATGAGTCGGTGAATGATACCCGACAAAGACTCTTTTACCACACCGACAAACCTACCGGTATCATTAACATACTTCTAGTGTCGCCGGACTGTTATTTAATCAATGGCCACGTAACGGCTCACTAAACCTGTAGACGCACTGTAGCAGATTTGTTTTACCTTTTGTAATGGATATTTCAACAACAAATAAGCGATATATTACGATTTTTTAGTACAGAATCTGTTGGTCACAAAATATACATTTTATTGTCATAGAATCATATTTTAAAGGATTTGACAAGATTGAAAATCTTATGTTAAGTCATCTCCTAGAATTAGGAATGTGGTATTGATTGATTCAGACTCCACTGTTATTTTATGTCTAGAGAAAGCTAAAAGTCTGTGGCATAATTATGAGACACATGATGAGACTTCCAGGGGGACATATATTATGCATTTCCTCAATCAATTACAAGCTTCTGAAACATTTTGTTTCACTTTCACTATAAAAGTTGCAATATAATCATAACATTCTGAATTAATGTTGAAGTTGCAAAACAGTAGCCTTTATAAGGTGTTTTCCCCAATCTTCTCTCTCCAGTGTGTCAGTATCTTTCTAAGACAGCTGAAGCTTCTCTCTGTATCTACATTTGAGTGGGCAACACACAGCATATCCAGAGTTAGCTGTGATGTATTGGAATAGAATGACTTCCCTTGTGACATCAGACAACCCAAAACTTGATAATGTTAATACCACTCCATTCTACTCAAGAAAATTGAAAAATTCATGATGTGTTAAATTTCCATTAACCTTCTATATTAATTTAGCTTGACATGGCACAAATGTATGTTTTTGTTTCATCATTTCTTACATCAATAGAAAAATTGGATGTTTATTTCTAGAATTATTTGTTTGTTTAATTACAGTGTATTTGTTTGGCATGCAATATGTTATTACCAACTTGTAAGAATTAATTAGTGTCATACACTGTAAGAAGAAAATTACCTGGATACATGCTGATTAGCATGTTGTGTGTGTTACCTGGATAGATAAACATGCTGATTAGCATGTCGTGTGTATTACCTGGATAGATGAACATGCTGATTTGCATGTCTTGTGTGTTACCTGGATAGATAAACATGCTGATTAGCATGTGATGTGTGTTACCTGGATAGATGAACATGCTGATTAGCATGTCTTGTGTGTTACCTGGATAGATAAACATGCTGATTAGCATGTCTTGTGTGTTACCTGGATAGATAAACATGCTGATTAGCATGTCGTGTGTGTTACCTGGATAGATAAACATGCTGATTAGCATGTCTTGTGTGTTACCTGGATAGATAAACATGTTGATTAGCATGTCTTGTGTGTTACCTGGATAGATAAACATGTTGATTAGCATGTCTTGTGTGTTACGTGGATAGATAAACATGCTGATTAGCATGTGATGTGTGTTACCTGGATAGATTAACATGTTGATTAGCATGTCGTGTGTGTTACCTGGATAGATAAACATGCTGATTAGCATGTCTTGTGTGTTACCTGGATAGATAAACATGCTGATTAGCATGTCGTGTGTGTTACCTGGATAGATGAACATGCTGATTAGCATGTCGTGTGTTACCTGGATAGATGAACATGCTGATTAGCATGTCGTGTGTGTTACCTGGATAGATGAACATGCTGATTAGCATGTCTTGTGTGTTACCTGGATAGATGAACATGCTGATTAGCATGTCGTGTGTATTACCTGGATAGATAAACATGCTGATTAGCATGTGATGTGTGTTACCTGGATAGATGAACAAGCTGATTAGCATGTGATGTGTGTTACCTGGATAGATGAACAAGCTGATTAGCATGTCTTGTGTGTTACCTGGATAGATAAACATGCTGATTAGCATGTCTTGTGTGTTACCTGGATAGATAAACATGCTGATTAGCATGTGATGTGTGTTACCTGGATAGATGAACATGCTGATTAGCATGTCGTGTGTGTTACCTGGATAGATGAACATGCTGATTAGCATGTCTTGTGTGTTACCTATCCTGCAGAGATTACATGACTTGTCTATAAAACTAAATGATGGCTATGTGTATGTCAAATATCAGGAGGAACAACAAAAACCAGGATTTAGCTCGTCCCATTTTTTTGAGATTTGAAAATTGAGGGGAAAGGGTTTTTTGTCCAAGCATGACTGTGGCAACTACAATTGGGCAGGTATATAGGTGGAACTTCTTGCTTATATGTACCTGATAAGGTAGGTAATCCGAATTACCAATATGCCCCTGATTTACGGAAATGCCCAAGAAAATACCAAAATGCCCCTTATTTTTGTATAAATGAAGGATAATTTTGCAGTTTATCATCATTTCGGTTGTTTTACACTACTAGATAATATCTATACTGTAGACCCCGACATCCATCAACAAAGCAGAAACCGGTCTCCTTCCAGATGGTATATTACAGAGAGATAACTCTTATAGACATTATCTATATCCACATCATATGTTGGTCCATCAACAAATTGATGAGTATTCAATGGCGTGAACAGATACCTATGTACAAAATTGAACAAAAAAAATCAAACAAACAAAAACAAAAAAACCTAAAAAATTTTATAAACAACCTTATCGTTCCTATAAATATGAACAAAGGAATTTCGAGTTGATGCATAAAACAGACACTAAAGACACACATGCATTACTTCTGATGCTTAAAATATGCAACAGCTATCTAAAATGAGACTCCTTGTGTGCTATTATATGGCATTTTAGTAATTTTATAGGGCATTTTGGTAATTCTAGGGTATTTTGGTAATTCGGTTACCCTGATAAGAATATCAAGAGAAAGCTAACAGCCTGTGGGCAGATACACTGGCAGAACTTCTCACTTACATGTACCTGATAAGAATATCTAGGGAAAGCCAACAATCTGTGGGCAGATACACTGGCAGAACTTCTAATCTTACCTGATTAGAATCAAATCCCCATTGAAAGGATATGAGAGTTTACAATGAAATCTAACTCAGTGATCAATGATGCTTGGTTGCAAGACATATATCTTTTATATCTAAAAAAGAATGTACAGATTATTTTGTATCAAGTGAAATTTTTTTTGTGACTTGAAACAAAAAACTCCTGTCATGCAAAATATAAGAAATTCTTATTATACGTACAAGGACAATTGCGTGGGATAATGAGTTAAGTGTTATGTTGAAAACAAGTCAAATCATTAGCATAGATTAACACTAAAATAAGATGCAAAATTGATTTCATGGGAAAAAAAATTATTGTGTGATAAAACTCCCAATCAGTATCACAACTTGTGAACAGATACGGAGAATCCAATTTGCAGATTCAGGATTTACTTGGATGGTGTATATGGTGTATGCAAACCTTGAGCACTTTACATTTAAAGAAGATTTCCTTTTCTTCCTTCACAGGAGTGATGAATTCCATTCAGAACATTTACTACACTATTTTGATTGAATTGAGCATGTTTATAACCGTGTATTTTTTTTAGCAATTAATAACTGGTATTTGTTTGAATTAGATTAAAGGAGATATATGTAAGATGGGATGTACTGTTTATTTTTCTGTTTTAGGTGAACCACACATTGATGGAGAACCAGGAGATCTTAGATTTAAAATTAAACAACAAAAGTAAGTACATTGTACATGATCATTTTAGTTTTGAAATAAAAACAAGCATGTGTCCCTAAATCTTGTTTCCAATCAGAGATCTACCAGTTTCTTGAGCAAGTATAGTCCAAGTAATATGACTTATGGGTCCTGGGTCAAGTCTCACCAGTGTTTGTCAATATCCTGGCAGCTGGTGAGATCCTTGACTCATGACTTAGGGATCCTGGGTTAAGTCCAAATAAGCACCAATATGGAAATAGATCGTGCGATATTTGAAACTATAAAGTATTTAGATAAACACACACAATGACTGAATGATAGCAAGTGTTTTAGGACGATATATTGAAGCTAGCTATGGTTGTGCTTTGTATGAAGTTGTTGGAAAGGATTAAGAACAATTTAAAAAGTACATGTATCAGCAATATCCTGTTATTTGCCCCACAGGAATGTTCAGGTTACAGGAAACAAAGATATTTTTTTTAAGCCTCAACGTCTCGTTTTATTCGGCATCATACAGAATAAAGCAAATGGACATTTATAAAACTTGCAAACATGCTACTTTACTTTAGTCAAATAGACATCACTTACTGGTACATGTATTACATTCACCATACATATTTATATACCCTAATATACAACAAGATCTGAAATATTTGATTTTATTTAGGGGTAATTTTGTAAAGCTGGCAATCAACCATATTAAATGCCTATTTGTTATTTTCTGAATATTTAATCTGAGGGAAGAAAAGAATAAAAAAAACCCGACCCACATAAAAGAATTTTTGAAAAAAAAAATTATTTTTCCTCCCTACCTACCCACTTTATAAATGGTGAGTCGCGTTACTGCAAATCTACATATTATTAAGGATTGCCTCAAGTAGATACTGTCTTCAAGTTAGCGAAATAATTTTATTTTGGCATAAGACAGAATCAATTCAATGAAATCTATCCTTTTTGTATAATTTTGATGCATTACTTAGTCTCAGTGAAGTACAGATCCTTCCTTGACTTCAGTCAACATACCAATATATAGGTGAATTTCATTTCCTGACCATCATGTGTAGGGTGCTAGGATAACAAAGGACATTTATATACTGTACTTATACTGTACTATGTGTCTTAACAGAGTCAGTGATGACCTTTGTATACTGCAGTGTCAGTGATGACCTTTGTATACTATAATAAATGATATTTATATACTGTACTTATACTGTACTTTGTGTCTTAACAGAGTCAGTGATGACCTTTGTATACTGCAGTGTCAGTGATGACCTTTGTATACTATAATAAATGATATTTTTATACTGTACTTATACTGTACTATGTGTCTTAACAGAGTCAGTGATGACCTTTGTATACTGCAGTGTCAGTGATGACCTCTGTATACTATAATAAATGATATTTATATACTGTGCTTATACTGTACTTTGTGTCTTAACAGAGTCAGTGATGACCTTTGTATACTGCAGTGTCAGTGATGACCTTGTGTACTATAATAAATGATATTTATATACTGTACTTATACTGTACTTTGTGTCTTAACAGAGTCAGTGATGACCTTTGTATACTGCAGTGTCAGTGATGACCTTTGTGTACTATAATAAATGATATTTATATACAGTACTTATACTGTACTTTGTGTCTTAACAGAGTCAGTGATGACCTTTGTATACTGCAGTGTCAGTGATGACCTTTGTATACTATAATAAATGATATTTAAATACTGTACTTATACTGTACTATGTGTCTTAACAGAGTCAGTGATGACCTTTGTATACTGCAGTGTCAGTGATGACCTTTGTGTACTATAATAAATAATATTTATATACTGTACTTCTACTATACTTTGTGTCTTAACAGAGTCAGTGATGACCTATGTATACTGATACAAATGTATTTAAAGGAGAATTATGTCAGGAATCATTTCATGCACTAATCTAACTTAATAAAATCTGGTAATGAAAATAATTTGGAAGATATATTAAAAATAAAGTTTATTATCAGTATTTTATATACATTTTTTAGACACAGAAAATTTGAAAGGAAAGGAGATGATTTGTATACTAATGTTACAATCACATTAAAAGATGCTTTAAGTGGCTTTGAAATGGATATAAAACATTTAGATGGACACATGGTAAGTGTATTGGTAATACATAAGATGTCACAGTAACTATCTACACAACACTATATAATGTGTCTTGATTGTCATTCTTTTACTAGGTTTGCATTGATTCACTGGTGAATTGATAGGATATATCATGAGACTCAACTTGTCATGAATCATATCAATCCAGAAATAGCAAACATAATAATGTTTTACATTTGATTTGATTCAATTCAAGAATAGTTCGAAATTATTATGAATATCATTTCAGCAAATAAGAGGAAAGATCAAGGAGTTTGGGTTTTCTTTTTTTTTTTTTTGCTTAAAGCCATATTACATACAGAAGCAGCAAAATGTTTAGTGCTTACTGTATGACAACAAGTATACTCCATAGATAAATATATTTCAAAATAAGGAATGAACTTTCAATAATCAGGCTGTGTCTTAATTATTTGGAATCACAGTGTAATACTGTGATATTATATCATCTCGCTACATACTTGATACGCTCAAGCTTATTTGTAATCATCTTCTTTATAAATCTATCAAATTCAAATTCGATTTAATGTCAGTCCCATGAACCCATTATATCCCATGTATTCATTCTTTTGAATTATCTTTGGTAGATAGTAGCCTAGGTCAAGATTGACAGAAATATTATTTGTTGTAAAAAAAATCCATAATTTGAATTAATCCAATGATTATGAAATTTATCAACTACTACAGTATTGGATAGAACTATTAGCTATTAGTTTTCAGTGAAATTTAATTTCTATATTACCTGAATGTGGCAACTTTCTCACCTTTGTTTATATGTATTATTGTACCTGAATGAGGCAACTTTATCACCTTTGTTTTACATGTATCATTGTACCTTGAATGAGGTACTTTGTTTATACATATTATTGTACCTGGAGAAGGTAACTTTCTCACCTATATTTAACATGTATTTTGACAAAACCTTCTACAGAATATGCATTGACATTTAAGCATTAGATAAAAAGAATTAAACCAGAAGAAAACTTATGATGATGACGCTCTGGTAATTGGGATTTTAAGTTTGAAAAGAATAGGCATGTTATGGCACATTTCAGTTTATTATGTAATATATCACTTGCATGGTTTTTAGTTTTTTGTTAAGACGCCATCACTCTATCACTTGGCAATGGTAATCAGGCTGGTTGTCACACACACAGTGCTGTAGAGGGCCTTTATAAGTATATCGGTTATGTTCAGGATTTCAAGGTAACTGAGTTTTTTCTTAACATATTAAATATTTTCATTGTTTTAATTTTTTTTATCAGGTCCATATAGTTAGAGATAAAATAACATGGCCAGGAGCCAGGATGAGGAAAGCAGGAGAAGGAATGCCTAATTATGAAAATAATAATGTCAGGGGACAATTATTCATAACATTTGATATAGAATTCCCGAAAGGGATTTTAACAGAAGAAGAAAAAGAAGGTAATCTGTACAATCTTCATTTTAAAAATATCTCAAAATATTCATCACTTCAGTCTGTAGTCTCGCAAAAATATCTCAAAATATTCATCACTTCAGTCTGTAGTCTCGCAAAAATATCTCAAAATATTCATCACTTCAGTCTGTAGTCTCGCAATGTAGCTACAAATGTGTGACAATTCTTACCACTGTTGGCAAGTGGTAGTAACTATTTATGATAGGTGGTAAACACCTACACATAGTAGGTAATTGGTTAGGTAACAGGTAGGTCCAGTGGAACACACTGGATATTTTATCTAAGGACCCTGGTTCTACAGCTGTTGTGGGTTGGATTTGTTATATAATGACCCTGGTTCTACAGCTGTTGTGGGTTGGATTTGTTATATAATGACCCTGGTTCTATAGCCATTGTAGGTTAGGTTTGTCATTTAGTGATCCTGATTCTACAGTTGTTGGGGGTTCGATTTGTTATCTAATGACATTGGTTCTATAGCTGTTGTGGGTTAGATTTGTTATCTAATGCCTCTGGTTCTATAGTTGTTGTGGGTTGGATTTATTATCTAATGACCTTGGTTCTATTGCTGTTGTGGGTTGGATGTGTTATCTAATGACCCTGGCTCTATAGTTGTTGTGGGTTGGATTTGTTATCTAATGACATTGGTTCTATAGCTGTTGTGGGTTGGATTTGTTATCTAATGCCTCTGGTTCTATAGTTGTTGTGGGTTGGGTGTGTTATCTAATGACCCTGTTTCTACAGCTGTTGAGGATTGGATTTGTAATCTAATGACCTTGGTTCTATAGCTGTTGTAGGTTGGGTTTGTTGTCTAATGACCTTGGTTCTATAACTGTTGTGGGTGTGGGTTTGTTATCTAATGACCTCAGCTCTATTGCTGTTGTGGGTTGGATGTGTTATCTAATGACCTTGGTTCTATAGCTGTTGTAGGTTGGGTTTGTTGTCTAATGACCCTGGCTCTATAGTTGTTGTGGGTTGGATTTATTATCTAATGACCTTAATTCTATTGCTGTTGTGGGTTGGATGTATTATCTAATGATCTTGGTTCTGTAGCTGTTGTAGGTTTGGTTTGTTGTCTAATGACCTTGGTTCTATAACTTGTGGGTTTGGGTTTGTTACCTAATGACCTTAGTTCTATTGCTGTTGTGGGTTGGATTTGTTATCTTATGACTCTGGTTCTATAGCTGTTAATAAAGTCATAGTATATGTACATTCAAGAATTATTGACAACTCACCATCTTGAGGTATATTTCTCTATCAACAGTATATATGATACATAAGGTTCTGACTTATTATGTATTTGGAATTTTTCAGGTATTGCCAAGATATTAAAGCAGGATTCCAAGCAAGTTGTTTACAATGGTCTTCAGTCGAGTTTATTTGCATAATGATGGCTTACAATAGGGATTTAGTACTGTTCAAATGTTTTCTTTGATGTTTCATTTCGTGTGCTTAAACATCTCACTTTGGATTACAAACAAATACTGCGCATAGTTATCTGGGAAGGACCAAAAATCAGTTCAAAAAGATGGATATGTTTATATTCAAAGATTGACCAGCATGATGACTGATAATGGATAAGGAAAGATTTCATTTGAGGGTATTTTGGGATCTAAAACTGTATTTAGAATTCTGCCATTCATTATTTTAATGTAGAATTCAAAGTGGTCTTATTGTTCAACTGATCCAACAAAGATGCAGGACTTAGTTCACATCAACATTCAATGTAATTCCTGTGTGTCATTGTTTGAGTTGTACTTTGACCTGTTTTTCTGAAAATATAAAGATATGATCATTACAAATGTTCATATATTTAGTGGGATAATTTTTGGCATACACTTTGTGTATATTTTGGATAACTTACAAACACATTTATTTGAAATTTTCTATTTACATGTATTTCTATATGCATTGTGATATGTTTTTTGAAATGAATTAAATGTGAATAGAAACCAGGGTATTTCATGAAGCTTATATTCGGTATATATATAATAGTTTAACGTAGAATTTTACCTTCTGTCTGACCAAAGATTGAGAAAATACTGCATTATTTCCCTTCTCTATACATATGTTTTGAGATTATACCCCCCCCCCCCACAAACATAGTTTGGGGTATATAGGAATCACCCTGTCTGTCTGTCCGTCTGTCTGTCCGTCTATCCAGCAAACATTGTCTGGGCCATAACTTCTCACCTTTGGCACAGATTTTAATAATATTTCACAGAATTGTTGCTAAGGATCCAAGGATGTGTGATGACCATGAATCAAGGTCAAAGGTCAAGGTCATAATAGACGCAATGAGTAAAACTTTGTCAGGGCCAAAACTTCTCACCTTGTGCACAGATTTCAATAATATTTCACAGAATTGTTGCTTAGGATCCAAGGGTTTGTCATGACCTTGAACCAAAGTCAAAGGTCAAGGTCATAATAGACACAATATTTTAAACTTTGTCTGGGCCATAATTTCTCACCCTGTGCAGGGATTTCAACAATATTTCACAAAATTGTTGCTTAGGGTCCAAGGGTATGTCATGACCTTGAACACAATAGACAGAATTGGTATAACCTTGTTATACCTGTTCTATGGATGCATCATGGGAGGGCAATGTGTTGTGTACCAAAATTAGGTCACTGTGACCTTGGTATTGAACTTGACCTTTTACCTCCGTGATGGTAAAACCTTGTTTATCTCAAAAATAGTTCAGATTCCCACCCCTAAAATATATATTTCCTGATTCCTGATGACAAAGGCGAGTTGTATAGCATAAGTTGGGGATCCTCAGGGTCATCCCTCTCCCCCATTCATTTTAGGAATCTTCAGTATCACAAAACTGGTTCAGATCCCCACCCCTAAACCACATATTTTCTTATTCCTCATGACAAAACAAATGTGGATGTGTCATGGGAAGGTGATGTGTCATGTACCAAAATTAGGTCAGTGTGACCTTGACTTTGGCTTTGGACCTCTTTGATAGTAAAACCTGGGCCATTTCGTGTTCACAGCATAACTTTTGAACCATAGCACCTAGGTTTATCAAACTTTGCAAGTGGATGTTTCATGGGAAGGGGATGTGTCATGTACCAAAACTAGGTCACTGTGACCTTGACTCTGACCTTAGACCTCTATAATAGTAAATAACACCTAGAATTATTATACCTGCTCTATGGATGCTTCATGGGTTGTCATAAAGGGATGAATTATTGCATGTTTCCACTTTGTTGCCAGGAGGGTAGTATTTGTCCAGTTAGGACAGCTCTAGTTCATACTGTAATGATTTTAATATCAATTAGAAAACTTTCAGCACTTTAGTAGATTACATTTAAAACAGTATATTATAGTTTCCAAAATCTTCTTCAAAAAGATCATTTTTGTGTCATTGGATAATTTTAATGAAGGGAGCAGGAAGAATGTAAAGAGAAGGATAATTACTTAAAACATAATGCAGATTGTCATACTAGACTTCAGTTGTTAAATATGCTTCTTTACAATGTGTATCAAACTTCGATTTAAACTTTTAAAATGCGTGTGGGAATGATATTATCTTTCACATTTATCACATGCGTTATGACTCACATGATATAGCTGTCTTTGATGTACAAATTAGTACCACAACTACATGTATGTTATTTACAATGTTAATTACACACAGCTTGACCAGTATGGCGACCTGCATCTAACAACGTGTATACTGTCAAAGTAAGAATTGTATTCCACCTATACCTGCTTTCTTAAGCTTAAGTACCATATTGCAGCTGTATACATGAATCCTTTTAAGTCATCATCTACATCTTTATTTATTTTCATGTATAGGTTATCAAGTTACTTTGTCCTAAGGGACATGGCTCATTCCTGTCTCCATACATTATACAAACAGTTCTTAATATTTGCCCTTTATATTCTGAGCTTTCACTCGTGTCGGAGATCAAAGAGTTACCATTCATGTTTATTTTTTCAGAGAGTAATAGAATCAGTGTCACATTGTATACATTATTATCAGTATATATTGTCTAGTGAGTAATGACTGTGGAAGATGAGTGTTTATCAATAGTACATGATGAACATTAATTAATGTTGATTGAATCTGTGTTTGAAGTACATGTATATTTCATTGACATTGTACATGTCACGGTTTTGAATATGTTTTATAAATACATATGTACAAATTATTATGTGGTTTCTTTATTTCTGTCTGACTGTTAAAGTTTGTGCTGCCACTATCTATTAACCTCAGAATCTTCAAGGTCTTGGTGATACATGTCTCAGAATCTTCAAGGTCTCAATCATACATATCTCAGAATCTTCAAAGTCTCAATCATACATATCTCAGAATCTTCAAAGTCTCAATCATACATATCTCAGGATCTTCAATGTCTGTGTCATACATGTCTCAGAATCTTTACGGTCTATGTCACACATGTTTCAGAATCTTCACGATCTATGTCACACATGTCTCAGAATCTTCAAGGTCTCAATCATACATATCTCAGAATCTTCAAGGTCTCGGTCATACATGTCTCAGAATCTTCAAAGTCTCAATCATACATATCTCAGAATCTTCAAGGTCTCGGTCATACATATCTCAGAATCTTCAAGGTCTCGGTCATACATATCTCAGAATCTTCAAGGTCTCGGTCATACATATCTCAGAATCTTCAAGGTCTCAGTCATACAATTCCAAATCTTCAAGTTCTAGGTTGCACTCATCATTATACCAAAACCCCTGTATAAAGACATCAACATAAACAACTATACGGTTTCTATCTTGTCTCCCACACTTTTTAACCATTTGTTCTTCACTGTTTACCTGCATATGAATCATCAGTGTGTAATTTACGCGGATATCCATTAATGTAAACATATCTTCCAGCAGTAATTGAAAGAGATTTACTCCATGACGTATTCATAAAAAGAAAAGTAACATTTATTCGACAGAATGAAAATGCATCTTAAATTATTTGCCTAGAAAGCTTCCAACAATACATTTTGTCCGCTTTCAGTTACAATTATGTAGGAATTTTCAAACAAAAAAAGCAACCGGTGTATTCATGGATCATTTGAAATGAGAGGCGAGACCAGGTACCAGTCTGGAAAGCCACACCATACATGAATGTCCTGACATACAAACGACACAAAATAGTTCAAAGAGCGGACACGAGATGGAAGTGTACATATACTGAAGAAATCCCCGCAGCCAGACAGCATCAGAACACGTGGTACAACAACAAATATATTGATAGGACCAGCTATGTACAATGGTCGAGACGAAACACATGGTATACAATAACAAATATATTGATAGGACCACCTATGTACAATGGTCGAGACGAAACACATGGTATACAATAACAAATATATTGATAGGACCAGCTAAGTACAATGGTCGAGACGAAACACATGGTATACAATAACAAATATATTTGCATATTCAAAATATATTAAATACGCCCGTCGTGTCGCTTAATTTTAGGATAGAAACTTTCTATACAAGGGCGAAATAACACTAACGGGCAATAACTTTTCTAACAATAGAATTTAGCATGTGTTATAAGAAGTATATGTACTGTAATCAGTTTAAAGTGCATTTTTGTTCACATAGTTTAGCAACAATATTGAGCGTGTGACCTTTGACCTCCCAGACAATGAAAAATAAAAGGTGTCATCTTCTTTATGTACCTAGTCTGACGGTCCTAGCCCAATTTATTTGGTCTGTATCATGTTTACAAGCTTTATAAAAATTGTTTTGCAAATGTCCTTGACCTGTGATCTTGGAAAACAATGAGAATCGTCCTTTTGTCTTAATGTTGGTTGGTTGTTGGCGTTCAACAAATATTTCGGCCATATCGCGACATAAAAGCCACATATTAATAATCAACCACCTAGACAGAGCGGGAATCGAACCCGGGCCGTCTGCACTACAAGCGAAGCGTTTAACAACTAAAACAAGTGTGACCCCTTGTCATACGACACATGTGTACACAGTTTGAAGGTTCTATCCCAAATGATTTGGTTTGTGTCACGTGTACAAGTTTTATAATCAACAATTTTAAGCATGGTATATTGATTCTTGACCTCGAAAACAGACGTTCTCTTGTCATAGGGAGTATGTGTACCAAGATTTGAAGGTCCTAAGCTCAAGTGGTTAGGTCTGTATCTTCTTTACAATGTTCATAAACAATGTTTAACGTTTGACCTTGACCTCCAATCCCTTGACTTGAAAATGATTTAAGTCATTCTCTCAGCATCAGTAGTTTAAGTATCAATATTTAAAGACTGTTACCAACTGTACGGTTACCTTGTATCTGACGTTAATTAAACATTCGACTTAATCATGGCGTGTAGTAATAGTGATAAAAATGTTCTACAATGCCTGTAATTATCTATCGTATAAAAAAGATTGACAGTGTGGACGAATGTACAGAAAGCAATCTACGTAACATTCGTAACTCCTCGGCAATTATTCCTTGTAGAACGTACTACACGTAAACACATGTTTTATGTCTTGAGAAGATAAAAGTTTGCTCTCTACTGGCTGCAGTAATTAAAGAAGTTAAACGTCTCAAGTAGACACTCCTAGTCACGTGATACAAGTGCACTCAGATGTTGTAGACGAAGGGATGTGTTATACTCCACAAAGAATGTGCGAGATTAAAGTTCTCGTCTTTGTCCTCGGAATTTGGGGGACTTTAACAAAGGGTGATGACTATGAGGTAGATTTACCCTTGGAGCCAGTTTCTAGGAAGATCCCTAGACCTGGTGAGTATACTTTTCTTTACAGAATCTTGAAAGAAGTTATGTAGAAGGCGAAATGGTTGACTTCCGTTGTGATTTTGTGCTAGTTGTACAGGTGTTTTAGTTTAGCAAATTGAAGTCTACACGTAAACGCACAATATAAAGATTTTTATTATATTTTTTATTTTGTTGTAACAAATTAATATGAAATACGTTGTTAAACCATTCGCATATTTCAAAGGCAACCCCCTCTTTTTTCCTCTGTTATTTGTTTATTTTTTTTCCAAAAAAAGTGATATAACTTTGAATTTCAGTAATAATATCATTTAAATTCAAGGAAATAGCATTTAAAATAAATATCCCTTTTAGGTACCATCCTTTTAATTTTCTGAGTTAGCGGTTGGGTTTTTATATCGACCAAAATGGGATTTTATTGTTGCAAAGAGCCCGAGAAAGATTTTTTCCTGTTATATCTGAGCAAATCTTGTTATTTCAAAGACAAGTGAACCGACTTGGTCACAGTGGACAGGGTAGATGTTTCAAAGTCCTGCGCACATTTCAGGCATTTCTGACTTTTAAAATCTGCCTCTTTAAAACTAATTACATGTAGTTTGTAAGAAATAAACCTGAAGTTCAAGTGGATAAATATCATGAATGCATCTTTCACTGAACATGTAAATAAGGTCTAAATATTTAGAATTGAAGTTGATGCATGAATATCCTTTTTATCAAAATATGAAAGCTGGTCTGCTATAACGGGAACACAATGCAGAACGGAATCAGTCTAATATGAAAGCTGGTCTGCTATAACGGGAACACAATGCACAACGGAATCAGTCTAATAGTTTGTTGATAAATCTGTTAATTTACATATAAATGGACAGCAATCCTGGCTATCCTACACACAAACAGGCATGGAGAACCAGGAGTAGTGTGTGTGTGTGTTTGTGTGTGTGTGTGTGTAGGTGTGTGTGTGTGTGTATGTGTGTGTGTGGTGGGGAGGGGGGTTATGGGTGAGTATTTGTGAATGTATGTAGGTGTGTGTGTACCAGAAGCATAATTTTTTTCAGAAAAAAATAGAGCAAGAATTTTATTTTTTTTTTCTTACAAAAATCCGAGCTCCCCCTCCCAGACTTACCTTGGAATTGTGTAAGGCCACTTTGAATACGAATGTATTGCATTGGAATCACGTAATAAGGTCGTAATTCTAAATTATAGTTTACCATATGAGGTATCCTTATTGTCTTCTACAGAAGGCGCCATATAGTCTACAGTATAAAGTACCTTATAGTTTATGATATACATGCCCTATAGTCTACAATATAAGGTACCTTATGGTCTACGATATAAGATGCATTATAATCTACGATATTAGGTGCCTTATAGTTTGGGATACAAGATACATTATACGATACGATGTGCCCTATTGCCACGATATGAGGTGCCTTATAGTCCACAATATCAGGTGCCTTAATGTTTACGATATGAGGTGTTTTATAGTTTACGATATGAGATGCTTATAGTTTACGATATGAGGCGCCTTATAGGTTTACGATATGAGATGCCTTATAGTTTACGATATGAGGTGCCTTATAGTGCACGATACCAGGTGTTTTATAGTCCACGATATGAAGTGCATTATAGTCCACAATTTAAAGTGCCTTATAGTTCACTATATGAGGTGCCTTATAGTTTACGATATGAGGTGCCTTATAGTCCACGCTATGAGGTGCCTTGTAGTCCACGACATGAGGTGCCTTGTAGTCCAAGATATGAGGTGCCGTATATATAGTTTACGTTATGAACTGCCTCATGGTCCACTATAGTCCACGATATGCGATACCTAATACTTTATGATATGAGGAGTCTTATAGTCCACGATATGAGGTGCCTTATAAACCATAATATGAGGTGCCATATAGTCGCAACAGAATTGTGATCAGTCCTAACAGAACTGTGGTCTCCAGGACTGATCACAACAGAACTGTGATCTCCAGGACTAATCACAAGAGAACTGTGATCTCCAGGACTGATCACCACAGAACAGTGACCTCCAGGACTGATCACAACAGAACTGTGATCTCCAGGACTGATCAAAACAGAACTGTAATCCTCAGGACTGATCACAAAAGAACTGTGATCTCCAGGACTGATCACAATAGGTCTGTGGTTTCCAGGACTGATCACAACAGAACTGTGATCTTCAGGACTGATCACCACAGAACAGTGATCTCCAGGAATGATCAAAACAGAATTGTGATCTCCAGGACTGATCACAACAGAACTGTGATCTCCAGGACTGATCACAAAAGGTCTTTGATGCCCAGGACTGATCACAACAGAACTGTGATCTCCAGGACTGACCACAACAGAACTGTGGTCTCCAAGACTGATCACAACAGACCTATGATCTCAAGGACTGATCACAGTGATCTCCAGGACTGATCACAACAGAACTGTCATCTCCAAGACTGATCACAAGAGAACTGTGGTCTCCAGGACTGATCACAACAGAACTGTCATCTCCAGGACTGATCACAACAGAACTGTGGTCTCCAGGACTGATCACAACAGAACTGTGGTCTCCAGGACTGATCACAACAGAACTGTGGTCTCCAGGACTGATCACAACAGAACTGTCATCTCAAGGACTGATCACAACAGAACTGTCATCTCAAGGACTGATCACAACAGAACTGTGGTCTCCAGGACTGATCACAACAGAACTGTGATCTCAAGGACTGATCACAACAGGACAGTGATCTCCAGGACTGATCACAAAAGGTCTTTGATGCCCAGGACTGATCACAACAGAACTGTGATCTCCAGGACTGACCACAACAGAACTGTCATCTCCAGGACTGATCACAACAGACCTATGTTCTCAAGGACTGATCACAACAGAACTGTGATCTCCAGGGCTGATCACAACAGAAATGTGGTCTCCAGGACTGATCACCACAGAACTGTGGTCTCCAGGACTGATCACCACAGAACTGTCATCTCTAGGACTGACCACAATAGGCCGTTCGTAGCTGTGATTCACATATTATTGATGTTTTTTCTTGAACTTGTCAATCATAATCAAACTTGGAAAGTATGGAGTATGCATTGTGAAAATGACAAAAAAAGTAAAGGTCATATTGGGTATTCATTTATAAGATCTTTTTGTCAGAAAAGCTGTACAGTGTAAACACTGCTCTACAAAGTTGTTGAAAAATACTGTATAAATGATTGGGTACTTAACAGATTTACATTTGACGTGTTTTATCCTTCTCTTTTCTTGAGGCAGGATTATCGGAAAACAACAAAATTATATTTTCTTTATCTCAAAACATGATCAATAGAAAGTGGTATGTTTTGTATTATATGTCATTTAGTGTCATCTTTATTAGTAAACACAAGCCGATAATGAGCTTCGCTGCCATTGACTGCGGTCCTAATGTTTAGGGAGGAAATAAAACGCATTCCCGCAAAGATAACGTACAAAAAATAAAGCGCTCTTATGACATCATAAGGTTGATAACGTTACACATAGTACACAAGCGCCGCCTGACGGATGATAACGGACGGAAAAGCTCATTGTCTTTTAATTAGTAACATTGTTAATAATTTATTCTTTCATCATAGAAGACCATTTTGAATTATGTAGCTCTCTAAAAAGGTCAACAAATTCTATAAATGGTTTAATATAAATTTATTTGGAGTCTGAATTTGATCAAAAGTCTTAATGATCGTGTAGTACTTAACGTTAATTACTGATTCGATTTAATTGAATATGAATTTTAAATACAGATTGTTACGGAACCCATTCGGGATTTGGTTACTCGGGAAGTCCAGAATACCATTACGAATCCCTGATACAGCGGTACAAAGGTTGTACCCATGTGGAAGGCAATCTGGAGATCGCCAGTCTAGGAGCCTCTGCCAATATTTCCTACGATCTGAGTTTTCTCTCCACCATTGAAGTTGTTACGGGTTACGTGTTACTAGGGTTACTAGACGTTGACGTCATACCCTTGACGAGTTTGAAGTACATCAGGGCGGATAATACGTATGAGCTTTTAGGAGGGGAGTATGGCTTAGTAGTCGTCCTGACAGCAGAGAATGGTGCAAATGGAAAAACAGGGTTAAGAGAATTACAGCTACCAGCACTTAGAGGTATGTGTTGCTATAACGACAAGAAACCCTTTAGCGTACATTTATAGTGAGAATTTGTCGTTTTGATAATATAATATTTTACCATATATTTTTTGCTTAATATCTCTTCTTCACAATATCTCTATACACGTGGATTAATTTATTTCATCTTTCATAAAAATAATACTCATATGTGTATGTGTGAGAGAGAGAGAGAGAGAGAGAGAGAGAGAGAGAGAGTGTGTGTGTGTGTGTGAGGTGAAACCAGATGCCTGAGAGGAGAATGCATCTCTTGTCAGAGGTGAGAGAAAGCATCTCCTACCAGGGGTGAAACCAAGTGCACAGAAGGAGAGTGAGTCTCCTGAGTGGCTAGCCACACCTGCCATTAATACTCTAAATACACGGACGACATGACAGTATTCAGCACTTCACATATGCGATAACAGTAACTTCAATACTTCCTTTTTACACCGTTTTATTTAGTTTTCCCTATTACAGAAATATCGAAGGGCCGAGTATTGTTTCAGAATAACCCACTCTTGTGCTATGTTAACACGATAGCATGGAAGGCCATAGTACCGGGCAAGGACTTCCCAGTCGTTTTTGGAGAGAATTCACACAACCCAAACTGTAAGTTTATTAGATCCATTAAAGTTTAGAAATCTTTTTATGCCAACATAATCCATGACTCAAGATGGGAGGTGGGGGAATACTGGTACAAAGTGAAAGTACAAAGTAGTATGAAATATCTACCAACTTAAGTACACCAGCCACTCATCCGGCTCGCTGTACACCTGCTGTGTATATAACTAAATCTTGTCGGAGTTATATGACCTCATGATTCAATTCAATAAGCTTTGAATAATTTATTTGTGAATTGTGCTTTGAGGTACTTGATATACTAAGGATATTATGATGGATTACTACTTCTCGAGAAACAATTGGTCACATTTGCTTATTCTTTCAAACATTTATTATTTAATATTAGGCTGTGCTATTTTAAGCATATCTACAAGTTGTATGGTTTTAATAGTGAGATGTCAGAGATATTAGAAGTTTCCATTCTCTAGAGTAGAGACTCTACTGTCCGCGCCACTTATTTTGTAAACCGAAAAATCTGGATTTTCAGTTATTTATCTTTAAAATATTTTTACAAAATTAATATCAATCGACAGATCTTGTATAGTCGTAACTTTTGGTGTATGTTATATGTTTCTACGAAGAAGCATTCGTATTTTATAGGGAAAAATCATTTTAGATAGGGCGTTTTCTATGTTAATTTTGACGTGACGTCGCCGATGTTTAACATTGAGTCTATTGGGAAACTTGGCGACGTCACGTCAAAATTTAACATGGAAATCGCCCTATCTAAAATTGATTTTTTCTATGAAATATGAACGCTTCTTCATACAAACATATAGCATACACCAAAAGTTACGACTAAACAAGATCTATCGAATGGTTTTGCCTTTTTGAAATTATTCTGAAGATGAATAACTGAAAATCCAGATTTTCCAGTTTCCAGAGTGAATGGCGCGGACAGTAGGCATCGCTGCTTAGCCCCACCTCCTCAATATTTGTCCTTTCCTCCTCTACATGTTTATTCAAATATTTATTGTATTGATATACTTGTTATGTACTGAAGCTTTGTTTAAAAGTTCTTACTGAAACACTTTTATTGACTATAATCCTCTACAGAACCACATATCTAACATTCAGAATTCTTTTTTGATTCATTTAGTTTTATATTCATTTATCTATTTTACTTTTTTTAATTCTTTTCATATATTTCCCCACCCATAAGCCCATTTTATATGTTTAAAATTTAAAAAGCATTGTCGTAACAATACTAAACCATGATTATTAGTGATATGTAATTTATTTGCTGATAAAGTCCTCTAGATGTAACAATATATAAACCATTCTATGTATTATTACATAAGGTGACCAGCCCTGTGACCAAGCATGCGAGGTAAATAGCAGTCAAGTACTTGGAGGAGACATGAATGGAAAGCGATGTTGTTGGGGTCAGGGCAAGGACATGTGCCAGATAGGTAAAGTTTTGTCCAATTATGAACCATGGCAAACCAAAATAGGCATGTTCGTAATGAGAGTCGACAGATACACTCTCTGGTGAACATCAAGACAAAACTGTGATAATCAATGCTTACAGTGGGCTCGAACCTCTTTCCGCCCCTCTTGGAAAATCTTGATTTATCATGCGAGATCTGTGTAGAAGTGTAAATGGTAAAAGTTAACATGAGTGTACAATGGCGTGCACGTCAATGAGCAAATTATTCGAAACTCGCTCAACCTTGTCGAGGTAAGACGGTACAAAATATATCGTGAGGATGATCATAAACCTTAAAGCTGGCCTCCAACATAAAGGCAGAGGTTTACCAAAAAAAAAAAAAAAATAATAAATAAATAAATAAAAAAAAAGATACGGAAGTGAAATCGACCTAGGTTGTCCCTGTTTGTTTTATGAATATAAAATGAACGTCTTACTCACGGTATAAAAGAAACAGGCGGAGTCATGCAGCCGTGACATTTGATAGAAGGCACAGCAAAGGTAACGTGAAGTAGCAAACAAGTAGTTATATTGGTGTATGTTTGCAATCGGTCTTGGATTAAATTCTGCGAAGCACGAAGTGCTGCACAATGAATTTTTTACAAGATCTAAAAAAGAGCACGCTGGATGCTCCTTTTTATGTGTCAAAATCGCAATTCCTAAGGAGGGGGCGGTCAAATGAGAGAAGAGCTAATTCTGATGGGGTCATGACCCCAATGTAAACATCGGAAAATGGTGTGCAGTTATTTTTAACTTGTATGTAGAGAACATCCAGTCGGTTATATATATATATATATATATATATATATATATATATCACAAAGACACTACACCTAACAAGGCACTCTGTGTTTCACATATATACCTGTTCAAGGGTTCGAACCCACGAACTGTGATACAGAATCGTTTACCTGTCATGCATCCGACCGGCTTACCGACTGAGATATATCCACCAGTACGTATCATTGAACTAACAAATTAAATGTACTGGTTATCGAGATATTGTGATATGACCAGGTATGACATACATCAGAATGTACAAAATGTATCGCGTGTTCAGTTGTACTTGTAACGAACACCACCCTCTCCGTAGAAATGTAAATATGCGAATAAGATAATGGTAATATGAAAATATTCAGGTAATACTATCATTTCTCCAAATTGCAAGTGCCAAATTCCAATACCTAACAACGCACCACACATTGGAAAGCATGATATTATTCAAATACTTTACTGTTAACAAATACACATCAATTTACACATCCGTTTGTTAACACATCTTTTGGAGTGTTCGAATGAGTAAAGAACAAACAGGAAATGATACTGATTGGAAACGAAATCTACAAAATTATACACGATTAATTTTATGATCATGCATAGCAGGTGCATACTGAGTAATGTTATTTGTAAAGTATGAAACTCATTGAACTTACACATCAGGGGCGAATGAAGTTATTTTGAATAAAAAGAAGGAGGGGTGTATTCATCTAAAGTGTAATGTGGTATCTATACAGTCATGAGAAGGGCATATCTCCTATATTGCCAGGACTTAAGGAAAGGAGTGTTTGTAAAATGCGTGGAAGGGGGGTGGTTTCCGGCCATCCGAGCACCATGCCCCTTTCCCTTGATCCACCAATGGAGAACCACCCTGATTATTCAAATTTTCTATTGGGAGGGGAGGGGGTCTTTATACAGTTTTGCTCCAACTCTTTAACACATATATCAAATACAGACACATTGGACAAAGAAATGTTATGTCTAAATTCTGAGACACAAAAATCCGCGCCAAACAAGATAAATAAATAATTAAAAACCTCCAAAAGCAAAGACAAACAAGCGAGAAGGCATAATGTTTTCATACGTTATTTGTATCATGGATGTGGCGTTTTCTCTTTGATGTTGCCTATACAATATTTCCTGATAATCAGCGAGGAGGCGGAGCTTATAATATGGTTGCATCGTATTCAAATTAGATTAAATTAGATTTTGATTCAATCAGTAATATTTTGACAGAAAAACATAATGAAAGAAAATTTTTAATCAATTCAAATATTAACAAGATATATTTTATCCTTCAAAACCAAAAAATCGAAGTTTTAACAAACAATCAATGAATGAATTAAAATAACAACTATCCATATTTCACGTGGCTGAAAAAAAAAACAAAACAAAACAAAACCCTAGGTCACAGTGCCACGAACGATCACCGATCACTTGATTAAATGGAAAGAAACATTACATCCAGTTAATTTAGTTATGAATAATGCTGCAGGATTAATTGATTATTGTTTTACGTCACTCCACGGATATTTCACGTATATGGTGACGGCATCTGCCTGATGCATTGCACATAAATTTAGACCTTTGCAACGGACCCACCCGAAGCAGTGAGGGATCTTTTACCTGCCACGCCTACCGTGACACGGGACCTCGAGGATTTTTTTTCTGTCACATCCGAAAGACAGAACACCGGTGTGACCACAGGGCGGGAGTCGAACCCGGGACCTCTTGGTCACGTTCCGAGCACATTATCCACTAGGCCACACCGACTACTGATTAAATGGAAAGAAACATGACATCCAGTAATATAGAAAGCTTCTGAGAGATTAGAAACTCTATTTGTTCTAATGCCTGGGACAGTATAAGATCATCGTCGTCTCTGAAAATGTCGAATTCAAAGTTTTCGCATAAAATCGATGAAAGATCGCCTTCTTCCATGTTTTCCACCTGAAGAATGAAGTTAAGCGCGAAAATCACTCATCACGTGATACATTATGACAAACGTAAAACCACGCCCCCTTAAAGTTATGATTGATGGCCAAGATACAAGTTCCTTATTGAACAAGATTGGGGGGGGGGGGGGGGTATGGAAAGATAATGGATGGGCGTTACTCGTTCGCAAGCGCGAACTCGTAACCGCCCATCCATTATCTTTCCACACCCCCATAACACTGTTCAATAATGGTAACAGACAGTCATGTTGGTCGTCCGTGCAGATAAACGCCGGTCATATGCCACGGTGTGACATTTCTTTTATATGTAAAAAGAAGTTCGACTTCTTATCATACAACTTAATTGGAAATTGCTTAATGTTTTGCAGTACACACCCCTGACTGTGATCCGTCCTGTCCTGGGCGGTGCTTTAAAAATGACATCATGGGATGTTGCCATCCGGAATGTGCCGTCGGTTGCTATGGACCAAGCGATACGCAATGCATGGTAAGAAACCCCTAGAATGGAGAGTGGTAGTTGCTGTCCGATAAGAGATGACGTACTGCCATATCGGCTTGGACTGTCTGTATTCGTATTGTTTTTTTTGTATTACTCTGTATGTCAATAATATATCTCGTCGTTTACATTACTAATTTCAAATAACGTTTGATTTAATATCAATGAAGTTAAAAGTACTATATTTCTTATTATTAGTGAGTTTCCATCTTTATAATGTGCCGTATTCCAGTGAATGTGAAGAATTTTTAGCATTTACTGAACCAGTTCTTCTTTTCCTATTTTCGTTCCTGGTGTTTGTATTTTTTATTTCATTATTATTTAGAGGTTTTTTTTTTTAAAAGTTTGGAATGGGATACCTTGTTCTAAATTCTTGTATACAGTAATATATCAAATTTGTTTAATAAACACATCTAGTCTATATAAAGCATCCTGGAAAGGAAAAGGAAAAACGCTCAGTAACGAAAATTCTTGATTAGTTTCTAAAGAATTGATATGCTTGGATTAATGACCCTAGCTATGAACGCAAGTAAAACCTTAGATAAAATCAGTCGAGCTATAAACAGATACCAATTCACTATGTACGTATTTTTTTTTTTCAGATGTGCAAATATTTCAAATATGAAAATAAATGCGTACCAAGATGTCCGTCCAATGTGTCCTTTAGGGAAGGTCAAATTTGCAGGAAACACTTGGACAACTTCCTGCCAAATGACTGAAAGAGCGTGTCATTACACCCAAGTATTACCATGGTACGGGATGTTTTATTGGTTAAATTGCCGGACGAAAAGCCAACCAAAGGCTTGTTTGTAGTAGTAGATCTCCTCTTTGGAGTCATTTTAGCAGAATTCCTTCATGAACTACTTCCATACATGAGGTTTCCTTGATATTGGATCAACTGCTGGTCGTTATTCACTTAATCATCTAGAATGTTTTACATATGGAGTGAACACATCGTTTTTTTCCTTATTTATAATCATCTCGTGTAGGATTTCATTCTATATTTTGTCATCATGTGATTCCACTTGTGTTCCCTCGGTGTATTATAAATGTAGAGATAATGGGAATGTGACGTAATATGATATATCCGATGTATTATTCAAAGCATTTTATAACGCTTTTACCACGCCCTCCGTAATGTTTCTGATTTTACTTGCTCTTCTGTTGAAAGACCGATAGAGGCTGAGCAACTCTTCATTACCAGTCTGGTAACATTTCACATAGGAGAAATATTTCCATACCTTCCTCATTTCAGTTTATGCAAACTAGCAATAAAAGTACATTTTTCATTATAGAATTAGCTAAGGGTCACCGTATTTATCAGTTTGATTGACATTTAGATTTCCCTGTTTTTGTTTTTCTGTAAACGTGTTTATTTTTGCTGGAAAAAAAATTCGCGAAAATACCAATCCGACATTTCGCATGGTGATAATTTTCGCGGTACCAGGATCTTTCAATTTTTCTTTCTTTTTTCAGACGCCTCTTAAACGCAGGGCATTTTCCTCAATACGAACATATAAAATGTTAATCAGAAACGCTGTTTTGTATATCGCTGTTAAATACATCTGTAAAAAAATCCTTCAGGGTAGAAACAACACCTTCCAAACATTGATTTTCTCTCTAGATAATTTGTGATTACTTATCAGTGTAAAATTGTCACGAGATAGACGTTCCCAATATCTGATACTGACTACTTCTCTTTTATTCAAACATGTTGCGCTGGTTAAAGGGAGTGAAAACTGTTCCGGAACCCCTGGTCTCCCTGATCCAGGGAGGGACGCTATCCCCGAGAAACAAGTTCTAAATGTCAATAATGATTGAAAGTATTTACATGTATTTTGGATCGTCCGTCTGACCATATTCTGTTTGTTACAGTCGGTCCTTCTTTCGGGTAACTTGCAGCTAGCAGAGGTTAAAGACCTTATTTTGAAAAGATCGAGTAAGTTAAATGTTCATTTTCTGGATTATAGTTTGCAAGTTCGCTGTGCAAACGCTTATTTGCCACCAAAGGCTTGTACATCTCGATACCGGCTGGTAACGCTAAAATTCCAACTTTTGATGAACAAAGTCTCTCTGACCCTCTCCCACAAACCGCCGATATCAAAAGTGGGAGAAGGGCAGAGAATCTCGGACTAATCTTTGTATATGAATTGTTGCTCTTACAAAACAATTTTAAAACGAAGTATAAACAGTCAAAGATAGCGCTAAGGCTGAAGTACAAGGATCTCAGAGTGGGTTTTATTCCATTTGGGGGTTATCATCGCGGTTATTGTATAATCGCGAAAAACGGGAAAATTATCCCGACGCGAAAATTTTCAAGATTACAGTAATTACGTCCTATGTGAAAGTTTTGCAGATATCTGCAATACAGATGGGATAATAGATCAGGCTTCGGTCCACAATTTGAATATTGCTTTATGGAGTTGATCACTTGCTTCCGTTTTAGAAAATGACCAAATCATTTTTTTATTATAGTTTATTCAAAGTGCAATATTATTGTTTATATCCGAAATATTTTCGTAAAATAAAACAATGTCACTTTTCTACTTATTGTTGTTCTTATTTAATATAAATTTAGCACTGGATCCTATGCAGATTAACCGAGAAAATCTAAAACCTGAATAATGATTAGGATTACCTAGCCCTATGATCTATAACAATTGTGAAAGGATTCGAAGACCATTACATATCACACAGGGATCTTTAATTAAGCATTTTGAGTCTTTATGGTAAGAAATATCACTAATAAAGTCATTATAATTCGCTAAACACTCGCGATTAGCCGCAAGTTTAATCGAAACATCATTATGTAATCACAAAGGGGGACACCCTCTGGGCCCAAAATCGACTTCCTGGATTCTCGGGCGAATGCTGTTCTTTGCCAATATAACTTCCTGAAACAACTTCTATAGCACGATCTCTACTTTTCACCTGCTCCATTCAAATTTTACCAGTTTACTTCCGGTTACAAGTGCAACAAATAAGAGCTGTCGCCTGATTGGTTAAAATTAATTAAATCGTCTCTAGTTTTTAGCGAGTTATAATGACTTTATTAGTGATATTTCTTACCATAAAGACTAAAAATGCATAACTGCAGATCCCTGTGACATATCTTAGAGATTCGAACACACAGATGAAGTTCTAACCCTGTGATACGGTCTGATGACCTCAAAGCCATACAGAGTGATTGGCATGACGTGGTAATGTGGCAAGTTTGTTATTTTCACGGACGTATAGTGTCGCAAAGCTACACTACATGTAGTACATAGAAAACGGTCAGACGACGGAATATCGCCTAAGGTCTATCAGGACAGAATGGACGTGCGACAAAGCTACACTATTACACATACAGAACAGACGGACGACGGGTATCCAATAAAATCGTGTTAGAACGTGCGGATGACGGGGTATCGCATAAACTCGAGTAAGAGCGGGCGGACGACGGAGTATCGCATAAACTCGAATAAGAGCGGGCGAACGACGGGGTATCGCATAAACTCGAGTAAGAGCGGGCGGACGACGGGATATCGCATAAATTCGAGTAAGGACGGAGTATAGCAGAATGGACGTGCGACAAAGCTACACTACTACACATACAGAACAGACGGACAAAGGGTATCCCATAAACTCGAGTAAGAGCGGGCGAACGACGGGGTATAGCATAAACTCGAGTAAGAGCGGGCGGACGACGGGGTATAGCATAAACTCGAGTAAGAGCGGGCGGACGACGGGGTATCGCATAAACTCGAGTAAGAGCGGGCGGACGACGGGGTATAGCATAAACTCGAGTAAGAGCGGGCGGACGACGGGGTATCGCATAAACTCGAGTAAGAGAGGGCGGACGACGGGGTATAGCATAAACTCGAGTAAGAGCGGGCGGACGACGGGATATCGCATAAACTCGAGTAAGAGCGGGCGGACGACGGGGTATCGCATAAACTCGAGTAAGAGCGGGCGGACGACGGGGTATAGAATAAACTCGAGTAAGAGAGGGCGAACGACAGGGTATAGCATAAACTCGATTAAGAGAGGGCGGACGACGGGGTATAGCATAAACTCGAGTAAGAGCGGGCGGACGACGGGGTATCGCATAAACTTGAGTAAGAGCGGGCGGACGACGGGATATCGCATGAACTCGAGTAAGAGCGGGCGAACGACGGGGTATCGCATAAACTCGAGTAAGAGCGGGCGGACGACGGGGTATAGCATAAACTCGAGTAAGAGCGGGCGAACGACAGGGTATCGCATAAACTCGAGTAAGAGCGGGCGGACGACGGGGTATAGCATAAACTCGAGTAAGAGCGGGCGAACGACAGGGTATCGCATAAACTCGAGTAAGAGCGGGCGGACGACGGGATATCGCATGAACTCGAGTAAGAGCGGGCGAACGACGGGGTATAGCATAAACTCGAGTAAGAGAGGGCGGACGACGGGGTATCGCATGAACTCGAGTAAGAGCGGGCGAACGACGGGGTATAGCATAAACTCGAGTAAGAGAGGGCGGACGACGGGGTATCGCATAAACTCGAGTAAGAGCGGGCGGACGACGGGGTATAGCATAAACTCGAGTAAGAGAGGGCGGACGACGGGGTATCGCATGAACTCGAGTAAGAGCGGGCGGACGACGGGGTATCGCATAAACTCGAGTAAGAGAGGGCGGACGACGGGGTATCGCATAAACTCGAGTAAGAGCGGGCGGACGACGGTATATCGCATAAACTCGAGTAAGAGAGGGCGGACGACGGGTATCGCATAAACTCGAGTAAGAGCGGGCGGACGACGCGGTATCGCATAAACTCGAGTAAGAGCAGGCGGACGATGGGGTATTGCATAAACTCGAGTAAGAGCGGGCGGACGACGGGGTATAGCATAAACTCGAGTAAGAGCGGGCGGACGACGGGGTATCGCATAAACTCGAGTAAGAGCGGGCGGACGACGGGGTATCGCATGAACTCGAGTAAGAGCGGGCGGACGACGGGGTATCGCATGAACTCGAGTAAGAGCGGGCGGACGACGGGGTATCGCATAAACTCGAGTAAGAGCGGGCGGACGACGGGGTATAGCATAAACTCGAGTAAGAGAGGGCGGACGACGGGGTATCGCATGAACTCAAGTAAGAGCGGGCGGACGACGGGGTATCGCATAAACTCGAGTAAGAGCGGGCGGACGACGGGGTATACCATAAACTGGAGTAAGAGAGGGCGGACGACGGGGTATCGCATAAACTCGAGTAAGAGCGGGCGGACGACGGGGTATCGCATAAACTCGAGTAAGAGCGGGCGGACGACGGGGTATAGCATAAACTCGAGTAAGAGCGGGCGGACGACGGGGTATCGCATAAACTCGAGTAAGAGAGGGCGGACGACGGGGTATTGCATGAACTCGAGTAAGAGCGGGCGGACGACGGGGTATCGCATGGACTCGAGTAAGAGCGGGCGAACGACGGGGTATCGCATAAACTCGAGTAAGAGCGGGCGGACGACGGGGTATCGCATGAACTCGAGTAAGAGCGGGCGGACGACGGGGTATAGCATAAACTCGAGTAAGAGCGGGCGGACGACGGGGTATCGCATAAACTCGAGTAAGAGCGGGCGAACGACAGGGTATCGCATAAACTCGAGTGAGAGCGGGCGGACGACGGGGTATCGCATGAACTCGAGTAAGAGCGGGCGGACGACGGGGTATAGCATGAACTCGAGTAAGAGCGGGCGGACGACGGGGTATAGCATAAACTCGAGTAAGAGCGGGCGGACGACGGGGTATCGCTTAAACTCGAGTAAGAGCGGGCGGACGACGGGGTATCGCTTAAACTCGAGTAAGAGCGACCACGTACCGCATCAGTGCTATTAAGACAAACGACAGGATATGTAGGCCCGTAAGGACCAGGGAGGGGCAGTGCAGCACACTTTTTGCTCAATCATGGACCAACTTTTTTCACGTTACAAAACGAAACAAAATTCAATGTTTGTCCCCCTTTTTTAATGCTTCCTACAGTCCTGGTATGGCATTAGCTCGACTAGGAAAGAATGGATGAACGACGAATGTCAAGAAGTCTCAATTACTGTAAATACACAACAGACAGGAGACGGGGTTTCACAAAAGCTCGAGATGCTAAAGATGCAAAACTAACGGACGACGAATAATCTTGTCTGTTGAAGATATAAAATACATTGGTTTGGAAAAAACGAGAATAAGACTTTGAGCAATATGATGACCATTTAATGGTTCATGGTTATGTATATACTGTCCTCAAGCAATGTTACTACTCTACATGACAGAAACCATTATAAATCATATTCAAGACAATCATTATCAACAGATATATTTAATGTAAGTATACAGTACTGAAAATGACAATCAATACAAAATATCATAATGCTGTAACATATTACAAATTTAATGCCCTTATTACTGAAGTTATTCAAACACTCTATGGATATCCAATTATACTAGTCTCTCCAAGGCGAGATGACACGGTTATGTTTATAAACACGTCGAGCCCAAGTTATGTTATCACAGGGGTGACAGGTATAAACACGTCGAGTCGAAGTTATATTATCACAGGGATGAGAAGTATAAACACACCAAACGAAAGTTACATTATCTCAGGAGGGGGAAGAGTTTTGATAAGGATGTGTCACCGTATCTCGAAGGGACTAGTATACAATTTCCTATCGTATTCCAGGACTTCATTCAATATATTTACAATTTTCCATATTCATATGTAAATCTGCCTTATTTAATCAATGATACTCCGTCAAAAATCTTAATTATTTTCAATTCAGTCTGTCCAAGAATTTAATAACATGCATAAAAACATACTCGTATGTCACAATATATTTACCACATTTAAGCTGTATGACCCGAATATTTGCGACAAATTCCTAAGCTTAGAAAAATTAGGTTTGCAAATCTTAGGATTCGTGTAGCAAATTTTCGAAACTGTTCTGCTTGTAAATATTCATAACTCCGACGATAAACATTAACTGATAATAAAACCATATGCAGAGAAGCTGTGTCTTTCGGAGAGGGAATTAGATAATATAGAGACGTGTATTTAAATCCTTTTTAGCGAGGGGGAGCTAGTATGTAATTATATGTAATAGTAGTAATTCATCACTTATGAATATTCGGGTTATACAGTTTTAATGATATTCAAATGCCTATTTCTTTTTCATCCCTACTTTTTCACTCTCCTGTGCGCATGCGATATATGATCTACACTAGTAGATAACACTTAAATCTGGTAAAATATCCTCATCATTTTATCATCCAGTTTACATGTTCTCATTCTGACATAGGTAACAGAAACTTTTCAGTAATTTACAATACCTTTTTATAAATAACAATCTACTCTCGTTTTTTTCGAACACAGATGACTCGAATTTTTGGTTTGCTAGAACTCAGTTTAAATTCCCTATTCTATTGAATGTGTACTTCAATATCCATCGTTAATTCGAACTCCGCTTAATCCGGACAGTATCACACGGACCCTTCGAGTTCGAGTAAGGCCCTACGAGTTTGAGTGATCAAGAGTTGATTGTAAAATTATTTCTGCAATAAGGTGAATCACTTTCGTAAGCAATGAATGACTGATTTTCAGATCTTTTGATCGTCGTTCACAAAGTGTGAGCTAATATACAAAAGCTTATTGCATTGGTTTCTATTCTATATTCAAAACAAGAGTAAAACAATAGAATAAAACAATGGATGCATGTGGTCCTCATAACAAAACAGTAAATCATACCATGGCTTTTCGCTCAGCAACATTAAACATTTTTTGAGATCCTCCGGCCGAGAGACATTACAGAGCATATAGAAGCCGCCAGCTCAGCAACATTACAGAGCATACGGAAGCCGCCAGCTCAGCAACATTACAGAGCATACGGAAGCCGCCAGCTCAGCAACATTACAGAGCATACGGAAGCCGCCAGCACAGCAACATTATAGAGCATATGGAAGCCGCAGTTCAGCAACATTACTGAGCGTACGGAAGCCGCCAGCTCAGCAACATTACAGAGCATACGGAAACCGCCAGCTCAGCAACATTATAGAGCAAACGGAAGCCGCCAGTTCAGCAACATTACAGAGCATACGCAAGCCGCCAGCTCAGCAACATTACAGAGCATACGGAAACCGCCAGCACAGCAACATTATAGAGCGTATGGAAGCCGCCAGTTCAGCAACATTACAGAGCATATGCAAGCCGCCAGCTCAGCAACATTACAGAGCATACGGAGGCCGCCAGCTCAGCAACATTACAGAACATACGGAAGCCGTCGCTTAGGACATTGAAGAACATACTGAATCAATGTGCTCAGCAACATTACAGAGCAAAGGGATCATCTTGCTCAGCAACATTACCGAACATACGGGAGCCTCCAGCTCAGCAGCATTATAGAGCATAACGAAGCCTCCAGTTCAGCAACATCACATAGCATAATGGAGCCTCAAACTCAGCAACATTATAGAGCATACGGGGGCCTCTAGCTCAGCAACATTACAAAGCATACGGGGGCCTCTAGCTCAGGAACTTCACATAGCATACTGGAGCCTCCAGCTCAGCAACATATTATAGAGCGTACGGGGGCCTCCAGCTCAGCAACATTACCGAACATAAGGAAGCATCCAGCTCAGCAACATTACAAAGCATACTGGAGCCTCCAGCTCAGCAACATTACAGAGCATATGGGAGCCTCTAGCTCAGCAACATTACAGAGCGTACGGGAGCCTCTAGCTCAGCAACATTACAGAGCGTACGGGAGCCTCCCGCTCAGCAACATTACAGAGCGTACGGGAGCCTCTAGCTCAGCAACATTACAGAGCGTACGTGAGCATCTAGCTCAGCAATATTACAGAGCGTACGGGAGCTTCTAGCTCAGCAACATTACAGAGCGTACGGGAGCCTCTAGCTCAGCAACATTACAGAGCGTACGGGAGTATCTAGCTCAGCAATATTACAGAGCGTACGGGAGCCTCCAGCTCAGCAACATTACAAAGCATACTAGAGCCTCCAGCTCAGCAACATTACAGAGCGTACGGGAGCCTCTAGCTCAGCAATATTACAGAGCGTACGGGAGCCTCTAGCTCAGCAACATTACAGAGCGTACGGGAGCCTCTAGCTCAGCAACATTACAGAGCGTACGGGAGCATCTAGCTCAGCAATATTACAGAGCGTACGGGAGCATCTAGCTCAGCAACATTACAGAGCGTACGGGAGCCTCTAGCTCAGCAACATTACATAGCATTCGGGAGCCTCCAACTCAACAACATTACAGAGCGTACGGGAGCATCTAGCTCAGCAACATTACAGAGCATACGGGAGCCTCTAGCTCAGCAACATTACAGAGCATATGGGAGCCTCTAGCTCAGCAACATTACAGAGCGTACGGGAGCCTCTAGCTCAGCAACATTACAGAGCGTACGGGAGCCTCCCGCTCAGCAACATTACAGAGCGTACGGGAGCCTCTAGCTCAGCAACATTACAGAGCGTACGGGAGCATCTAGCTCAGCAATATTACAGAGCGTACGGGAGCTTCTAGCTCAGCAACATTACAGAGCGTATGGGAGCCTCTAGCTCAGCAACATTACAGAGCGTACGGGAGCATCTAGCTCAGCAATATTACAGAGCGTACGGGAGCCTCCAGCTCAGCAACATTACAAAGCATACTGGAGCCTCCAGCTCAGCAACATTACAGAGCGTACGGGAGCCTCTAGCTCAGCAATATTACAGAGCGTACGGGAGCCTCTAGCTCAGCAACATTACAGAGCGTACGGGAGCATCTAGCTCAGCAACATTACAGAGCGTACGGGGGCATCTAGCTCAGCAATATTACAGAGCGTACGGGAGCATCTAGCTCAGCAACATTACAGAGCGTACGGGAGCCTCTAGCTCAGCAACATTACATAGCATTCGGGAGCCTCCAACTCAACAACATTACAGAGCGTACGGGAGCATCTAGCTCAGCAACATTACAGAGTATACGGGAGCCTCTAGCTCAGCAACATTACAAAGCATTCGGGAGCCTCCAGCTCAGCAACATTTCAGAGAATATAGGAACCTCCAGGTCTATCATTATTACAAATCATTATTAATGAGTCTCTCGCTCAACAGCATGACTGAACATTGATTTTTATAAATTCATTTATCAGGTAATATAATTTATTTAAAAGGACCAGATATATGTCATATAGTCTAAACAAAGTTCCTGTAATATTTATGTTGAATGAACTGTTATACAATGGATCACCTCTGAACTATGTACATACTGTTGGTAACGTCCGTCAAGTATGTTCAAAAGGATAGTTCAATATAAAATGATACCTCACTCCAAGTGATTACAATCAGAACAGTGATCTGAGAGAGAGAGAGAGAGAGAGAGAGAGAGAGAGAGAGAGAGAAGGGGAAAAGAGGTCAACTTTCGCAGAATCCTTCTCAGAAACCGTTATGATAGTTGTCGGCGACTAATGTTATCAAATGTTCATTTTCATACTAGATATTATTCTGCTTCAAATCTGATGGCATTGTGAAGCATTCTCGTATCCCTTTAAGTACTAAGTTTATTCATTGTAATTTTGATCAGTTATACAATTTTTCTTCAATTTGGCAAAACATGGATGCTTAAAATGTTAAAAATTATCAGACAGATTTTGGTAGCGGTACAATCTGAAAATTGAACCTAGATCCCCTGCACCGCAGGTCAAGCGCTTAACCAATAGGTCATTTGGCCCGACCACTCGCACCCTCCACAAGACCGGCAAACAAAGAATGCCGGGTGATATAAATACATGTTGATCAAAATAGCATACCATTCGACGTTAGTGACCTTTAATGTCAAATGCAAAGACATAATGAACATAATATCACGAATCCCAATTTTTGTTTGATTTTTCCATTTTGTTGTTTGTTTTAATTTTTGTTTCTTTGTTTGGGTTTTTCTTTTTTTTTTTTTATCTTGTTTCTGATTGTGATATCATCGCAGAACAAGTCTCAAGAAGTATGATCAATTATATACAAACAACTAAGTACATTAAACTTATAGCGAGTTGTATTTCTTTCTCTGTTATCTTGCTGTGTAGAATGTGTTATGAGATGACGTCACGAATTGATAGATCAATATACAGATATTATTGGTAAATGTACGTTTCCACTCGGTGCTTATCATGCCAACAATTAGTAATTTCGGCTAGAAAAACACACAATCCACTAAAAAGAAGAAAATGGGGGGGGGGGGGATTAGCGTTAGATGTATAAAATCCTTAAATAACCATAGATACTCCACTCATGTCCAAAAGGTTTTTGTTTTGGGTTTTTTTTTTCATATTTCGCAATATCCTTGAAAACTCTGAACAATGTAAGATCAATATTTTATGGCTTCATGTTCATGTAAATTAATGTGTTCAAAAAATGTGTATCTGTCTTGTTTATGTCACTATATTCATGTCACTATGTTTTTGTCACTATGTTTATGTCACTATGTTATGTAACTATATTTCTAACACTATGTTTATATTACTGTCTTCATTACACTATGTTTGTCTTTATTTGACACTATGTTTATGTCTTTATTTGACACTATGTTTATGTCTTTATGTGACACTATGTTTATGCCTTTATGTGACACTATGTTTATGCCTTTATGTGACACTATGTTTATGTCACTATTTTATGTCATTATGTTTTGTCAGTTTGTTTAATTCACTATGTTTATGTCACTATGTTACACTATGTTTAGGACACATGTTTATGTCACTAGTTTTATGTCACTATGTTTACGTCAGTTTTTTAAGTCACTATGTTTACATCACTATGTTTATGTCACTATGTTTATGACATACTAGTTTGATTTTCTTTTTTGAACAAACATAGTAATCACCTAATATGGACTTTTGTGATTTGAGATCACTGTTTTGAGAGAACATGTTTTGCAACAGTGTAGTGCAGAAAAAATCAAATTGCAAGAGTTTTGAAAATATGTGTTGTATACGAGTAGTATTTCAAAAGCTAGTACGTGTTTATCAACACTGCAGTGTTAAAAGATTTGTGTGCTGTTTGCATGTGATTGGCAACAATGCAGTGTTTAAAGATTTGTGTGCTGTTTGCATGTGATTGGCAACAATGCAGTGTTTAAAGATTTGTGTGCTGTTTGCATGTGATTGGCAACAATGCAGTGTTTAAAGATTTGTGTGCTGTTTGCATGTGATTGGCAACAATGCAGTGTTTAAAGATTTGTGTGCTGTTTGCATGTGATTGGCAACAATGCAGTGTTTAAAGATTTGTGTGCTGTTTGCATGTGATTGGCCACAATGCAGTGTCTAAAGATTTGTGTGATGTTTGCATGTGATTGGCAACAATGCAGTGTTTAAAGATTTGTGTGCTGTTTGCATGTGATTGGCCACAATGCAGTGTTTAAAGATTTGTGTGCTGTTTGCATGTGATTGGCAACAATGCAGTGTTCGTTACAAACCCCTCCAGTGTTACTAGATCCAGAACATTCACATGATTTTTCATAAGAGTGTCTTCACTGTAGTATGTTTGGAGGTGTACATCGCAGCTTGGAGGGTGATCATTGCAGTGTGCTTGGGTGGTCAGCATTATAATGTGCTTTGATGGTGATCACTGCAGTGTGCTTGGGTGGTCAATATTGTAGTGTGCTTGGATGGTGATCACTGCAGGGTGCTTGGGTGGTCAGTATTGTAGTGTGCTTGGATGGTGATCACTGCAGTGTGTTTGGGTGGTCAGTGTTGTAATGTGTTTGGATGGTGATCACTGCAGTGTGCTTGGGTGGTCAGTATTATAGTGTGCTTGGGTGGTGATCAATGCAGTGTGCTTGGGTGATCAGTATTATAATGTGCTTGGATGGTGATCACTGCAGTGTGCTTGGGTGGTCAGTATTGTAGTGTGCTTGAATGTTTATCACTGCAGTGTGCGTGGGCGATCAGTTTTATAGTGTGCTTGGATGGTGATCACTACAGTGTGCTTAGGTGGTTAGTATTGTAGTGTGCTTGGATGGTGATCATTGCAGTGTGCTAAGGTGGTCAGTATTGTAGTGTGCTTATATGGTGATCATTGCAGTGTGCTTAGGTGGTCAGTATTGTAAGTGTGCTTGATGATGATCATTGCAGTGTGTGTGGGTGGTCAGTATTGTAGTGTGCTTGGATGATGATCATTGCAGTGTGCTTGGGTGGTTAGTATTGTAGTGTGCTTAGATGGTGATCACTGCAGTGTGCTTGGGTGGTCGGAATTGTAGTGTGCTTGGATGGTGATTACTGCAGTGTGCTTGGGTGGTCGGTATTGTAGTGTGCTTGGATGGTGATTATTGCAGTGTGCTTGGGTAGTCAGTATTGTAATGTGCTTGGATGATGATCACTGCAGTGTGCTTGAGTGGTCAGTATTGTAGTGTGCTTGGATGGTGATCATTGCAGTGTGCTTGAGTGGTCAGTATTGTAGTGTGCTTGGATGGTGATCATTGCAGTGTGCTTGGGTGGTCAGTATTGTAGTGTGCTTGGATGGTGATCATTGCAGTGTGCTTGGGTGGTCAGTATTGTAGTGTGCTTGGATGGTGATCATTGCAGTGTGCTTGGGTGGTTAGTATTGTAGTGTGCTTGGATGATGATCACTGCAGTGTGGTTGGGTGGTCAGTATTGTAGTGTGCTTGGATGGTTATCATTGCAGTGAACTGGGATGGTCAGTATTGTAGTGTGCTTTGATGGTGATCATTTCAGTGTGCTTGGTGGTCTGTATTGTAGTGTGCTTCGATGGTTATCATTGCAGTGTGCTTGGGTGGTTAGTATTGTAGTGTGCTTAGAAGGTCAGGCATCTATTATGAAATAAAAATCTTATCAACATTTAGATGATCAAGGATTTATAAGCCTTGATCAGTGGGTAGAAAGTTTTCAGCAGTCCGTTGTGTGAACATATTTATCAGCAATGGAGGATATATACGTAATATGACTTTGTAAACATTGCAGTGTTTTCAAAAATGGTCAACTGAACAAACGTATAGAATTTTCACATTATTGTACATGTAGCACATGCAACATTGCTGTGAATGTGATTTTGTTATGAGTCGAAGTCTATCAATGCATGTAACTTTATGAGTGTGTGTATTGTTGTTTCAAAAACTACTTTAAAGATGAATGTTTGCCAACTATGATTAATCTATTTACTATTCTACAGTCTTAGAATATAACGATATATCGCGATATGATGTACCACGATACGATATATCGCAATACGATGTACCACGATACGATATAATGCGATACGAGATAGTGCGATACAATACGGGAAAGAGCTTAAAAGAAACTGCATCAACTATACAAACCCTGTAACAATGTCATCATATACATGTGTGCACATAAATATTACTGAAATAATCTATCTTTAAAATTCTTACATGATCTGTTCTAGTAAAGCTGTTATATAATTTTTTTCCTCTCAATTCTAGTTTTGAATAAAACCGAAGCTGTGAATTGTAAATCTAATTACTTGGCTACAAAATGTATCATGTACGATTGATCATCCAGATACATATCGTACCGTTCGAGACTGTATCATGCATAAATGATCATGTATCGTGATACATATCGTATGGTTAGATCATGTATCATGATACATATCATATCGTTAGAGGCTGTAACATGTATTATTAATCATGTATCATGATACATATGGTAACTTTAGATGCTGTATCATGTATAATTGATCATGTATCGCGATACAAATCGTATCGTCCAAGGCTGTATCATGTATGATTGATCATGTATCATGATACACATCGTATCATTCGAGACTGTATCATGCATGATTAATCATTATATATTGTGATACATATCGTACGGTTAAATCATGTATCATGATACATATGTATCCTTCAAAGCTGTTTCATGTATAATTGACAATGTATTGTGATACATATCATATCATTCTAGGCTGTATCATGTATAATTGATCATGTATCAGGATATATATAGAAACTTAAGAGGCTGTATCATGTACAACTGATCATGTATCATGATATATATAGTAACTTTAGATGCTGTATCATGTATAACTGATCATGTATCATGATACATATCATATCGTTAGAGACTGTATCATGTATGATTGATCATGTATCATGATACAAATTGTATCGTTTGAGACTGTATCATGTATGATTGATCATATATCATGATACACATCGTATTATTCGAGACTGTATCATGCATGATTGATCATATATCGTGATACATATCATTTGGTTAAAATCATGTATCATGATACATATGTATCCTTCAAAGCTGTTTCATGTATAATTAACAATGTATTGTGATACATATCGTATCATTCGAGGCTGTATCATGTATAAATGATCATGTATCAGGATATATATGGAAACTTTAGAGGCTGTATCATGTATAACTGATCATGTATCGTGATACATATCGTATCGTTTGAGGCTGTATCATGTACAACTGATCATGTATCATGATGTACATCATAGAATTCGAGACTGTATCATGCATGATTGATCATATATCGTGATACATATTGTATGTTTAAATCATGTATCATGATATACATGTATCGTTCGAGGCTGTTTAATGTATAATTGACAATGTATTGTGATACATATTGTATCATTCGAGGCTGTATCATGTGTAATTGATCATGTATCAGGATATATATGGAAACTTTAGAGGCTGTATCATGTACAACTAATCATGTATCATGATATATATAGTAACTTTAGAGGCTGTATCATGTATAACTGATCATGTATCGTGATACATATCGTATCGTTAGAGGCTGTATCATGTATGATTGATCATGTATCATGATACACATCGTATCATTAGAGGCTGTATCGTTACAACTCTACTACGGTCTTTCTAACATTTGAAAAATTATGATTAGGGTAAAAACTATATATATATATATACCTTCATGAAGATACACTTTAAGTACTCAACGTTATAAATTATGAATGTCAATAATTAAGCCGACTGTAAACTTTTATCAGGAATTTTCTTTTTCTTTTTGAACAATAATTTCCCTTGTTCATCCTTCACATGAAGTGATTTGGATGGCTGAAAAAAAGAGTTTACAGGTAACAATCAATGAATATACTGGTAACAATCAATGAATATGCTTGTGCACTGCTCATTTTCGTTTTTTTTTTCTGCTCAAGCACTTTGCAAAGGACAGTATAAAATAAGTCTTAGAATATATATGAATGGTGATCTATGCATTTTTAACAAAAGTATTAAAACTAGATTTAGAATTTAAACAATAAAAAGATTACCTGATCCGCTAGAGTCACATAGCCGTATTTTACACTATAATTAAATGCTTACCTTTTTGCCAACTTTACATATGATTTCTTGAATGGGTACGAATACGCCATGTTTATGGTCACACGTGAAATATCTTTTGGAGTACAAGCTGCCATCATGACTACCGACTGAAAATAAAAATGTTCTTCGTTCAATTCATGTATATTTGACGTTAATTATCCCTGGAAACAGTCTCCCAGGGGTTACAGCATCCCTGCCCTGCCCGTCCGTGTACGTCTTTGATTCTGGATAGTAAACACGATAAAAGACAAACTACTCGACGTAAAATCGTCAAACCTTATACAAATGTTTGCCATCTGGAGAGAACGAACCATATTGATTTCAAGCTCAAAGGTCAAGGTCACTATTAGGACACAAACGTACTGTGTTTGATTGTTTCCCACAGGTATACCGTGGTAATACCATTGGAAACAGAGAAAACGGTGGTTTCCAACGGTATAACCACGGTATGCCTGTCGGACACGATCAAACACACTACGTTTATCCTTATTCTAACTCACATCAACACAAATGTCATTTGATAATTTTTGATACTCCTGATCAAAAGTGATCACATGACAACCAGGAGCCCGTTTCATCAACATGTGTAAATTTTCGACTAACTAAATCTTACGCCAATGGCGTAAGTCTACTTACGTACATTCTTAGTTCAACGAAATGTGTGTTTCATCAACTGGGGTAAGTGTGTACGTACGTAAGGGTCCGACTAGCGAGTCGACTAACTTTACGCAGTACAAATGCATGCATGAAATATTACTTTTCATCAGTCCAAGTTTACTTTTTATTGAGATCATCAAAAAGACTATAGGTCTTGTATTTGGCCCCTCTACAGCCTTATGCAGACTTTTACTTGAACGTTGCACGCTGACTAACAGGGCGGTGGGGACTATATGACGGGCCTTGTCCAAACCTCTTTCAGAGGAGACATGGTCCTGAACCTCGTCCCCTCTGACTGTTAGTCGGGACTCCTACAGATCTAGGGTCTTAGCTCGCTTTCAGACTGGCAGAGCACGGTTTATCATGTTGGTGTCGCATATATTTTTATACCATTATGTGTTTTACAATACCTTACGTGTTTATATTTTTATGACCTCTCAATATGCAACACCTGTTGACCCTTGTTCTTTACATGGAGGATTATTTATTAATTTTTAAATGTACGTCCTTTGATTGTTCTGCTGTTAAGGTGAGTGGGAAGGTGGGCCCGTAAACCGGTTAACCACACCATTTGTTTGGCTTTTGTCAAATTAAATGACCGTCCTAAGTCGGTATCGTAATTGCACTACAATCAAATATTTTTGTAATGTGTTATATGTTCTAGTATATTATTTATATTCATGTATTGTATAGCTCCATGGTGACTTCTGCCACATAACTGAGCCAGTAAGTCCTCTTTTTTCTTTTTTACAGATGTTTAACATAAAATATATTTATTTTGCAACACACGCTTCCATTTTTTATCTAGATGATCTACAGTACACACGATGCGCTTGTAAACATGTACTGCAGTAGTGACGTCATGGAATCGTATGCAATACTTGAAATTACGTCATGAAATGAAAGAGATTAACCGATAAACTTGTATATGTGTCTATAAAGTCAGGCGGATCACGTTTTGCGACGAAATAGGAAAAGAGAATCCTCCCTCCCCTTTCTGTCAATCTAGTAAAATAATGTATTAATATTAAAGACGACTACCACCCTCCTGAAGTCCTCAATGAAATTAGCAAATTTATGTAAGGCAAACTATGTTTTTGGTTAAATGTGGATAGTATATCGTAGCATTTACTACACGGAAACATTAAAGAAGGCTAGAAGTCATTACACTAATTTACGCCAACACTTAGTAGAGATAGGAGGTTGACGTAGCGGTTCGACTAAATCTACGCCAAACGTAGAGTTACGCCGTTTGATGAAACGCAAATTAGTTGGAAATTTAGTCTAGTCGGGTATTTACGCCAAACTAAGCTTACGCCAGGAGTTACGCCGCTTGATGAAACGGGTTCCAGGAGCATAAAAAGTTATCAAATGACACAAATATCTTTTTTTTTCTCTTTGAAATTGCCCCCAAATTCCTCGTTGCTCCTTTGCGGATAACGCCATGTTTAAAATTCTTTCGAGAAACGAATTGATATTTATTCCACTGACATAAGAAGTTTCTTTATTTTCATATTCTTAACATTTTATGATTAAATTCTCAGTCACACATTGATTCACACATGAGTGACTTGAAATCGCATCGTTAACGTCTCAACAGGCAGTTTCGCTGCGGCGCGGCGAATTTTGCACGTAAATGGTAAAATTATAAACTGCAAATCGTCCTCGATACGAGGTCTAAGATGGACGTTGAAAGCACTGGACGAAATTGTTATAGACAGTACTTTTGAAAGATGGAATCAGAGGAAATGTGGACAAAGAATACGTACAAAGTAGTAATACATTTGAGGACGGTATATCGTGGTTATATATACCTGGGGCCAGTTGTTCGAAACTTTATCCACTCGTTAAGCTAACCAGTGGCTGAATTTTGAGAGAAATTTACATTGATTTATAACATATCTGCACAAAAATTGAACTTACATTACAAAGTTTGCTTCAAATGCCACAAATTAGTACACAGACTATGACTTAAAGTCTTCTCATTTCAAAAATATAGTTAGATGAAATTTAACCATTGGTTCTCTTAACCAGTGGTTAAAGTTTTGAACAAGTGGCCCCTGAACGCTAACGTGTTGACCAATCAGAAATGTAAAAGCAAAGAAAGTGAATTAGAATGGGTAATATACGATTCGGCTGATTATCCCGAGAGGATATCACGTCTTGCGTTACTCTTGCTGATTTTACTTCTCGATTTACACAGATAATTTCACAAAATCAATGAAATATATGTTAGATTTAAATCAATAACATAAACACTCAATGGCCACAAATTTTCGACAACTTCGCCTTTAGCAAGTGGAAACAAATCAATATATATATATTTTTTTACTTATGTCTTTGTTTATTTCATTTTTGTTTCCACTTCATCAAGGCCAAATGGCCGACATTTTGAGGCCATTGAATGTTTAAGTAATTTAATTCACACTTGCCTTCCGAGGATTTCTTATCATTTCTATGTTAGATTTACATTAATGACAGGATTTACAGTTTAATTGAGATTCCCTACAACGTTGCCTGCATATTTCACTGTACGTATCCGTTTTGAGTTTTACATATTTCAGCATTCTTTTATGAGTAAAGGCGGGAGAGATTCCGAATGCATGAGGGGGTATGACTTTGGTTTTATCCTAGGCCATAATGCAATTTTTCAGTAATTTTTTACAGATCCTGTTATTAATATTTTGAAATCCCAATTTGAATTCAATGAAGAAGTATACACAGATTATATATATTTCATTATTTTCTCATTTAAGATAATAATCATGGTAAAACAAAAGATTAAGAAATAAGATTTTATTTAGAAATTGAAGATATATCCCGAGGAGTATGCCTCAAATCACGAATCTGGATCATCTAAGCGTTTGTGAAAATTCCCCATTCTTTGTCATTGTTTTGGAAACTAAATGTATGTGTACCTAATGCCAAACTTTCATTCAAGCCCCATGTGAGAACATGTAACTAGTTTTTCGATGAAAGAGCAGTCAATTTTCGCTTAAATCAAGTTCACTGACAGTAAATGATTTGAAGTCACATTCTGCACAGAGAGAAAGTGTACCCCATCCGATTTTAAAAAGGACAACTCCATCCTAGTGTCTTACAAACGTAGCTTTTTAAAAAGCTTAGGTTGCAATAGGAATAGCATTAAATCTTCAAGCTGTTGGTCACAAAGCCAAATGGCTTTATGTAAATAGGAATTACAAAACCATCGTTTTATGCGCAGTTGTGAATTTTCCCGCTAAAATTTATAAAGCCACGCCTCACTTTTTCCTTACTGGGAAAGTAGCCGCGCCTTTTTTCCTTTTTAGGAAAGTCTTTCGGATGTTATCGTTAATATTCGGAAACAAGCTTAGCTTTTAAAAAAGCTTAGAATGCAAACCCTGTAGCATTTTTAATTGCGAGGAAAATGGTACTTGTGGGTCAGTTTAAAATGAAGACCCTTTTGTATGATGTTAGCTAGGTTGTTGTCTAAATAATAGTTAATACCTCCTTCCTAATGTTTATTTATGTTTAGACTTGGGTTGGGAAAGCTGACCATTTTCGTCGGGATGTCACCGTTTAGACATTTCGTACAGTTAGATATGGAAGAAATCATACAAACTACGCAGTACTTGCTCCACCGACTTCGACACCTAAAGAACACGAGCTCCCCGTTGAGGCCTCTTGTGCGCAAATAATCGCTGGGGAAGTTTGCATAAGTACAAAGAATGTTACAAACTGCGCAGTAATTGCTCCACCAATTAAACTGCTAGAAATCCTTGATACTCCGCCTTCATTTACTCGGAACTTTTCGAGATTTTCTATAGCCAGATAATGTACATACGCTAAAAGGTACGAACATCTAATTAGTATTACGCGGGAAAATTCTGTTGGATTATTCCACTGCTGCCGTGGGAAAAGTTACACGAATGTTGATTTCCAAAATATGAATGTCCTTCATATTTATACATGTTTATGTGGCATCCACTAATTTATCTAGAAATAAGTATTTTAAAGTATTTTTTTTTAGAATACATTGCATGTAATATTTATTTATCATTTATATGCATTCACTAAAGAAAATCACCCCCAAGTCATAATGTCTATCCTGTTAAAATCTCTATCCTCATATACTCCTCTCTGCGTTTGAAAGTACGGTAAATACTATTCGTTTGGAACGCTTAACTGTAACACTGATTTAGTAATGAGCATTGCCTTTGAAAGCAAGAGTATTCTTCTTCATTGCTTTTCCTTTTAAGCGCATTAGAAATATCGATGTCATGGACAATACAAAACTTATACTGTCTGACCTCATAAAGTAAAGCAACTACTTTTTGGAGGCTATGTTTTCCAAGCATGCAGCATAATCATGTCGCACATGCGCATTTCCAGATTAAACATCAACGTAATATGCAAACCCCCGACGGGGTTTGCAATAAGTTAGTTTGTGTAGTAAGCAAATCTTTTTTTTTTAAATTGTGAACATTTTATAAGATTTATTTCTAGAAATCTCAATATTTACAACAGAATTATGTGCTAATATTGTTTTTTAGTACTAAATTATTACCCAACATGCCACGTTAATGGAGTTTGCACATGCGCTCTCAAAGCAAATTTACTATCTTAATATACAATCGGCCGAGGCCGATTGCAAAAAGGGTTGGGTTTAAGCGGCGTATTAGAACAAGTGGGGTTCTTTATAATGTTAAAATTATTATTTATTATTCATAATCCTTATTATCATTAAATACTGAACCAGTAAATAATAATCCTGATTTCAGTGGGAACTCTTACTATGGGAATGATAATTCCCTAAGTATAAGAACAAAATAACTACACAAGTACAAACCTGGGAAGTCTAGCTCCAGTCCGACATACAGCATGTTGGGTTGGGAGGCGTGGTCTAGATGGCCAATGTAACGGATATAGCCTACTTTATCACCTTTGGCAGTCACGTGGTCATTGATTTGGATTTGCAACTTGTGACTACAAATAGTAATAGTGATAAATTATCAATGCAATGTTCGTGTACTTACTTAAAGCAATACAAGAAACAATCTGGTGCAAGCACCAAAGTGTGGGCCGGGATGGGATGTTTGATAAAACTGCAAAGATTTTTTGTAACAGAATAACGTTTTAATATATGTATTTCTAAAGCCATGTGACCGATATTTAGCAGACATATAATGACCATGATGATCGACCACAGACGTATAAATCTTGAGTTCATTTGGACCCATTCGGTATATAAGGCAATAGCGAGTTTACTAGTCTTACGGATTAGCCTGCATATGGTATGGAAATTAACTTTTAAAATTACTAGCTATATCATCTACTATTTGTTTTAACCCGATGGGCTCAGTGGATGAGGTGATGAGATTCTCGCCGTGAGCACATCAGTGTTCTGTCTTTCAGATGAGACAGTAGAAAACGAGGTCCCATGTCACGGTAGGTGTGGTACGTAAAAGATCCCCACTTCTTCGGGAGGGTCCGTTGCAAAGGTATAAATTTCTATGCAATGCATCAGGCAGATACCGTCACCATATACGTGAAATAATAGTGAGGTGACGTGAAACAATAATTAATCAATCTACTATTTGTTTTTAACAACAAAACATAACCAATTTATAAACAACTGGCTATTTGCTGGGTTAACCAACCCTTTATTGGTTAAACTTTTGTTAGTGGTATAGCCGTACTGGTTGGCAATTTTTTTATTCTCAAGTTTTAATTTATAAACAATAATTAAGGTTTATCGTCTTGCCAAGGAAACAATTGTAGAATATACTTGGTTATGTTGGTCCTTATTATAGTAGCATTCTGTATTATGGAAGTTTAGAAAGATTTACATCACCCTATGATTAACCAAAGGTCACTTACACAACCGAATAATAATTTTGCCTATGAAGAAAGCGCGTCAAGTATTCTAAAATTGTAAGGTAACACCCGTCCCCAGAAAATATTCCAACAAATATAACACTCCTCCGCTGTAACGTAAATCAGCAAAAGTCTCGGAGATACTACGCTTAAATAAATCTATCAAACTGGGTCAGCGAGGTGATACGTGCTCTCTCTGCAGTGAATATAATCCTAATTTTATCAATGGTGTAAAATCCGGGATTGTGGCTTTACTTTACTATACCGCAGAAACGCATGCAACTTTCCCAAACTTATATCAAAGGATGGGCCGGTCCACAATAAGCTGTAACTTCTACTTCAAATATGCAAGTACCATTTTATATATAAATTTAACGTCTACTAAAAATAATTTAAGTTTGGCAAAGAGAATTTTGCGAACTTCGGTTTTATAAGTTTTTTAACAAGCTGTTATCTTTTCTCTCTAACTTACTTCCGTCCTGAATTTAAGCTAACCAATATTTTGGAGTGGAATGTTGCAAATAGAAGTTTGCAACATATCATATTAAAGGAATGAATTAGCAAGATTTGACATTGTCCTTGTTGTATATCGCTTATATTTCGCGTGACTATTTTCATGTGAATTTATCTTCGCTGGGATCTCTCGGTACACTAGCGAGACACAATTAATAATTAATTAATCAAGGAGAATGAGGACTTCATTATCGCACTGAACGAAAATTGGGAATTTCGATAAAAATAAGCTTCTCTGAATAAAAGTGACTTAATGATACTTAGTTACAACTGAATGACAGCATTCGTGAATTGGCGCACAAAAGGAAATGTTAACTCTGCTAAAACAAGAACCCCGCTAAATATACATATACGTTAAGTTTGTAAATAAGGATACGCTTGAATTTGTCTGTACCAAGTAAAGTTGAAGTCTAATTATTTTTCCATACTGAAATGTGAAATGCAAGCTACCGGTACATATTGTCTAAGTACAAAATATTCCGCTTTGCAATAAAATGCACAGATGAAGAAAACGAGTTACCGAGTACAAGATCCCAGTTACGAGGGTAAATACATAATGCAATGACGCATTTAGAGAAGGTTGCAGGTGTTGCACCCCCTCTCTCCCTTTGGTCGGAAAATTTTACCAAAAGGTCATTTTCAACAATTTGTAAGGCTGCTACCTCACATTTCTGGACCGAATAGTGCAACACATTAATCATGGAAGGCTGCAATCCTCCCCTTTTTTTTCAAAAATTTCTAGATCCGCCTATGTAATGACATGTTGACTTTCCACACATTTTGCTCAGACCAAATGTATATCACACTGAAACTCTTTTTTAGATTAGTTATGATTAGTTTCCAATATCTGATCAAGTAATACATAATTAAAATGCAAATACTTATTTCAGAACTTGTGGATGAATGGGGAATAAACCAAACAGCTTTTTCAAGATAAATTCTAAAAGCAGGATAACTCTAGTTATACAAAAATTTTATCTCTACCCATTAAATTGGTTTCTTAGTATAACTGTATTAAAACTCCTGTATCAAAATATCATACCGCTGCAAAGCTGTAAAATATATATATATATATATATATATATATATATATATATATATATATATATATATATATATATATATATATATATATATATTGTGATGTACACTTTCTTACAAAAACTTCGATGATTTTTGCAACAAACTGTAACTAAGGACGACAACTCTGTACACAGTCTGATTTTATTTTATACGCTTTAACTTAAAATTCATCATGTGCATACTTGTGCATGTTTGCAATTCAAGAAAAATGAGTTTATGTAAAAAGCTTATTGTATTACAACTTTCTAGGCATTTTCCTGCCAAACCAATACTTGCACATACAAAAATCGTGTTCCTGAAATCTTGCAAATAATCTCTTATTAGATGTAATATTTACATGTGATGTCCTTGGTAATACAGTTTAGGCATAGTGTTTTCTGCAAGGTTTTTCCTGATAGAAAATACCACAAATTCGGGTGTATGTGAGTTATTGGTCGTTAAATGCCTTCATGACAATGGTAAATGTTATATATACAGCCTAAGATCCACGTCAACCGTATCCAAATGTAAAATCTAGGTGAGAGTTGTCATGTTCTAATTTTTGAATTAGTTGTCATGTTCTAATTTTTGTGTTTAAAGCCCCAGGTAAATTCAAAAATTAGAACATGACAGAGTTGAGATAATTGTCATAAAAATAGAAGCCGTATGAAATGACTTATCTTTTCCCAACAAAAGCTCTATAAACATCTTAGCAAATATTTATTCACGCGACAACTTATACATACCTTACGGAAAATTTTCTTTTCCCCTTGGTTGAATCAATATATTTCTCTCCAGAAGAGACTCTTGAATTTAGGTCCACGCTAGCACAATTTGAACATTTACATCCAGGAAGTAACTTATTCCAAAATGCCGAGATCGGAGTTCTATTCTGACCGTATCCATTTACTTGTTTGATGTTATTGTTATTGATTTGTTTTACTGATTCGTCGTTTGCGCAGGTGTTTGCGCATCCTAGCTGTAGGTTACTGAGTTCATGGCACATCCAGGATTCTTGAGTGATCTGAAATGAAAGACGCGTCACATACAAAGATTGTAAGGTTTTCTCCTTTTTATGTAACTTTATCAATACTTCAACTAAATTACGACAAACACTCCTTTTGAAATTCCATACAAGTCTGACTGAAGTAGAAGCTGTATTATATCTGAACCAACAGACAATATAGACCTAAATGATTAGCAGTCGCTAGTACAGACAATATGGTCCTAGATGATTAGCAGTCGCTAGTACAGACAATATAGTCCTAGATGATTAGCAGTCGCTAGTACAAACAATATAGACCTAAATGATTAGCAGTGGCTAGTACAGACAATATCAATCTAGATTATTAGCAGTCGCTAGTACAAACAATATAGACCTAAATGATTAGCAGTCGCTAGCACAGACAATATCAATCTAGATTATTGGCAGTCGCTAGTACAAACAATATAGACCTAAATGATTAGCAGTCGCTAGCACAGACAATATCAATCTAGATTATTGGCAGTCGGTAGTACAAACAATATAGACCTAAATGATTAGCAGTCGCTAGTACAGACAATATAGTCCTAAATGATTAGCAGTCGCTAGTACAGACAATATAGTCCTAGATTGATAGGCAGTCGCTAGTACAAACAATATAGATCTAAATGATTAGCAGTCGCTACTACAAACAATACAGACCTAAATGATTAGCAGTCGCTAGTACAAACAATATAGACCTAAATGATTAGCAGTCGCTAGTACAGACAATATAGTCCTAGATGATTAGCAGTCGCTAGTACAAACAATATAGACCTAAATGATTTGAAGTTACTAGTACAGACAATATAGTCCTAGATGATAGGCAGTCGCTAGTACAAACAATATAGACCTAAATGATTAGCAGTGGTTGGTACAGACAATATAGTCCTAGATGATTAGCAGTCGCTAGTACAAACAATAGAGACCTAAATGATTAGCAGTCGCTAGTACAGACAATAAAGTCCTAGATGATTAGCAGTCGCTAGTACAAACAATATAGACCTAAATGATTAGCAGTCGCTAGTACAGACAATATAGTCCTAGATGATAGGCAATCGCTAGTACAAACAATATAGAGCTAAATGATTAGCAGTCGCTAGTACAGACAATATCAATCTAGATTATTGGCAGTCGCTAGTACAAACAATATAAACCTAAATGATTAGCAGTCGCTAGTACAGACAATAAAGTCCTAGATGATAGGCAGTCGCTAATACAAACAATAGAGACCTAAATGATTAGCAGTCGCTAGTACAGACAATATCAATCTAGATTACTGGCAGTCACTAGTACAAACAATATAGACCTAAATGATTAGCAGTCGCTAGTAAAGACAATATAGATCTAGATGATTAGCAGTCGCTAGTACAAACAATAGAGACCTAAATGATTAGCAGTCGCTAGTACAGACAATAAAGTCCTAGATGATTAGCAGTCGCTAGTACAAAAAATATAGACCTAAATGATTTGAAGTCACTAGTACAGACAATATAGTCCTAGATGATAGGCAGTCGCTAGTACAAACAATATAGACCTAAATGATTAGCAGTGGCTGGTACAGACAATATAGTCCTAGATGATTAGCAGTCGCTAGTACAAACAATAGAGACCTAAATGATTAGCAGTCGCTAGTACAGACAATAAAGTCCTAGATGATTAGCAGTCGCTAGTACAAACAATATAGACCTAAATGATCAGCAGTGGCTGGTACAGACAATATAGTCCTAGATGATTAGCAGTCGCTAGTACAAACAATAGAGACCTAAATGATTAGCAGTCGCTAGTACAGACAAAAAAGTCCTAGATGATTAGCAGTCGCTAGTACAAACAATATAGACCTAAATGATAAGAAGTCGCTAGTACAGACAATATAGTCCTAGATGATAGGCAATCGCTAGTACAAACAATTTAGAGCTAAATGATTAGCAGTCGCTAGTATAGACAATATCAATCTAGATTATTGGCAGTCGCTAGTACAAACAATATAAACCTAAATGATTAGCAGTCGCTTGTACAGACAATATAGTCCTAGATGATAGGCAGTCGCTAGTACAAACAATAGAGACCTAAATGATTAGCAGTCGCTAGTACAGACAATATCAATCTAGATTACTGGCAGTCGCTAGTACAAACAATATAGACCTAAATGATTAGCAGTCGCTAGTAAAGACAATATAGATCTAGATGATTAGCAGTCGCTAGTACAAACAATAGAGACCTAAATGATTAGCAGTCACTAGTACAGACAATATCAGTCTAGATGACTGGCAGTCGCTAGTACAAACAATATAGACCTAAATGATTAGCAGTCGCTAGTACAGACAATATAGTCCTAGATGATCGGCATACTGACTGCATGTCATGATTTAACGTGCAGACCGTCCTGAAGTAGGACCTTGCTACACGTCCCTCAGCCAAAAGTGGGTAGGAGAGATGGTAATGTGGTATCTGGTGTTTCCTGGATTTGCAGCCATTGAGAGTACTTTATACCAGGTTATGTAAAAAAGTGCCGATTATTTCTCGGCTTTTTGAGGTCACCGGATGCCGTAGAGGCAGTACTGGGTGTGAACATATGGAGGTGGCAGGAGTCTCTGCTATGAGTGCCAGGGATAGACTTCCAGTAGGGAATTATATGTCTGGTGACTACCACCTCAATTATCTCAATCAAGTTTGGCTTGGAGGGGCCGCAAAGGAGGAAGAAAAGGAGCCTGAAGATTGATTTTAGACGGGTCTCCGAATCGTGTATTTGGTAGCCAAAGTGATAGGATAGAAGGCGGGCAGTTTTTTAAATCAATAATAAATGGTATTTAACCTTACCCCTATAAGTCAAAAATATAAGAAAAAGTTACCCTTAACTCCCAATGTGTTTAACGTGATAGTTTCCAACTCGCACGCCCCTCTCCCTTACTAGTTAAGAGAGTTCGGAAGTGATGATCGGCAGTCGCTAGTACAGACAATATATTTTCGCATTCAAGCCTGAAGAATTCCACCGGAAGTGGGGTTCTAGATCAATCGATCTGGATCATCGATCTAGCACGGTGTATTACTACGTAATTATTACTATACATACTGAGATACAAAAAAGTTTTAATTATGTCTTTTTATATCTACTTATGTCGACTGTTTTCATGTTCTTGTTACACACTATTATTGTTATTCCTATCTGGAACTAGTTTTAGCGTTGTATTGAAACTAGGACAAAGATGTGTAAAGTGTCAAGAATGAAGAAGCACTGAAAGGGGGTAGAAAGTTGCTTCATTTGGCGAGAAAAAGAATCTAGAATCGCCTCGAATCCCAGATATCAGTCGAAAGTGACATACTTCGACATAATCCCAACCGAGGCTCATGTCGCCCGAGACTATTACATCAAGGAACGTCTATTTAGATTTTTGAAAACTAATATCTTAAAATCAAAGGACTCAAAAGTCCTGAGAGTCGGCTTTGCTGATTTTAAGTATGTAATCATTTTACCATTTTAGTGGCGGATTCAGGATTTCAGGAAAATGGGGGGCGGCAAAAATTAGGTCTTTGTTGCAACTACATCGTCATTATACCTATGTACAAAATGCTAATAAAATTTGCTCTCTTCATACTATCTTACGGCAAAGAGTTTGCAATTGCTTGTATCCGAAATGAACGTGCAATCGACAACTTCATGGCAACAAGTTTTACTGCATTGTTGTCACGAGTCGAAGCTGAGCCAAGGAACGACATTCCTTCAAGTTGGACATTAAATAACCATCTTATTCACGATTCTCATAATATTTTAACATCATTTATATTTAGAAACATACAACATTTACCTAAATATTTATATTGCATTTTCATTATCAGAGGAAATGCGGGAAGATCGATCTTTAAATTTGTCATATATGTGAAAAAGAACTAAAGTTCCAGAACATGTTGGGGAAAACTTTAATTGAAATATCTCGATAAAAACAAGCGATACAAGATCAAGGCAAATGCAATGTCCGGAGAATTACACAATCGAGTACATCCGACGGTGTCGGTGGTAAACACATCGTAAAGTCACAACTACATATTATTACGCGAAATTTGAAAACATTATTGCAACTCCTTTTCGGAGTTATTGAAACTAGTTTATGTTTAGCTTAAATTAACTGAGCTAAAGTTACATTGTGCTGATCAAGAATTTTTAAGACAACATCAGTAATTTTTCGACACTTTATTTTTCAGCGGCGTAGTAAGCTCTATATCGGTAGTGAAAGTTATAACCCCTGAAAAGAGAGTGATTGCAATGAGTGCGGCTTCACGGAAGCCGACTCAAAAACCCTTCGGACAAATTAGTACTTCCTTGATGTAATTTTTTAAGAATAAGACTAGAATTCTACTGCTTTTATCAGTTACCGCGACAAAATTATCATTTTATTTTTACTGTGGGCAAAATTTTTTCATGATCGGATCGGTGATATATAAAATACAAAATCATAATTTCGGGGGGTTTTTCTAAAAGTCGGGAAAATCGGGTGCGCGGATCCATCAACCAACATGATCAATTTTCTTCTTCTTGTTATCTGTCTTTCGGACGAGATAGTATTAACTGAGGTGACTGAGGCCTCGTGTCAACATACGAGTGTACGTTGACGCGTAAAAGATCCGTCACTGTATGGGGTGGGTCCGTTACATAGGACACGATTATGACGTCATGCACCAAGCAGGTGTCGCCACCATGTTGTGTAATATCGGTAACCGTATGGTGTATAGTAATATACAAAGTCATTTTCTGTTTAAATTCGAAGCGTTACAATTTTCTTGTTTTACAATCAAGCTTTAAGTTATTGTTAATTATACCATTAAAATAAAACCATTACTGCTTATACTCGCCGGTTTGTTTTTATAGAAATGTGAAGCAGCCTGAATCCAGTATACTGACCGAGAAATTCCGTATGCCATGGCCAAGTTCGTTCTCTGCAATGTTTATCACATTACTGGTTTTATGACACACTCCTGTAAAAGAGTCAAAATAAAAATATACACAATATGTCGACAGATCACACATTTACTTCAATCGCAATAACGATTATTGTGGAGAAGAATGTATGTACCGTCTGAGGTATTTGTGTCTTGGTCTGATTTAGATTTACAATTTGTTCTGTGATCTGTATGGACGGTTACACGTAGTAAACACTAACGTTAACTTACCGTCTGGATGATTTGTGTCTGTATGGACGGTTACATGTAGTAAGCACTAACGTTAACTTACCGTCTGGAGGATTTGTGTCTGTATGGACGGTTACACGTAGTAAGCACTAACGTTAACTTACCGTCTGGAGTATTTCTGTCTGTATGGACGGTTACATGTTGTAAGTACTAACGTTAACTTACCGTCTGGATGACTTGTGTCTGTATGGACGGTTACACGTTGTAAGCACTAACGTTAACTTACCGTCTGGAGTATTTTTGTCTGTATGGACGGTTACATGTTGTAAGTACTAACGTTAACTTACCGTCTGGATGATTTGTGTCTGTATGGACGGTTACACGTAGTAAGCACTAACGTTAACTTACCGTCTGAAGTATTTGTGTCTGTATGGACGGTTACACGTAGTAAGTACTAACGTTAACTTACCGTCTGAAGTATTTGTGTCTGTATGGACGGTTACACGTAGTAAGTACTAACGTTAACTTACCGTCTGGATGACTTGTGTCTGTATGGACGGTTACACGTAGTAAGCACTAACGTTAACTTACCGTCTAGAGTATTTGTGTCTGTATGGACGGTTACACGTAGTAAGCACTTACTTACCGTCTGGAGTACTTGTGTCTTGGTCTTTAGATTTACAGTTAGTTTTGTGATCTGTGTGGACGGTTACATGTGGTACGTGCGGTAAAAACACGTCATTGATGTCGCAATATAGTTTACTGAAATAGTACAAACAGAAGAATAAACGTTTTTTTATACTTTGGATTAATCTTTTAATGTTTCTAATTATTAAACACTTACAATTACTGATTCTCGATATAGATAATTATACCATTGCAATTCACTGAATTCATACTTTGATAGACAAGGAAACGATATTTGGAAAGGTTTTTTTTTCTGTTATATGAATGGCCTTGAGACGTTGATATCTACCTCATCATCGTCAAATCTGTATATATGCAAATTGCAAACTTGGTCAAAATCTAATAGAAGAAAAATCACAATAGATTTAAAGCCAACAGTTTTAACTATTTTTTAGAAAATAAAATAGTCTTCAAGAGAATGTCGTTATTTTGCCTTACCATCATTTTCTGATTTACGATACATAAGAACATTTGAACCTACCTGATGCTCTGTTGTATCATATATACAATATATACAGCAATAGTTGTTGCCTTAGTGATGATATTTCATAAATGATAATAATAATATTAATAATAATAAATAAATAAATAAATAAATAAATAAATAAATAAATAAAAACAATTAAAAAAAAAAGAAAATAAAATAAATCCCTTCCCTCCTCCCAAAAAGACCTATAAAATCCCTCAATAACAAACACAAACAACCCCCCCCCCCCCAAAAAAAAAAAAAAAAACCCAAACAAACAAAAAAGAAAGAAAGTAAAAAACAACAAAAAAGATAAATAAATGAATAGATAAAAGAAAGAACCGGCGGGAAAAAAACCAGACGGAATTACCTTTCCGTGTCACGATTCAAATCCGTGATGGTTCCTTCTTCTATATTTTCTAGAGATAGCAAGGAATTAGACAATGACGTTCCAATCTCTGATCCGGAAATCTTTCCCATTCTAGTATGATTTGGTTTCCTTTTACCCGAATCATAGGAATCGATTCCTTCATTATATCTTGTCATGTCCCCGGGGTATTTATAAGTTCTTTTCCCGTCTGTATCACCTTTCTTATTATCCAGTCTAGTGTCTTTATCATATATGCTATCTAATTCAGAATCTGTAACGTTACATGGTGACGTAATGTCTGGACACTTCTGATTGACGTCATCCGATGGATTGACGTGAATGACTGCATGCGTCAACTGCGTGTTTTGATCTTTATGATGCTTCGTTTTCGACCTTTTTGTACGAGGCGGACTATGACGTCTGGTTCTGCTGTCGTCTTGACTACTGGCTGGGGAATATTGCAGACTAGATAGTCGTTGTCGAGGTGGTTTTTCAAATTTTGGCGAGTTACTGAGTGTGCTTGAGCATGGACTACACCTGGAACATGGGCGTGGTCTATCCTAATATATAAAAAAAAATCAAGTAGAATCAAATACTGGCAAGAACATCAGTAAACCTGATGGGTAGTTAAATACTAGCAAGAACATCAGTAAACCTGATGGATAGTCAAATACTAGCAAGAACATCAATTAACCTGATGGATAGTCAAATACTAGCAAGAACATCAGTAAACCTGATGAATAGTCAAATACTAGCAAGAACATCAGTAAACCTGATGGATAGTCAAATACTAGCAAGAACATCAATTAACCTGATGGATAGTCAAATACTAGCAAGAACATCAGTAAACCTGATGGATAGTCAAATACTATCAAGAACATCAGTAAACCTGATGGATAGTCAAATACTAGCAAGAACATCAGTAAACCTGATGGATACTCTCTGAGGAGCAGTAATACCAGTGTTCTCGAGTTTTGCATGGGAAATGCATCTCGGAATCTGGTCTACAGAAGTGAATAATTATAATACTTATAACTAACATATATACATTTCGTGCAATACTGTGTTTTATTTTACTTTTATATTGACATTTTTAATTATCTTTGTCCGTGCCCTAACTGACTACAAAGTTGTTGTTGTTATTAAAACTTTTGCACCGGCATATGATTTCAGATTTCACAAAAAAACATATATATAAATATATATCCCCCTTTGGAGGACTTCTTTGAATATATATATAAGGCTTAGTCCCTGCAATGACTTGTCAAAGTCGGATAAAACAGTGAAACCTGAGGTCCGGTGTCATGCTACATTTTGGCACATAATAGATCCTCTGACAATGCACAAAGGAATGCACATGGCAAAAGACGTTTATACAAACATATGAAACAATGAAGTGATTTTACAATCACTTCATTATCGCCTCAATATGACTTTCCCTTAGATAAATGTGATAGAGATCCAAAAGTAGGTCACTGGATATTAGTTTTTAAGTAAAACTTTATATACATGTTTATTTACATGTAGTGAAGTGCTACATTCTACTTGAATCTTTACACCATTGATATAAAATTCAAACGTTTTCAAATCGTGTCTACATTGTCATATAAAGTTAAAAAGTAATGGCGTCTGTTATCAAGAATACCCAATTCTGGACCCCACACTTAACCCTACATCATCTGAACTTACCTGTAATGTAAATGGAGTATACCCAGTAACAAACCCCACACTTAACCCTGCATAACCTGAACTTACCTGTAATGTGAATGTATTATACCCAGTACCTAACCCCACACTTAACCCTACATCATCTGAACTTACCTGTAATGTGAATGGAGTATACCCAGTAACAAACCCCACACTTAACCCTACATCATCTGAACTTACCTGTAATGTGAATGGAGTATACCCAGTAACAAACCCCACACTTAACCCTACATCATCTGAACTTACCTGTAATGTAAATGGAGTATACCCAGTACCTAACCCCACACTTAACCCTACATCATCTGAACTAACCTGTAATGTGAATGGAGTATACCCAGTAACAAACCCCACACTTAACCCTACATCATCTGAACTTACCTGTAATGTGAATTGAGTATACCCAGTAACAAACTGAACACATAACCCTACATAACCTGAACTTACCTGTAATCTAAATGGAGTATACCCAGTAACAAACCGCACACATAACCCTACATCATCTGCATTTACCTGTAATGTAAATGTAGTATACCCAGTACCTAACCCCACTTAATCCTACATCATCTGAACTTACCTGTAATGTAAATGGAGTATACCTAGTACCAAACCCCACACTTAAACCTACATAACCTGAACTTACCTGTAATGTAAATGGAGTATACCCAGTAACAAACCCCACACTTAACCCTACATCAACTGAACTTACCTGTAATGTGAATGGAGAATACCCAGCAACAAACCCCACACTTAACCCTACATCATCTGAACTTACCTGTAATGTAAATAGAGTATACCCAGTAACAAACCCCACACTTAACCCTACATCATCTGACCTTACCTGTAATGTAAATGGGGCATACCCAGTACCTAACCCAACATTTAACCCTACACAACCTGAATATACCTGTAATGTAAATGGGGTATACCCAGTAACAAACCATACACTTAACCCTACATCATCTGAACTTACCTGTAATGTAAATGGAGTATACCCAGTAACAAACCCCACACTTAACCCTACATCATCTGACCTTACCTGTAATGTAAATCGGGCATACCCAGTACCTAACCCAACATTTAACCCTACATAACCTGAATATACCTGTAATGTAAATGGGGTATACCCAGTATAAAACCCCATACTTAACCCTACATCATCTGAACTTACCTGTAATGTAAATGGAGTATACCCAGTACCTAACCCCCCACTTAACCCTACATCATCTGAACTTACCTGTAATGTAAATGGAGTATACCCAGTAACAAACCCCACACTTAACCCTACATCATCTGAACTTACCTGTAATGTAAATAGAGTATACCCAGTAACAAACCACACACTTAACCCTACATAACCTGAACTTACCTGTAATGTAAATGGAGTATACCCAGTAATAAACCCCACACTTAACCCTACATCATCTGAATGTACCTGTAATGTGAATGGAGTATACCCAGTAACAAACTCCACACTTAACCCTACATCATCCGACCTTACCTGTAATGTAAATGGGGCATACGAAGTAATAAACCCCACACTTAACCCTACATCATCTGAACTTACCTGTAATGTAAATGGAGTATACCCAGTAATACACCCCACACTTAACCCTACATAACCTGAACTTACCTGTAATGTAAATGGAGTATACCCAGTAATAAACCCCACACTTAACCCTACATCATCTTAACTTACCTGTAATGTGAATGGAGTATACCCAGTAACAAACCCCACACTTAACCCTGCATAACCTGAACTTACCTGTAATGTGAATGGAGTATACCCAGTACCTAACCCAACATTTAACCTTACATAGCCTGAACTTACCTGTGATGTAAATGGGATATGCCTACCTAACCCCACACTTAGCCCTACATGACATGAACTTACCTGCAATGTAAATGAGGTATACCCAGTAACAAACCCCACATTTAACCTTACATGAGAGGAACTCCCCTGTAATATGAATGAAGTATACCCTGTCCTAAACCCACCACTTAGCCCTATGTGATATGAACTTACTTGTAATGTAAATAGGGTATACCCAGTAACAAACCCATACTTAACACTACATGACCTGAACTTACCTGTAATGTAAATAGGGTATACCCAGTAGTAAACTCCACTCTTACCCCTACATGACCTGAACTTACTTGTAATGTAAATGGGGTATACCCTAGGTACTGAACCCCACACTTAGCCCTACATGATCTGAACTTACTTGTAATGTGAATGGGGTATACTCCGGGTATTGAACCCCACACTTAGCCCTACATGACCTGAACTTACTTGTAATGTAAATGGGGTACACTCTGGGTACTGAACACCACACTGAGCCCTACATGACCTGAACTTACTTGTAATGTGAATGGTGTATACTTTGGGTATTGAACCCCACACTTAGCCCTGCATGATCTGAACTTACTTGTAATGTGAATGCGGTACTGAACCCCACACTTAGCCCTACATTACTCTGGGTACTGAACCCCACATTTAGCCCTACATGATCTGAACTTACTTGTAATGTAAATGGGTTATACTCTGGGTACTGAACCCCACACTTATCCCTACATTACTCTGGGTACTGAACCCCACACTTAACCCTACATGACTTGAAATTACTTGTAATGTAAATGGGGTATACTCTGGGTACTGAACCCCACACTTATCCCTACATTACTCTGGGTACTGAACCCCACACTTATCCCTACATTACTCTGGGTATTGAACCCCACACTTAGCCCGACATGATCTGAACTTACTTGTAATGTAAATGGGGTATACTCTGGGTACTGAACCCCACACTTATCCCTACATTACTCTGGGTACTGAACCCCACACTTAGCCCTACATGATCTGAATTTACTTGTAATGTAAATGAGGTATACTCTGGGTATTGAACTCCACACTTATCCCTACATGACCTGAACTTACTTGTAATGTAAATGGGGTATACTCTGGGTATTGAACCCCACACTTATCCCTACATGACCTGAACTTACTTGTAATGTAAATGGGGTATACTCTTGGTACTGAACCCCACACTTATCCCTACATGATAAGAACTTACTTGTAATTAGAATGGGGTATATTTTGGGTACTGAACCCCACACTTAGCCATACATTACTCTGGGTACTGAACCCCACACTTAGCCCTACATGACCTGAACTTACTTGTAATGTAAATGGGGTATACTCTGGATGGTTACTTTTGTCTGAACTTTGTGAATTGGGCGAGGGGCTGATGGAATGACTGCTGGCTTGACTCAGAGAAGAGCTGGATCTCAAGATCTCGTTCTCTTTCTTTAACATACATATCTTTTTCTCTAGACTGTAACAAAATATCGACGGAATAATGTATAAACAGTATGGTGTTTGTTCATAACATACTACATATGACATGAAACTGTCAATTCAATGCTACCGAGAAGCATACAGTATACAGTTATTTCATGGCTACTTGGGAAACAGTCACACTATACACCGATCCACTTTACAGCATAGAAAGCGGTGTTTGGCGGACTTTTGATTGTTATACTTATGACTTCATAGTCAAATGTCCGACTTGTCCAACCTTGCGTGACGTCATCATAGTCGTATTTTGCGCTAAAATGCTTAACATTCGACGAAAGTGGATCGGTGTATTGTCCTGAGGTAGTGAAAAAGACCTGGGAAACTGTTGTCCAATGCAGTTATTAACTGTTTTATTACCTAATCTATATATAGAATAAATGTCTCATTTTGTGTTTTCATGCTGGAATAAAGTAAATTGACTGATGCATTTATAAGATAATAATGCGCGTTAGTTATATATTGAAACAGCTGGTGTCCCATGACAACGTAATGTTTATTCAGAATGACATACTTTCGTCGAATGTCAAGCACTTTAGCACAACATACGACTTAAATGACGTCACGCAAGGTTGGAAATGACGAACATTTCATTATGACGTCATTAGCATAACAATCAAAAGTCTGCCAAACATCGCTTTCTGTGTTGAAATGTGGGTCAAATATGGGGCGTTATGACGTCACCGATCAATGCACTTTATACAAAAATAAAATACATAGGTCTTGAAAGATTTATCTCATGCAATTACAGTGGCTGTGCATATTTAACGCTATAACGCTTTTTTTTTCACGAGAGACTTGACACTGAGCAACAGTACATCACGTGACCGACCTCACAGTTTTGACTGTTTCATACTTACAGAAAAATCTATAAAAAGTGGAAACAGTCAAAAAAATATGAAATACAATATATATAGATGATTAGGCAATAAAGGACACTTCCAAAGTACATTTACTGTGTTGTAAATGAAGTAGAATATGCCACTATAATAAGTTCAGATTGATAAAACATTTATAGTGACAAGGTTATGCCCATTTGTCACGAAATGATGTCGACTTGTCAGAAAGTAATGTCCCTGCTATGTCGCCAGGTCAGAGTATTATGTCAACTTCTCAATTATCATGTTCACCTGTCATATAATTGTCTACTGGTCGGAAACTTATGTCGACTTATCAACCTACACGAGGACAGAAAAATCTACAGAGAGTTCCGTCGTGATACTTTAGTCTACTCGGCAATCAAGGTCACCGTATCATGGTGTCAGTGTATAGGAATGTCATACCTTCGTTTTGCTCTGAGAAGGGAGGCCACATCAGCACACAGTGGTACAATGCCCTTCCGTGTGCTGTTCACGACGAAGGCTACAGCTCGGGATGCCAGTTCTTTATCTTCAACTAGGCTGCGTAACTCGTTTGGATGTTCTGTAAACATAAGTTCCATCAATTATTTTATTACGAATCTAAATATTACACATTTATCGCCCTATTGTAGGGGAGATATGAATGTATTTTAAAACCAAGAAAGCAGCTACACATTAAGGGCAATGTGAATCCAGTCAATATAGTGTTTAACGTCAAACAACTGAAGGTTTCTAATCCTTTTCAGGCCCGTAGGAACAGCCCCGCCCCCTTTTTTGGGGGTCGATCATGAATGGATTTTTTATACTACGCCCCCACCCCTTTCTTTGTTTTTTAAATGTTTCTTTTATTATATATGAAGCGGAAGCACAAGTAGAAACAGTGAAACACCCGAAAATACAATGGACCTTGGATCTCCGAAGAAATACCTGTAGAAATAAAAACAAATTAGACAAACATATAAAGCACATAGACACTACAGCTAACAAGGCACCCTATATTCGTTCCCGACGGGGACTCGAACCCACGACCAATGGTACCGAATCACCTAGTTGTCATGCATCCGACCATCTAACAGACTGTGCTACCCGAGCTCATACATACATTTATTACATATTTTGAAAATTTTACCAATAGTTTATATAGAAAGTTTCCGGGCTGACATAGAGCCATAAATGCCCGCAAACTTCATATCAGCCCGGGGACTATTTCCAGTTATGTGACGTCATACTTATCTTTGACTTCATACCGTATGCAAACAAATATGGCGGACAGTTCTATTAACGAAAATACTTCGATTTATAGAATTAAATGTAGGTGGACGGTTAAATATGTAATAAAAAGGTTATTGACTGAATACGACGAAATATGACCGCCCTCGGTCTTTGAGCTTTGCCGCTCAAAGACCTCGGGCGGTCATATTTCGTCGTATTCAGTCAATAACCTATAAGTATTCTATATAAAGCCGGCGTGGCCTAGTGGTATCGCGCTGGACTCCTGATTGGGAGGCTGGGGTTCGAGTCCCGCTCTGGTCATGCCGGTGTCCTGTCTTTCGGATGAGACAGTAAAAACCGAGGCCTCGTGTCGTGGTATGCATAGCACGTTAAAGATTCCTCACTGCTTCGGGTGGGTCCGTTGCAAAGGTCAAAATTCGTATGCCCCGCATACGTGAAATATTCGTGGTATGACGTTAAACAAAAATCAATCAATCAATTGATCAATCAATGTATTTTATATACATGTATTCTATTATATATCGGGATAAAATCGCAGATAAAATGAACAGTTGTGATTTCTTTTCTCTGTGACATACCGCAAGTTTTCGGCTCTATGTGATTTTTGCAAGAAATCCTCCCACCATAATGTTTAGGAGGATTGCGTTATCCGATTTTCAGTATGTTAAAAGATTGTCCATGACAAACACATTCCAGCAATCTTCTGTTGCAATTTGTTTGCCCCCCCCCCCCCTTATTTTTCCTTATGTATAGGGGCATATATCTATTGACTGGACTATCACGTGATTTTAGGGGGATATAAAGATTTGTCTACCTGGTCAGGTGATTGTGAATATGTAGGAGATATAATTTTCTTATCTTACCCAATCACGTGATTGGAAGGTAGATTTGTGTGATTTGTGTCCGATCATATGACAGTTTTGACTGGTGATATTTCAGCACAGGCATCATCTCCATGAGGTAGTGTATTTTTTTACCTGACAGAATAAACACTATGTCTAATCACGATAGAGAAGGCATCAAGTTAAGCGAGAGGGGGCCACCCCCTATAATCTGACAATATATAGTTAAATTTCAACGTTATTACACACGAATCTGCTATAGACCATGTATATATAATGACTGCCCTTTTTCTGTGATGTGATAAGTTATAAACCAATATATAATCAACGATTAAGAATGTACTTCACCGTGTACAATGCATACGAACTGTATCGTATATGTTTGTTAATTACCAGCATCTTATTCTAGAATGTTTTTATATTGTCTGATTATAACCAACATAGCATTCCAAAACATACAATATAATGTACATGTATGTTCATCACCAATATCTGATTCTAGAATGCACTTTATACTGTCTGTTTTCCTACACGTCTTGACCTAGAATGTAAATGTACTTTAATATTAATTCTTATAACCGAGATCTTATCCCAAATTGCACTTTGGTGAATATTCTATAACCGAGATTTTATCCTAGAATGTACTTTACAGTATATGTCCCATAATATGCATCCTGATTGTGTATTTTTTCACATGACAACAGCCATTCGAACACGATCATAGTTTTCACTCACTACATACAAGCAAGGTTTATGATACACCGAAGTTATGTCATATTACGTAACGTATCACATTCCTTCCAGAACAGTTCTACAAGTCAAAGGTCAAGGTAAATGATTGGTATTCAACGTAGTGAGTTCTCTCATTTTATTTGAATATATAGCCCATAGATATTGTATAACGGTCATAGCTTTCTATTTCAAATGATTAAAAAGTGATAGTACATGTATATAAGCTGACTTTTGATTATCAGAATAACAGCCCTAAGTATCAAGTCAAGACTGCGACTACATCATGGGTTTCTTAGGGAAAAGGAGTTTTGAAACTTTGTTGTTGATGGGGACGGGGGAGGATCGTTATCTAGTATCTTATGATTACTTCATTATCTAGTATCTGATGATTTCTTCATTATCTAGTATCTGATGATTTCTTCATTATCAAGTATCTGATGATTTCTTCATTATCTAGTATCTGATGATTTCTTCATTATGATGATTACTTCATTATCTAGTATCTGATGATTTCTTCATTATCTAGTATCTGATGATTTCTTCATTATCTAGTATCTAATGATTTCTTCATTATGATGATTACTTCATTATCTAGAATCTGATGGTTACTTCATTATCTAGTATCTGATGATTACTTCATTATGATGATTATTTCATTATCTAGTATCTGATGATTTCTTCATTACCTAGTATCTGATGATTTCTTCATTATCTAGTGTCTGATGATTTCTTCATTATCTAGTATCTGATGATTTCTTCATTATCTAGTATCTAATTATTTCTTCATTATGATGATTACTTCATTATCTAGTATCTGATGGTTATTTCATTATCTAGTATCTGATGATTACTTCATTATGATGATTATTTCATTATCTAGTATCTGATGATTTCTTCATTATCTAGTATCTGATGATTTCTTCATTATCTAGTGTCTGATGATTTCTTCATTATCTAGTATCTGATGATTTCTTCATTATCTAGTATCTGATGATTTCTTAATTATCTAGTATCTAATGATTTCTTCATTATCAAGTATCTGATGATTTCTTCATTATCTAGTGTCTGATGATTTCTTCATTATCTAGTATCTGATGATTTCTTCATTATCAATTATCTGATGATTTCTTAATTATCTAGTATCTAATGATTTCTTCATTATCTAGTATCTGATTATTTCTTCATTATCAAGTATCTGATGATTTCTTAATTATCTAGTATCTAATGATTTCTTCATTATGATAATTTCTTCATTATCTAGTATCTGATTATTTCATCATTATCTAGTATCTGATGATTTCTTCATTATCTAGTATCTGATGATTTCTTCATTATCTAGTATCTGATGATTTCTTCATTATGATTTCTTCATTATCTAGTATCTGATGATTTCTTCATTATCTAGTATCTGATGATTTCTTAATTATCTAGTATCTGATGATTTCTTAATTATCTAGTATCTGATGATTTCTTCATTATCAAGTATCTGATGATTTCTTCATTATCTAGTGTCTGATGATTACTTCATTATCTAGTATCTGATGATTTCTTCATTATCTAGTATCTGATGATTTCTTCATTATCTAGTATCTGATGATTTCTTAATTATCTAGTATCTAATGATTTCTTCATTATCTAGTATCTGATTATTTCTTCATTATCAAGTATCTGATGATTTCTTCATTATCTAGTATCTGATGATTTCTTCATTATGATGATTTCTTCATTATCTAGTATCTGATTATTTCTTCATTATCAAGTATCTGATGATTTCTTCATTATCTAGTATCTGATGATTTCTTCATTATCTAGTATCTGATGATTTCTTCAGTAACTAGTATCTGATGATTTCTTCATTATCTAGTATCTGATGATTTCTTCATTATCTAGTATCTGATGATTTCTTCATTATCTAGTATCTGATGATTTCTTCATTATCTAGTATCTGATGATTTCTTCATTATCTAGTATCTGATTATTTCTTCATTATCTAGTATCTGATGATTTCTTCATTATCTAGTATCTGATGATTTTTTCATTATCTAGTATCTGATGATTTCTTCAGTAACTAGTATCTGATGATTTCTTCATTATCTAGTATCAGATGATTTCTTCAGTAACTAGTATCTGATGATTTCTTCATTATCTAGTATCTGATGATTTCTTCATTATCTTATGAAGTCATAAACATTGGTTTGAGTAGTTTTAATCTCATAGAGATAGATTTAAAATAAATCGTTTAGCTTTTGATTAAACCAAATATAAATATTTTTGTTTAAAGTGCATAATATAAATATATACATATCACTATAAGGTCATTATCTATGGCTGTGGGAAAAATATTACTAAATGAAAACAATGCCTAAGCCTGTGTTCATTAATAAAAAAACCCTGGAATTATTCATAATGAATATAAGTTTGCTCAATACATATACATAACCTTTTTACATTTGCTCAATTACAAAACCAAACCAAGCAAACCAACAGCATCCCACCACCACCACCACCTAACAAACAACAACACCCAAACACCACCACCACCAAACAAACAGCAACACCCCATCACCACTACCAAACAACAATACCCCACCACCACCACAAAACAAACAACAACACCCCAACACCACCACCACCAAACAAACAGTTCTTGCTAGTGGCATATGCCTTGTATGTCTGCATAGTGTTATTCTTAATTGCAAGCGGTACCTGCCTTGTGTGCATTTTCATATTGTTATTCTTACTTGCCAGTGGCACCTGCATTGTGTGTCTGCATAGTGTTATTCTTACTTGCAAGTGGTACCCGCCTAGTGTGTATCTTTATAGTGTTATTCTTACTTGCTGGCAGCATCTGCCTTGTGTCTTCATAGTGTTATTCTTACTTGCAGGGGGTACCTGCCTTGTATGTCTCTTCATAGTGTTATTCTTACTTGCAGGCAGTACTTGCCTTGCATGTGTCTTCATAGTGTTATCCTTATTTGCTGGCAGCACCTGCCTTGTGTGTGTCTTCATAGTGTTATTCTTACTTGCTGGCAGCACCTGCCTTGTGTATGTCTTCATAGTGTTATTCTTATTTGCTGGTGGCACCTGCCTTGTATGTGTCTTCATAGTGTTATTCTTACTTGCAGGCAGCACCTGCCTTGTGTGTGTCTTCATAGTGTTATTCTTACTTGCTGGCAGCACCTGCCTTGCATGTGTCTTCATAGTGTTATTCTTACTTGCAGGCAGTACCTGCCTTGTGTATGTCTTTATAATGTTATTCTTACTTGCTGGCGGCACCTACCTTGTGTATGTCTTCATAGTGTTATCCTTATTTGCTGACGGCACCTGCCTTGTGTGTATCTTCATAGTTTTATTCTTACTTGCTGGCAGCACCTGCCTTGTGTGTGTCTTCATAGTGTTATTCTTACTTGCTGGCGGCACCTGGCTTGTGTATGCCTTCATAGTGTTATTCTTACTTGCTGGCGGCACCTGCCTTGTGTATGTCTTCATAGTGTTATTCTTACTTGCAAGCAGTACCCACCTTGTGTGCATTTTCATATTGTTATTCTTACTTGTCAGTGGCACCTGCCTTTTGTGTGTCTGCATAGGGTTATTCTTACTTATAAATGGTACCCGCCTAGTGTGTTTCTTTATAGTGTTATTCTTACTTGCTGATGGCACCTGCCTTGTGTGTGTCTTCATGGTGTTATTCTTACTTGCTGGCAGCACCTGCCTTGTGTATGTCTTCAGTGTTATTCTTACCTGCTGATGGCACCTGCTTTGTGTATGTCTTCATAGTGTTTTCTTACTTGCTGGCGGCACCTGCCTTGTGTATCTCTTCATAGTGTTATTCTTACTTGCTGGCAGCAACTGCCTTGTGTATGTTTTCAGTGTTATTCTTACTTGCGGGCAGTACCTGCCTTGTATATGTCTTCATACCTTGTATATGTCTTCATAGTGTTATTCTTACTTGCTGGCGGCCCTTGCCTTGTGTGTGTCTTCATAGTGTTATTCTTACTTGCTGGCAGCACCTGCCTTGTGTATCTTCATAGTGTTATTCTTACTTGCTGGCAGCAACTGCCTTGTGTATGTCTTCAAAGTGTTATTCTTACTTGCTGGTGGTACCTGCCTTGTGTGTGTCTTCATAGTGTTATTCTTACTTGCTGGTGGTACCTGCCTTGTGTGTGTCCGCATAGTGTTATTCTTTACTTGCTGGCAGCACCTGCCTTGTGTATGTCTTCATAGTGTTATTCTTACTTGCTGGTGGCACCTGCCTTGTGTATGTCTTCATAGGGTTATACTTACTTGCTGGCGGCACCTGCCTTGTGTGTGTCTTCATAGTGTTATTCTTACTTGCTGGCGGCACCTGCTTTGTATGTCTACATAGCGTTATTCTTACTTGCTAGCGGTACCTGCCTTGTGTGTGTCTTCATAGTGTTATTCTTACTTACTGGTAGCCTCTGCTTTGTGTGTGTCTTCATGGAGTTATACTTTTAATGGATCCACCCAAATCAGTGAGGAACCCACCTAAATCAATGAGGGATCCACCCAAATCAGAGAGGGATCCACCTTAATCACAGAATCACAGAACGACTACACAGGAAGAAAATCATACGACTTAAAAGTGTGTGTCACATGATACGATGTCATTTTGTCACAAATGTACAATACTGTATGGTAAATATTTTATCTTAGAGAATTAGGAAATGTCAGAATCCAAGCATTAGACCTGAGTGGAATTAATCCTAGAGGTACCGAGTCATATAAAACCCCGGTCATTTCAGAAGGGTTATATCAACTAACATGTAATGGATTATCCCACAAATGGAAAGGTCTGACTTGAATCACAACACATGTGAAAACATATGGGATAGGGATATCTTAAATCCACATATAAACATGCGGGGTAGGGGGTATCTTGAATCACATGTGATGTCATATAAACAAACATACGGGTAGGGGGTATCTTGAATCAGATGTCATATAAACATATGGGGTACGAGTTGGGGATTCTGATGTCATATAAACATATGGGGTACGCGTCGGGGGTATCTTGAATCATATGATATGTCATATAAACATATGGAATAGGGGTATCTTAGATCCATGTTATTTCATATAAACATATGGGGTAGGGGTATCTTAAATCAAATTGATGTCATATAAATGTATGGTGTAGGTGTATCTTGAATCACATGTGATGTCATATAAACATATGGGATAGGGGCATCTTAAATCCATGTGATGTGATGTCATATAAACATATATAGTAAGTGTATTTTAGATCCATCTGATGTCATATAAACAACTGGGATAGGAGTATCTTAAGTCCATATGCAATGTCATATAAACAACTGGGATAGGAGTATCTTAAGTCCATATGCGATGTCATATAAACAACTGGGATAGGAGTATCTTAAGTCCATATGCAATGTCATATAAACATATGGGATAGGAGTATCTTAAGTCCATATGCGATGTCATATAAACAACTGGGATAGGAGTATCTTAAGTCCATATGATATGTCATATAAACAACTGGGATAGGAGTATCTTAAGTCCATATGCGATGTCATATAAACAACTGGGATAGGAGTATCTTAAGTCCATATGCAATGTCATATAAACATATGGGATAGGAGTATCTTAAGTCCATATGCGATGTCATATAAACATATGGGATAGGAGTATCTTAAGTCCATATGATATGTCATATAAACAACTGGGATAGGAGTATCTTAAGTCCATATGCGATGTCATATAAACAACTGGGATAGGAGTATCTTAAGTCCATATGCAATGTCATATAAACATATGGGATAGGAGTATCTTAAGTCCATATGCGATGTCATATAAACAACTGGGATAGGAGTATCTTAAGTCCATATGCGATGTCATATAAACAACTGGGATAGGAGTATCTTAAGTCCATATGCAATGTCATATAAACATATGGGATAGGAGTATCTTAAGTCCATATGCAGTGTCATATAAACAACTGGGATAGGAGTATCTTAAGTCCATATGCAATGTCATATAAACATATGGGGTAGGGGTATCTTAAATCTAATTGATGTCATATAAATGTATGGTGTAGGTGTATCTTGAATCACATGTGATGTCATATAAACATATGGGATAGGGGCATCTTAAATCCATGTGATGTGATGTCATATAAACATATATAGTAAATGTATTTTAGATCCATCTGATGTCATATAAACAACTGGGATAGGAGTATCTTAAGTCCATATGCAATGTCATATAAACATATGGGATAGGAGTATCTTAAGTCCATATGCGACGTCATATAAACAACTGGGATAGGAGTATCTTAAGTCCATATGCAATGTCATATAAACATATGGGATAGGAGTATCTTAAGTCCATATGCGATGTCATATAAACAACTGGGATAGGAGTATCTTAAGTCCATATGCGATGTCATATAAACAACTGGGATAGGAGTATCTTAAGTCCATATGCAATGTCATATAAACATATGGGATAGGAGTATCTTAAGTCCATATGCAGTGTCATATAAACAACTGGGATAGGAGTATCTTAAGTCCATATGCAATGTCATATAAACATATGGGGTAGGGGTATCTTAAATCTAATTGATGTCATATAAATGTATGGTGTAGGTGTATCTTGAATCACATGTGATGTCATATAAACATATGGGATAGGGGCATCTTAAATCCATGTGATGTGATGTCATATAAACATATATAGTAAATGTATTTTAGATCCATCTGATGTCATATAAACAACTGGGATAGGAGTATCTTAAGTCCATATGCAATGTCATATAAACATATGGGATATGAGTATCTTAAGTCCATATGCGACGTCATATAAACAACTGGGATAGGAATATCTTAAGTCCATATGCAATGTCATATAAACATATGGGATAGGAGTATCTTAAGTCCATATGCGACGTCATATAAACAACTGGGGTAGAAGTATCTTGAGTCCATATGCGATGTCATATAAACATATGGGATAGGAGTATCTAAAGTCCATATGCAATGTCATATAAACAACTGGGATAGGAGTATCTTAAGTCCATATGCGATGTCATATAAACATATGGGAAAGGAGTATCTTAAGTCCATATGCGATGTCATATCAACAACTGGGGTAGAAGTATCTTAAGTCCATATGCGATGTCATATAAACAACTGGGATAGGAGTATCTTAAGTCCATATGCAATGCCATATAAACAACTGGGATAGGAGTATCTTAAGTCCATATGCAATGTCATATAAACAACTGGGATAGGAGTATCTTAAGTCCATATGCGATGTCATATAAACAACTGGGATAGGAGTATCTTAAGTCCATATGCAATGTCATATAAACAACTGGGATAGGAGTATCTTAAGTCCATATGCGATGTCATATAAACATATGGGATAGGAGTATCTTCAGTCCATATGCGATGTCATATAAACAACTGGGATAGAAGTATCTCAAGTCCATATGCAATGTCATATAAACATATGGGGTAGGAGTATCTTAAGTCCATATGCAATGTCATATAAACAACTGGGATAGGAGTATCTTAAGTCCATATGCAATGTCATATAAACATATGGGATAGGAGTATCTTAAGTCCATATGCGATGTCATATAAACAACTGGGATAGAAGTATCTCAAGTCCATATGCAATGTCATATAAACATATGGGGTAGGAGTATCTTAAGTCCATATGCAATGTCATATAAACAACTGGGATAGGAGTATCTTAAGTCCATATGCAATGTCATATAAACATATGCGATAGGAGTATCTTAAGTCCATATGCAATGTCATATAAACAACTGGGATAGGAGTATCTTAAGTCCATATGCGATGTCATATAAACATATGGGATAGGAGTATCTAAAGTCCATATGCAATGTCATATAAGCAAATTATACTACAGGACATCAGTTTGAAACAGAGGTAGGAAGAATGTTTCACAGAAACACTGTCATGTGTAAAAGACAAGGAGATATCCAGTCTGATTATAATTGTACATATTAACGTATAAATCTGGCAACGATCGACTAAGGGTCCAGTTCTACTATCACGAACCAATCGGAAGGCGACTGGCATGATCGCTTTAGTACATGTAAACATTCCATCTATTCTATTCAACATGAATGCCCCCGAAAATCAAACTATGCCATCCAGTACACTTCACCGTGTTTACTTGTGTATATCATACCGCATTTCTATATTTACGAGGAAATGCAAATGCATAAAATCCTGAAACTGACCTCTAAAACAAAGGTCAATCGCGTCATTTCTTCTTCCACCTCTTGGTTTGGCATTGACTTCATAATGAGTACCTTTATACATATATTTTACAAAGAAGGGATGGATTATAGAAATGCAAAATTTAGAGAAGGCCGAACGAGCATAGTGACTTTATATAGAAATACAAAAACAAACTGACCCACAGAAACCTAAATTTCCATGTTTATATAAAAAAAGTTGCATTTCATCTTCAATAATATGAACTAGGTGACGTTAATTTCTGGCCGAGCGGTATATTTCATTGGAAACTGAAACTCCTACTCTAAACGGATAACTACATTAAGGTACGAACTAACACAGTTATCTCCAGTGTAAACAGAAATGTTAGAAAGAATTTAGATCTTATAAACCTCAACTGACCTGAGAGAGAGAGAGAGAGAGAGAGAGAGAGAGAGAGGGAGGGAGGGAGTTCCCCTAAAACAGGAACAAAATGAAAAACAAACCACAGTATATATACAATCCAAAACAAACAACAGTATATATACAATCCAAAACAAACAACAGTATATATACAATCTAAAACAAAATAGAAAACAATTAAATGAAGGAACATAAAATACCGAACAAAACAAAACATACAAATGAAATCAGAAAGGCAGAAAGAATAAAGAAATAGATCATTTGTGGGAAAACTTTCATACATTAATCAACTTAAACACTGACCAGCTTAGCTGTATATCTGTGAGAAAAGAAGCGAGCGAGACATTTCTAATTCTGCATTATTATTTATATTTCAACAAGTTATGTTTTCTGGACGTCACAAAGGCTTATAGTCATATCTTGATGAATAACCAATTAGTTACTAGCCCTTAAACTGGATGGTATAGGAATCGAATCAACTGTCCACCTGCATGTTGGTTTTCTCTCTACCTTTCGAGCCCCAAAACAAAAGGGGGATAACTTGGTTTGCATTTAGAAAGTAAAATAAGTAGGGCCGAGATTAAAATTAGATCGATTACACATGACGAAAAAGATGGTACAATTATTTACACTTGACAAACAAAACATTCATCAGTGAATTGTTTTACCTTGAAAAATATCCACCATAGACTGTGATACCCCCATGCCCTCTGTCAACAACACTCACCAGACTGTGTGACCCCAATGCCCTCTGTCAACAACAATCACCATAGACTATGTAACCCCCATGCCCTTTGTCAACAGCACTCACCAGACTGTGTGACCCCCATGCCCTCTGTCAACAGCACTCACCAGACTGTGTGACCTCCATGCCCTCTGTCAACAACACTCACCAGACTGTGTGACCCCCATGCCCTCTGTCAACAACAATCACCATAGACTATGTAACTCCCATGCCCTTTGTCAACAACACTCACCAGACTGTGTGACCCCCCATGCCCTCTGTCAACAACTCACCAGACTGTGTGACCCCCCCATGCCCTCTGTCAACAACACTCACCAGGCTGTGTGACCCCCATGCCCTCTGTCAACAACAATCACCATAGACTGTGTGACCCCCATGCCCTCTGTCAACAACAATCACCGGACTGTGACCCCCATGCCCTTTACCAACAACAATCACCATAGGCTGTGTGACCCCCATGCCTTCTGTCTACAACACTCACCACACAGTGTGTGACCCCCGTGCCCTCTGTCAACGCTCACCATAGAGTATGACCCTATGCCCTCTGTCAAACAGTGGTATACTGCCTTAGTTCTTTCACTCAAGCCACAGCCCAGTGTGCCTACACAACTTTGACCTAAACATTTACTGACTAATATTCACCAAATAACATTGGCCATTGAGTTGTCAAATGAGTGTACGCGGCAACTGGGACTGGCTTATGAAAACTACGACTCACCCAGGGATACCGTGGCATAGGGTCCTAGTTCGTTCTCCCAGGCCTGCAGCCAGCCGTGACCACTCAGCTCCCCAGATGACTGTTCGTCCTCTGTTACGTGTGTTTCCATTCTTCATATCTTCGCCATGTTTAAGAGTCTTGAATCTATAGCTAGCAAGAATGTTGGGCTCCCTAAAGGGGCTTTTAACCCTGACCGACTTTTGTAATCGACTTCTCCCTTTATTTGTAGTCCTCGAACAAAGGTTCGTGGATTTATATAGAAAATAAACATTAAGAGTTTCTACATATGATAAAGAAGAATAAATATAATTATACATTAATTAGTGCGTGCTATCAATGATATTTATAGTAGGAGTTCCCCACTCGATCTTATCTTACGTCTACTATTAATAATACCGCTGTTTTTTGTCCGATGATAAAGTAAAATTCGAGATACGATTTTGCTTCTAGACTTGATATAACTTCTACTTTTTTCCAGTGTGTTGATGTTGTTTACATCACCCCCTGTTTGGTACCTCAGTGCTCTTGCGATACACGGGAGTGTCGACGATAAATGAACGTGCTGAGGAATGCACGAGTGTAGTAAGTGCTGTTACGAAGGAACATCTTTGTGCATGTTGTTTTCGTTCCTTGCAGTATAATTAAAATAATATACTATATAGTATACTTCGAGATGGAGGGATACATGAATAGATTGGGCGAACTGTACCAACCTTTCGCTACACTTGACATTACTTATAAGTATATATATGTGCTCATTCATTAATAGTTTTGCCTTCTTGACTTCCCTTAACATGGGTGTAATCGGGGATCTGGACCTATCCCGTTATTCAGCGAAAATTAATTTTCTCCTTATTAAATGCTTTTACATGGTTACATCTCTCTCTGAAATTTCGTTTTGGATCTCCTTTCAACAAAATTTCTGGATCCGCGCCCATGTTTTATTTCCATCCCACGTCTTGTCAACTTGTATCCTATGTTCTTGCTTAATCCCTTTCCTACAGCTCTTCTTCGTTTGTTCTACGGTCTGAGACTCTCGTCTACTAAGCGTAAGATACATATGACGTCATTAATCGATCAATCTCAACTTTTTCATTCGAGATTTTCTCCCCATTTATAATTTATACATACATTTAAATTGGAAATATGAAACGGAGCCCGACAATGGTGAAAAGAAATTCCAGATTAATTTTACTTACTTATATATGTACACTAAGATAATGCATGTATTCCAAGAACAACTTGTCTTTAAATTCCTTTGAATCTTTGACTATCTGTTTAAAGTATGTACAGCCCAGGAAAAATGTCAGTATTGATATGTTACCAGGATGGAAATATGAATAAAATACACATCTACGAAATTATTAACCCCTTTCATTGTCTTTCTTCGTGTTTTATTTGTTACAAGTAATTCTGTTTTCATTGTCTTTCTTCGCGTTTTATTTGTTACAAGTAATTCCGTTTTCATTGTCTTTCTTCGTGTTTTATTTGTTACAAGTAATTCCGTTTTCATTGTCTTTCTTCGTGTTCTATTTGTCACAAGTAATTCCGTTTTCATTTAAGACACCCCCACCTCCACCCCCACCCCACCCGAACAACTATGAACGTCAAAATGACACAGAGTTAGGGGAAGGGTTGACATTTGACATTGTTCTACATGTAAGAAAACTGACTGAAATATGTTGAACAATGTATATATTTCCTTGTCAAACTCAGAACTGACAAAAGTTTTTCATGAGAGAGATGTTTAAAACTTACTGTTGTGTATCTTTTTCATTGTATATAGGCCAAATTCCATAACATCATTATACTTTTACTTTTAATTTGGAATAGTCGGGATAAACAAACAAACCGGGATTGTATGTCAACAGGAGACGCGCTCAATAACATGAGCGCCCTATACACAGCCGAGTGTTCATTATCTGAACTAGGGTACTCACTGCAGCTCTAGCGCGCTCGTGATACAACATCCAAGGTGTTTCACAAAGATTTTCAAGATGGCGACTAATGTACTAAAAATGGTCACGCTGCAGTTGGACGAGCGTAATTTTATTTTATAATTATTTTAATTAATTAATCAATTAATCACTATCTATTATTATCTTTATTAGCATTATTATTATCTATCATCATTATTATTATTATTTAAAAGTAATATTTCTGAGTCCTCACTTTCGTTCAAGAATGTTAAAATTTCAGCAGCAGGAGCGCAGTAGGGCGCTCTCCTTATTGAACGCGCCTCGGGATTAACCTCCGTGAGTGTAGTTAAACACGGAAGTCACGTGTGTGTTGTTCATAAGCTTACGTCAACTTCTATTTGTTGTTTTTTTATCACCGAACATTGAATGTGTTTGATTCAACATTTCACCGACTCCTATAACGTGAATCCTTTGGGATTATCAGAGATTACATCAATGATTGTTTGCAATGATTGCTTGTCATAAAGATGTGCTTCCGTTAAGTCCAGATAGTTGGTTGAAAAGTTCTCTATTATGTACTTCAGAATTACATCCAACTACACAAAGGTTCTGATGCATGAACACATTTACTTTAATCAATGGATAACTCCGCTTTCAGAAATGACAGATACCAAGACGAATTGGAGTTGTCCCTCTTTAACAGCATACTCGCTCTCTCTCTCTCTCTCTCTTCCATATTTGCGTATAATTTGACCACACATTTACTTCAGATCATGTGGTTTAAACGCCAAACGTCTCACTGTATAAAACACCACATTCCGTAACAGTCCTCAAACTGGCCTTTAATAGATAACTCTAAAACATGACAAGTTTACTGTAGAAATTGATAACAGGAAACAAACTGACATCGAAATAGTCCTTCCTATTTTCTTTGAAACAATGACAAATAACTTACTATAAGAAATATATGATGTGATTTTAACATACTATACACTTTCAAATTATAGGAGATCCAGAAACGATTTTATGATGATATATAAAATACCATCAATATTCTAGTCGGTAGGCGGCAACTCTGTAAGTGGTAACTGGATATTTGTTTTGGATCATGATGCAGGAAGATACGCAATAGTGTCATGTTTGCCACATGTAATGATGCTAGGGTCATGTGTTGATGCCACGTGTTATGATGCTGGGGTCATGTTTTAATACCACATGTAATGATGCTAGAGTCATGTTTGATGCCACGTGTTATGATGCTAGAGTCATGTTTTGATGTCACATGTAATAATGTTAAGGTCATGTTTGACGCCATGTGTAATGATGCTAGGGTCATGTTTGATACCACGTGTAATGATGATAGGGTTATGTGTTGATGCCACGTGTAATGATGCTGGGGTCATGTTTTGATGCCACGTGTAATGATGCTACGCTCATGTTTTGATATCACATGTAATGATGCTAGAGTCATGTTTGATGCCACGTGTAATGATGCTAGGGTCATGTTTGACGCCACGTGTAATAATGCTAGGGTCACGTTTGATACCACGTGTAATGATGATAGGGTCATGTTTTGATGCCACGTTTAGTGATGCTACGGTCATGTTTTGATACCACATGTAATGAAGCTAGAGTCATGTTTGATGCCACGTGTAATGATACTAGGGTCATATTTTCGATGCCACGTGAAATGATGCTTGGGTCATGTTTTGATGCCATGTGTAATGATGCTAGGGTCATGATTTAATACCATGTGTAATGATGCTAGGGTCATGTTTTGATGCCACGTGTAATGATGCTAAGTGAAAGTAGATCTCATCTATTCTATAAGGAAATACTCTCTCATTACATTGTCTTTATCTACTGATGTGAGTCCTCAGACCATTCCATATATTATATCAGTAATAATAAGTTTCAATAGTTTACAATTCGTTGGATTTACCTCCCGTTTTCGGCCATCTTGTGAATCAACAATTGTTTTTTCTTCATCTTCCATTTCCAAACTGCTCATTTGAAACAGGCATTTGTATATATTCATTTATTGTACTGTGACAGTTTGAAAATAGATTATGTAGACAAATTTGAGAATAATTTCAAAGTTTACTTTTTGAAACCGTCTTGAAGAATCATCAATTTTGGTTGAATTGTGCATGAAGATACCGAATTTGACACACAAGATGGCCATCAAAGCAGTGACTCTCAGCAGTTCTGGCCTATGAAAACTATGTATAGACGGGAGGGACCTGGATCGATGGCTTCACATACCATCTTGCTACACTGCCATAAAATATTTCTTGTACAATATTTATGGGGCAATGCACACTTCAAATGAGTACTTTCTTAAAATATACTTCTAACTCTAATGCACATCCTATAAAATCCTGTATTTTGATTGGTTCTTGACATGCAGGTATTCCACAATACCCGTAGGCAATACCCGTAGGTTGTAAAATTGACTGATCGTCAAATGCCCGACATCTCACCTTTTGGCACACTTTTTCATTATGACGCATAAATAAATGGCCCGTCAAGCATGATTTTAACTGTGACGTCACAATGAAACTACGCCATGGGCTTGTTTAAAGTTGGATCTGTCGATCCCTCAATTGAGGGATCGCCAGATCCAACTTTAACCACGCCCATAACGTAGTTTCATTGTGACGTCACAGTGAAAGTCATGTTTGACGGGCCATTTATTTATGACGTCATAATGAAAAAGTGTGCCAAAAGTTGTGATGTCGGGCTTTTGACGATCAGTCAATTGACTGATCGTCAAATGCCCGACATTCCACCTTTTGGCACTTTTTTCATTATGGCGTCATAAATAAATGGCCCGTCAAACATGATTTTAACCGTGACGTCACAATGAAACTACGTAATGGGCGTGGTTAAAGTTGGATCTGGCGATCCCTCAATTGAGGGATCGCCAGATCCAACTTTAACCACGCCCATAACGTAGTTTCATTGTGACGTCACAGTGAAAGTCATGTTTGACGGGCCATTTATTTATGACGTCATAATGAAAAAGTGTGCCAAAAGTTGTGATGTCGGGCTTTTGACGATCAGTCAATTACGTTACAACCCTACAGTTTCTGATTTGTGACGTCACGATGCCCTACATTTTTTATTTGACTGTGATTAGCGACGTGGCTTAGAAAACCATAACTCTGTGCCTCTAGTTGTAATTATTTTTGATAAAATGCATTAGAATAGGGTTACCACGTTAGTGTTTTACACAATTTGACAGGGTATCCGTGAATACCTTGTCAGGAATATCCGTTTCACCGCTCGGCTACGCCTCGCAGTGAAACCGCAATCCTGACAGGGTATTCACGGATACCCTGTCAAATTGTGTAAAACACTAACATGGTAACCCCTAAATATAACGTGCGCTTATAACGTTAATTCTGGTATGATACTGTGTGGCTGTTACACTTTGTATACAGTGTTAATATTTATCTCTGTGTTGTGTCGAAATATTTTTGTGTTGTCTGTTTGTTTTAAGCATTTGTGGAGAGTATGGTTATCAAAACAGGAGATACTTACTCCTACCAGCTGACACCTCGTCTCAACTCTGATTTACCGGGCTCTGTGATTCCTGAAGACCAATAATACGAAGGTCCCATATTTTGAAAGCCTGATATTCTGAAGGTTCGATAGTTCTAAGAGACACTCTCCATATGTCTATGAGACATTCTCATGATTTGAATTTTCTTATTTATTGTACTATTGTTGTAAACAATACACTCTTTGATGAAAATTTACTTCAGTTTCAGTGTGTATGATCACGTGGTCATTTATTTTATTTTTGTTTATCTGAGTTTCAAATAAACAGTTATTATAATAAAAAAAATCAAAATCATCGATATTAGAAAAATAAAAATTGAAAAATGAAACGACTTCCACACAGACACATTGCTAGCCTCTTCTATGTAAAAGGCAGGTGCGTACCAAAACATGCAGAAGTAATTAACTTTTGTCCGCTTTTTGTTTGAATACTGTTTTACGTCGCATCAAATTATTTTACTCGTGTGGTGGCGGCATCAATAAGATCCAATGCACAGACACTCATACATGTTTTAAAGACCATTTTAAGCAATCACCAGTCTCAAACAATCATTTTCCTCTGTTACTAATCAATCTGTATGAAGAGACCAACCGCCTTAAGCGACGATTCTCCCATTACGGACGGTAGTATCCATGTATATTAACCAAGAGCACAGTCAAGAATCGTATCATTCCAAAAGATTGCCAGAACTTAAGCCATGTGATTACGAGACGGGTATTATTATGATACTTCTGATGTGTTTAGATGGTAATTAATGTATCGTTTGTCATACGAGAGACTTTTAAATTATCATTCTAACGTAATGTAAATACAATATTTAAAAGGACACAAACAACACACAAAGACATTGATTGCATACCCAGCAAAAAAACTGACGCTGAATCCATGACACATGTTTACAGTTTTCGTATATGCCACTTTACCATTCAAATGTATTCTAGTTTTCTAGAGCCAACATACCCACACACTCATCCCCCCCCCCCCCACACACACACACAAAAGAAAATACTTAACAACAACAAAATCCAAGAAAAACTCAAAGGATGTACGTGTACATGTAACTAAGGGCTCCATGTTGAAATATAGTGTAAGACAACAATGATTGGGTACTGTAACGTTTGTAAACCATTTTATCGTAATGTCGTTACTTATAATTTTATTGATAATGTCAAAGAATGTGACTGCGTCACCTGACGCAGAGAGAGACACACAGAGAGAGAGAGAGTATTGTCCTATGAAATATTACAATTTATAAGGATGAAATTAGTAGTCAATATGAATATTTCAATTTCATCCTTATAAATTGTAATATTTCATAGGACAGTATCATGGGCTCCGTTTGGATACATTCATAGAAACTTTTTTTAAATAAATAAATTAACGTTGACACTGTTGTAAAATTTTCTAATCATTACCTTATTGAAAAGTTTTTTTGATAAGGCAAAATTTTGTTGCTTACATTTGAAATTTGGTGCTTGACAGGGAATGACAATTCCCTTTTTTCCAACAAAATTTTCTCAAACATGAGGTGGATAACAACTGAAACTTTAATACAGAAAGGATTGACAAGCATTTGAATTATGAATACTTTAAAGCTAAGGTAAAGAAAATTGGGGCAATTCTCGAAAAATTTTAACATGGAATCATACGGGAACGGACAGAAATTACAATGGTTTGACTTTGAGACTCCGGAAGCAATTTAAGAATCGTTATTGATCGCACGGATAGAATAGCCTAGTGTCTTACACTGTGAGGAAATCGCTTATTATTCCAGCCTCAGTATCACTTCTTTCATGACAAAACAATAATAGTAAAACCAAGGTAAACAATATAAGTAAAACCAAGATAAACGATAAAAGTAAAACCAAAATAACAATAATTGCAAAAATTGTTGATTACTAACTATGAACAGTGATGGAACATATGCTCAATCAATGATGCAAATTTTTTCAAATGATATCATGTTTTACCAATTAAAAAAGCCTTTTTATAAGCGATGCATTGCTTTTTTCATGCCCCAATCTATTTAAATATTTTATGATATACAATGTATTTATGCTGTTAAATATGATACTTTATGGTCGAATAAATATCTATAAACTAAATGAAGAAATCGGGATTACTTTGTTATCACATTTACATCGATTAGTCGGCTTTTTCCTCGACGTAACACTCCTTTTATTTATATTTACTTTCTGAAGAAAACGAGAAATGCACCCACACAGAAGGGCTGCATGGTGAATAACAGACGTAGTTACTAGTTGTCGAGATCCACCAATTCATTCGATTTACATTTTTTTCTGAGATCCACCCCGTGTAAGAGGTTACAATTGTATAGTCTTCCGCAGCTTTTCTCATTAATATTTCAATTGAACTGTAATTGTTTATCTATACATTTAAGTATAACTCATCGCCTTTATTGTACCCCTGGTGAGAACGGAGTGTTCGGTTAGCTACGTCGCCAAATAAACTTTCTTGCTGGTATCATAAAACTCGCTCACTCGTGTTCAATTACTAATTATAGTTAACCTATTATGCTAGCTTCCAAATTGACCAGGTCACTAATTATATTAATGCTCGCGATTGTACGCTCATAAACAAGCATTCTACTGCCACACTTACTTATCATTTCGTCCGAAGGATTACCATAAGGAGATCGGAAATCCAATGAGCGATAAATGTCTCCGTAACGTCTTCTTCAAACGGAGGAGTTTTGTGTGTCCGAAATAAGTTTTCTTTGGATTAATTACAAACTTTGGACCCTGAAACGTGAATATGAAGATTTTTTGAAATTGTAGTATTTCTATTTCAAATTATAATTCAACTGTGGAAGTTTTTGGGAGTACATTCTCTGCATTTTCCGGTGAAGTATACATTTTCGGAACCTCGGAACTTTAGAATTGTAATCACCATACGAGTTGTATATCCACCTCGTCTTTGGTGAAATTTAAACCGAAAACTATCAACACCGGCCAGTTATCAGAAACGTTCCTCACCATTCTATATCATCGGCTTATCATTTAGTGGAATATTAAATAGCATGATTGATGAATTAGGAAGAAAAATGTACATTAGTCTAAAATGATGGTCCATAAGTTAAAATACTTTAATGGGCAAATTATGTCCTACCCCATAGTTTGATAATTAAGTGACAGCAAGTACAAAAAGAGTGTTAAGAGTTTACGGGTTATTTATTACAGGATTACAATTACGCTATATGATTACACTGGTAAATCTACAATGACAATGATCATACGAGTTTCATGCGTGACGAGCAGGACATCGCGATAGCCGTTATCATCCGGTGATAGAATAAGCATGATCGGGGTTTCGAAGTTTAAAGAAGTGACATCGCAAGTTAAAGAGAAGTAAAGCAAGTCTAAACTAATGCATATGTTGATTGTTCTAACTGCCTATGTAATGAAAAGATCCACAAAAAGTAAACATTTGGAATATATTTGAATATATTATACGTATTATGCTGTAAGCAATACACACTGACCAAAGATCAGATCTCCTACTAATACCTAGATGATTAGGATGGAAGACAAACTGCAAAGTTTGCAAACCAGTATTAAAACACAACATTACAACCTGAATAACATAAAGGTACCGATCAAAAAGTCTAAAACAATGAGTTACATATCGAAAATTCTATACTTAAAATATAAATAATTTAAGTGCATATCATGGATTATAACAAAACGTAGTTTGACGCCGATTCAAAAGACAGAGGTCGAAGACCAGATGAGCGAAACGACAAGAGACATAGTATGGTAATAACAATTCCAAAGCAGAACAAAGAAATAAGATGTCACGTAAGTAAAGACAATACAAGATTTAAAAAGGTGAATAACTTTCAGTCTTGGAGGTAAATTGAAAGAAACGCGTAAATGATAGAAGCCAAAGTATACATCGTGTTAATAGAATGCTTATCTAGTTTAGAGTTACCATAAAACGTAGTCGACAGAAAGGAATGGCCATATGAATCGTTCCCTCAACCAAGACATTGTTTTAATCACAGCAGTTAATATCAATCAAACTCATTGATCGCTTCAACTATGAAAATCTGGGAAAATGGATAAAATATATTACTATCTGAAAATGAGTGTATTTAAATAAAGAAGGACTGAAAAAACACATGAAAACAATCAAATTTGAAATGAAAAAGGATAAATTCAAAAGAAGGAAACAAAATATATGAAACGAGGAATTTTACAGAACAAATAAAAACATTAAGACAAAGACTTGATAGGAAGGAAGTATCGTGAATGGTGAACATTGCACACTCTTAATAATGATAGTAAATGAACGCAAATCGTCCGAGGTCAAATGCACACGCCATATTGAGTAGTGTTACCGTAGTTCTCCCAATGGTATGTCCGAGGAATACATAGACCTCTTCAATGAAATGTGAGTACACCTTGTCACGTGAGTATTCTCTTTAATCTAAACATTGTAATAATGTTATCTTCCGTGTGCTTTGTCCCATCCTAATAATCTATGCATTGTAAAGATGATATCTTCCGTGTGCTTTGTCCCATCAAGGAAATGTATACATTGTAAATATGATATCTTCTGTGTGCTTTGTCCCATCAAGGAAATGTATACATTGCAATGATGATATGTTCCGTGTGCTTTGTCCCATCCTTGTAATTTATGCATTGTAATGATGTTATCGTGTGCTTTGTTTAATCATGGTAATCTATACATTGAAAAGATGTTCTCTTCCGTGTGCTTGTCCCATTCTAGGAATCTATGCATTGTAAAGATGATATCTTCTGTGTGCTTTGTCCCATCAAGGAAATGTATACATTGCAATGATGATATGTTCCGTGTGCTTTGTCCCATCCTTGTAATTTGTGCATTGTAATGATGTTATCGTGTGCTTTGTTTCATCATGGTAATCTATACATTGAAAAGATGTTCTCTTCCGTGTGCTTGTCCCATTCTAGGAATCTATGCATTGTAACGGTGCATCTTCCGTGTGCTTTGTCCAATTCTAGTAATCTATGCATTGTAATAATGTAATCTTCCGTGTGCTTTGTCCCATCCTAGTAATCTATGCATTGTAAAGATGATGTCTTCCGTCTGCTTTGCCCCATCCTGGTAATCTATGCATTGTAATGATGTTCTCTTCCGTCTGCTTTGTCCCATCCTGGTAATCTATGCATTGTAATGATGTTCTCTTCCGTGTGCTTTACCCCATCCTAGAAATCTATGTACTGTAATGATGTTCTCTTCCGTGTGCTTTGTCCCATCCTAGTAATCTATGCAATGTAATGATGTTCTCTTCCGTGTGCTTTACCCCATCCTAGAAATCTATGTACTGTAATGATGTTCTCTTCCGTCTGCTTTGTCCCATCTTAGTAATCTATGTATTGTAATGATGTTTTCTTCCGTGTGCTTTGCCCCATCCTAGAAATCTATGTACTGTAATGATGTTCTCTTCCGTGTGCTTTGTCCCATCTTAGTAATCTATGTATTGTAATGATGTTAACTTCCGTGTGCTTTGTCCCATCCTAGTAATCGATACATTGTAATGAGGTAATCTTCCGTGTGCTTTGAACCATCCTAGTAATCTATGTACTGTAATGATGTTCTCTTCCGTCTGCTTTGTCCCATCTTAGTAATCTATGTACTGTAATGATGTTCTCTTCCGTGTGCTTTGCCCCATCCTAGTAGTCTATGCATTGTAATGATGTTCTCTTCCGTCCGCTTTGTCCCATCTTAGTAATCTATGTATTGTAATGATGTTAACTTCCGTGTGCTTTGTCCCATCCTAGTAATCGATACATTGTAATGAGGTAATCTTCCGTGTGCTTTGCCCCATCCTAGTAATCTATGCATTGTAATGATTTTTTTCGTCTGCTCTGTTCCATATTAGTAATCTATGTATTTTAATGATGTTAACTTCCATGTACTTTGTCCCATCCTGGTAATCTATGTTTTGTAATGATGTTAACTTCCGTGTGCTTTGTCCCATCCTAGTAATCTATGCATTGTAATGATTTTTTTTCGTGTGCTTTGTCCCATCATAGTAATCTTGAAGTCATTGCGACTAAAGCGTTGCGTTCTCATCACCTCAAGATCTCAAAGCTTGGACTGCATAGCAATAGTAAATAACGTCCCACAATCGCAATCTTAGACCTCAATACATCTAGAATCTCACACTATCTTCATCTAGGACCTCATCTTCCACTATCTTCACCTCAGTATGTGTATTCTTACACTATCGTCAAGAGGACTGCAGTCTGTCTATAGTTTCACACTATCGTCACACCTCGGACTTTAGTCTGTCTAGAGTCTCACGCTATCCTCACTCGGGACCTCAGTATGTGTATTCAATCGTCATACTTCGGACTTTAGTCTGTCTACAGTCTCGGGCTATCTTCACCTGGGACCTCAGTATGTATATTTTTACACTATCGTCACATCTCGAACATCAGTCTGTCTATAGTCTCCGGCTATCCTCACTTGGGACCTCAGTTTGTGTATTCAATCGTCACACTTCGGACATTAGTCTGCCTACAGTCTCAATCTATCGTCACCTGGGACCTCAGTATGTATATTCTTACACTATCGTCACATCTCGAACTTCAGTTTGTCTATAGTTTCACACTATCGCCACCTGGAACCTCAGTGTGTGTATTCTATCGTCACAACTCGGGCTTCAGTTCGTCTAGAGTTCCACACTATCGTCACATCTCAGACCTTAGTCTGTCTAGAATTTCACACTATCGTCACACATCGGACTTTGTCTAGAGTTTCACGCTATCGCCACCTGGGACCTCAGTATGTGTATTTTATCGTCACAACTCGGACTTAGTCTGCCTAGAGTCTCACGCTATCGCCACCTGGGACCTCAGTATGTGTATTCTATCGTCACAACTCGGACTTAGTCTGCCTAGAGTCTCACGCTATCGCCACCTGGGACCTCAGTATGTGTATTCTATCGTCACAACTCGGACTTAGTCTGCCTAGAGTCTCACGCTGTTGTTAACTCAGATGGTCTCAGTACGTCTTGTCTTATATAGTTTAGTCACTCGTGTTCAATCTGTCTATATTGTCATATTAGCTGATACATCAGTTCATATTCTGACAAGAGTTGTTTAAGTTCTGCCGTCGGTGCATATATCTCAAAGAAGTCTGTTTGTTGACTTGAATTCAGTTTGTCGAGATTAACTCGAGAGTCAGCCGTTAATTTCTTTTAAAGTCTAATCAGAATAGGAATTATTCTGTCAAGAGTCCTGTTCAAGTCCTGCGAAAATCGTTTTCTAATTTCCTTAAGGCACAGTGTATAATGGCTTCTGCTTAAATACACCGACAACAACACATAACGAAATCTCATATTCTCTCCATCTAAAGCTGTGTCTATCGTGTCTGACATTATTTGCATTGTATAGTTAACGTCTCCTGTTGGTGCAGCACAGTCCGACACGAGTCGGTATTTCAAACATTTTGCAGCAAATTTGTGAGGTTTTGTTACTTTCCAGTGATTGTAACAATTTATGCCTTTTTTCATACTGCTACAGATGCTACATTAAATATTGAGACAATACTTCAAAACAACATAACCAGCGAAGCACATTTATTCGTACACATATAATGAATCAATATCGAAGAAGTACCAAACCGTTAATCATTCTCAAAGTCCAAGGACAGATACAAAATCGTGTAAGTTTCGAAAAGAAACTGTTGTGAACCCCGATATACTGAAAAATTCCGAGGTGAGACCATTTTTCATTTGCTTATTTACATTGTCTTATGTTCATTAAGTGTGTTTATGTAATAATCTTCTTATTCAGAGATGTATACTGGTATACTGGTATACTGGTATCATCTTATATGGAAATATCACTATCTTCTTATGTGGAATGTATACCAGTATCTTCTTTAAAAGAAGAGATGTATACCAGTATCTTCTTATGTAGTGATGTATACCAGTATCTTCTTATGTGAAGATATATACCAGTATCTTCTTATATGGTTCCAGATGGCAGGAAGACTGGGGCCGCTTGTAAGCCTCAATCGGATCTATGGTTCCCATCTAGTGGGGTAGCAGGGGGGCTGGTTCCTGTATTTTCACTTTTTAATGTAGTTGAACATGATAAATTAACAACCAAATTAATCAAAATAAAGGTCGTGTAACAAAAACAAATCAACCTAATCTCTTGGGTTGGGAGGGGAGAATCCGGACCCCGTCCCGACGCTGGACCCGCGCTTGATTCTGATTCGTGAACAATATATCTTCAACTATGGTATTCTTACAAATACAATATTTCACAGTTATGAGTTCAAGTACTAATATCGAGTCAAAGTGTAGAACCAGTGTTGTAAACGTAAACCAGTAGAATCTTTTATTTGATCAGATAACTGTATTGATATGCATGGGTTTATTTAACTGTATTGATATGCATGGGTTTATTTAACTGTATTGATATGCATGGGTTTATTTAACTGTATTGATATGCATGGGTTTATTTATTGACATTGAATAAAAATGGCATTGAACAAGTTCGTCGAAAGGAGTATGGTTGATTTTAGCAGTATGTTTTACGTGGTGTTTGCAACGACCACGTTTTCATTCATTTATGTGTATTTCTCTTTTTTTATTTTCCCCATATGTTTGAATGTACGTTACTGCATTTGTGAGAACGTAAATTTCCATGTGGTTGGGGGGCAGGCTTGGTGTAGTGGTTAAGCGCTTGGCTTGCGGCGCCGACGATCTGGGTTCGATTCCCGGGTTGCGCCACTATGTTTAAGAGGTTGGTAACCTCCTGCTTCCATGTCGCGATATAACTGAAATATTGTTGAAAGCGACGTAAAACACCAATCAACCAACCAACCATGTGGTTGGTTACTTGGTTGACATTTTGCTCACTTTTAACAATTTTCAGTCAATTTGCGACATGGAAATAGCATGTAATTAAAATCTTAAATATGGTGGTGTGATCCAGGAATTGAACCCTAATTGTCGACATCAGAAGCAAAAATCCTCCTAAGATACTTCACGACATGCGATCGGTCTCTGTAACGATACTCGTTTTCCCTAAGGACAACAGTGTCCGTTGAGAGTGTACAAATTAGATTTGCAGTCCACGGTACACTGCTGTACCTGCATGTATTACTGGATAATAATATTGTTATGTTCTATTTGTATTGCTAATTTTCTATAGATGGCAGAAGTCTGGAGTGACTCTATTGAGCCATTTGTCCTGTTTGAAAGCTACACCTTAAGTATGTCCGTCGTCGAACACAGAATGACGTAGACTTCTTCTGGTTCTTAGCGTTGGTAATGAAAACAAACAAGTTGCCAAAAGACATTAGAAAAAAAGGAAAAAGAAAAAAACCAGAAGTCTCTGTCGAGACTGGAGCTCTACTGTTATCCTCTACTCAAACAACAATTTACCTTCAGAGAAGAAGGGGTAAAAATATATTTGGACCACACATGTATGTTTTGTATTGCACATGCACAACTAGACCACCTACCAAACATGATGAGATCATAATTAAGTCTCACAGACATATACAATAAGAGAAGAAGTGGGAACAAGATTTTGGGACCACGCCCCTTTGTGGGGCCCCAGGGGGTCCGAACTGGTCCAAAATTGCACATGCACAATTACACCACCTATCCAACAAAAGGAGACCATAATTAGGTCTCTAGGCTATATACTTTTAAAGAAAAAGAGGGAACAAGATTTTGGGACCACACCCCTTTGTGGGACCCAAGGGGGTCCGGACTGGACCAAACTTATACATGCACAACTACATCACATATCAATCATGATGAGACTATAATTAGGTCTCTGGGACATATACCTTCAGAAAAGAAGAGGGAACAAGATTTTGGGACCACGCCCCTTTGTGGGGCCCAAGGAGGTCCAAACTGGTCCAAAATTGCACATGCACAACTACACCACCTATCAAACAAAATGAGACCATAATTAGGTCTCTAGGATATATACCTTCAGAGAAAAAGAGGGAACAAGATTTTGGGACCACACCCGTTTGTGGGACCCCAGGGGATCCAGACTGGACCAAAATTATACATGCACAACTAGATCACATACCAAATATAATTAGACCATAATTAGGTCTCTGGGACATATACCTTAAGAAAAGAAGAGGGAACAAGGTTTTGGGACCACGCCCCTTTGTGGGGTCCCAGGGGGTCTGGACCGGACCAAAATTGCACATGCACAACTACACCACCTATCCAACAAAATGAGACCATAATTAGGTCTCTAGGATATATACCTTAAGAGAAAATGAGGGAACAAGATTTTGGGACCACGCCCCTTTTTGGGACCCCAGGGGGTCCGGACCAGACCAAAATTATACATGCACAACTACATCACATACCAAACATGATGAGACCATAATTAGGTCTCTGGGACATATACCTTCAGAAAAGAAGAGGGAACAAGATTTTGTGACCACGCCCCTTTGTGGGGTCCCAGGGGGTCCGGACTTGACCAAAATTGCACATGCACAACTAGACCACCTATCCAACAAAATGAGACCATAATTAGGTCTCTGGGACATATACCTTAAGGACAGAAGAGGGAACAAGAATTTGGGACCACGCCCTTTTGTGGGACCCCAAAGGGGGGGGGGGGGGCGGACCAGGCCAAAATAATAAATGCACAACTAGATCACATACCAAACATGATGAGACCATAATTAGGTCTCTGGGACATATACCTTAAGAATAGAAGAGGGAACAAGATTTTGGGACCACGCCCCTTTCTGGGAGCCCAGGGGGTCCGGACCGTACCAAAATTGCACATGCACAACTAGACCACCTATATAATAAAATGAGACCATAATTAGGTCTCTATGATATATACCTTTAGAAATGAAAAGGGAACAAGATTTTGGGACCACGCCCCTTTTGTAGGGGCCCCAGGGGGTCCGGACGGGACCAAAATTGCACATGCACAACTAGACCAGCTACAAAACATGATGAGACCATAATTAGGTCTCTGGGATATATACAATCAGAGAAGAAGAGGGAACAAGATTTTGGGACCACGCCCTTTTGTGGGCCCCCAAGGGGTCAGAACTGGACCAAAATTGCACATGCACAACTAGACCACCTACCCAACAAGAAGAACCCATAATAAGGTCTCTGGGGTATATACCTTCAGAGGAGAAGAGGGAACAAAAAATTGTTTACGGACGGACGTCCGGACGGCCGGACAACGGACGAAGGACCATCGCATGAGCTCGACTGGTCGAGACCAGTAGAGCTAATAACACACACACACAGAAAAGAAAAAAATAATTATGATTAAATTCATACTTTATATGTAAAACTTCTGCGATAAGGAAGGGGGAGGATGCAAAATTCGAAACCCCCTCTCCCCTCTCAACTTAGTAAGATCGCCGAGAATAATGTTATATTTTACCAAAGCATTTAAAATATCGACTACACTTACTGTGAACATGTTTGTCTTGCTGTTCACCATAACCTCATTTCAACAGATATTAAAAAGGTATGAAAGATGGAATTGAAAAGTGTATGCACAGCAAATCGATCCTGCAAGGAATTCCTCTCCTAGATACGGCACTGCTGACACAGTGTTAACTCAGGTAGATTCCAATCAGCTTCAATATTATCTTGGTTGATTTTGACATCAATATCCATCAATAATACATGGGTATCCATAATTCACCTGCTTTTTGTGAAATAAAGTTTTGATTGCGGCTTAAAATGGAAAAGATCGCAGTTTTATTCGGTGCTATAACGCGGGATGATCAAATACACTCACCAAAATAATATCGTTCTGAAATATTCAGTGCTCATGCATATTTTGGTATCTTTGGTAATTGCTTTGACTGATGTCTATATTTAAACTACTTGTTTACGGAATGAAGTTTGTGTGTTTTGGCGGAGGGGTGATGCCGGATTTTTATATAAAGTATCTCTTGAAACTTGACCTAAAGACCCAACAAAAACAGTTACGTGCATTTTGCAGTGTTCGTATGTCGAGCAACCTAATCCAGTATCATCGTTATGACAGGCTGTGTTCAATTACCACATTTTAGTATAAGACATCTCAATGATGTGGTTTGCTTGCCCTTAAAAAGAAATTTCTTTCATTTTCCATATATAAGGGTGAGGTATGTAAAAATGTCTGCTTGATTAACCTTACTTTACCAAGATGAATTTCCATTAGAGAAAGTAAATTGATCATACAGTCATTATACAACATTTATACAACTGCAATTCAGTGGACTACCTTGATAAACAAGGGTAGATGCCCAAATTATTGAACTGACCTATACTTCATTGTGAATTAAACAAATTTCTTCAGAAATCACGTTTACTAAAAATCTCATCAATTAGAAGTTGTAGTTTACCAAGAAAATGTGGACCTAGCACATGTAGAATGCATGTATCATTACATCCACCTCTGTACATCCCGACTATATACATGTACGTTTGTATACCGACGGCTTAAATGGCTACTAATATCTGCTTTGTGTTGTTTACTGCTTATTACATACAATTAATTGTATCTTTCAAATACTGATATTGTAAAAAAATATATATATATTTAAGCTTGTATAAAGGACAAATTATGCTCACGCTTATGACATATTTCATCATAGTTGATAACGCTCGGTAGAAGTTTTCAGTATACATGTTCAATATGGAATTCTTCTTGTCTTGCCCATGATTTTCAAACAGTACATAGTCTATATAAGGTCAGTTGCATGGTATGCTATATTTCTTTAAGTCACATGTCAATTTCATATTCTCTAGTTGCTTTGCCACTTTCGTGTTCTCTAGTTACTTTGTCAATTTCATATTCTCTAGTTGCTTTACGACTTTCATATTCTCTAGTTGCTTTGTGACTTTCATATTCTCTAGTTGCTTTGTTACTTTAACATTCCCGAGATGCTTTGTAACTTTCATATCCCCTATAGTTGCTCTGCGACTTTCATATTCTCTAGATGCTCTGCGACTTTCATATTCTCTAGTTGCTTTGGGACTTTCATATTCTCTAGTTGCTTTGGAATTTCCACATTCTCTAGTTGTCCTGTGACTTTCATATTCTCTAGTTGCTTTCGGACTTCCACATTCTCTAGTTGCTTTGGGATTTTCATATTCTCTAGTTGCTTTGGGACTTTCACATTCTCTAGTTGCTTTGTGATTTTCATATTTTCTAGTTGCTTTGGGATTTTCTCATTCTCTAGTTGCTTTGTGACTTTCACATTCTCTAGTTGCTTTGTGACCTTTTAATATTCCCGAGTTGCTTTGTAATATGTTTCGCTTTTCCCTCACAAACTTAGTTTCTGTGCTAAATTCATTACTATAGCATAATTACAGACGATATTACATGGAGATGACGCAATTACGACAGATGTTTTACGCTCACTGTTTTCCCGAATCTGCTCCCGTGCAACGCCTATCAATCCGCGCTTAATATATAGTTTCCATAGCAACTGTATTATGAGTTGAAATGTAGTCTCATTTACAACTGACAATTTCCAGTAATCGACATAAAACAATATCTTTAAAATGTCACTGATCATCCCCAACCATCAACTGAAATATGCCGTTCAATAAACTCGGGTAATTACTGATGACATTATTATTCTGAATGTTATAAGTGGCCGTAACAATACCCTAAGTGGCCTTGTGTAAATAGATTCTACGTAATCCAGACGCACTGTCCTCTTAGTCATGACAATGTTTGACTTGTTTAAGCTTCTTATTACACCGATTAACATTGTTCACCGAGAATTGCTCATAATGGCTAAGAATACGAAAACAGTCGCAGAACCAGAAAACATGTCTGAATTCTGACAAATGGATATCATCAACCAGAATATGGAATACCTGGACACAGTTAGAACATGTATATGAATATCTGTACATTTGTCATTAACACTCACTCAGCGTACCGCTGTGGAATTTATTGACTGTTGGTGATAAGATCTGGGATGTCTGGGAAGAGGAAGCGTCCCAAGTTTATTACGTCACTTCCGCTATGGAATCCCCTAAACAAGTGACACAAATTATTCAATACTGAGCGCAATAGTGTGGACTAGTGCTGCCTAAAGATTGTCAAGATCACATCACATTACAGTGAGGTATTATAACAGAATATTCATGAAAATCATCAACTATGTGTGGTCCACCATGAATGAAACCGACGTCTTGATATTATCATAGATAAATTAAACCGACACCCTGATATTATAGATAAGTAAAACCGACGCCCTGGTATTATTATACATTAGTTAAACCGACGCCCTGATATTTTTGGTAAGTAAAACCGACGATCTGTTATTATCACAGATAAGTTAAACCGACGTCCTGATATTATATATAAGTAAAACCGACGCTCTGATTTAAGTATAGATAAGTTAAACGTACGCCCTGATATTGTTATAGATAAGTTAAACCGACGCTGTGATATCGTTATAGATAAGATAAACCGACGCCATAATATTATCATAGATAGATTAAACCGATGCCCTGATATTATAGATAAGTTAAACCGACGCCGTGATATCGTTATAGATAAGATAAACCGACGCCCTAATATTATAGATAAGTTAAACCGATGCCGTGATATCGTTATAGATAAGATAAACCGACGCCATAATATTATCATAGATAGATTAAACCGACGCCCTGATATTATAGATAAGTTAAACCGACGCCGTGATATCGTTATAGATAAGATAAACCGACGCCCTAATATTATAGATAAGTTAAACCGATGCCGTGATATCGTTATAGATAAGATAAACCGACGCCATAATATATCATAGATAGATTAAACCGACGCCCTAATATTATAGATATATATATATAATTCTGATAGTTTTGATACATGTATATATAAAACCTGACCTTCAAGATACATGTGTTTATAAAACCTGACCTTCAAGATACATGTATTCCCTGATAAGTAAATCTATAATTTAGATCTCGTTGTACCTTCTATTGTCAGTTTTCACAAGGATAACTGTCATCGAGAAACATGCAAACGAACAGTTATCGGAAGTCGAAACTGTGTTAATTCTTAAAGAATACAAAAAATATATTCCAAACTTTTACATAACCCGATCTTACGTTACATAAGAAGAAGTTATGGGTTTCAAAGTAGCAATGCTGTTACTGCTCAACGAAGTGAGATTTTGACAATTGTTCATTACATACTTATTTTAGAAATACAATGCATATAGAACATAGCTTTATAGAACAAGCTTACAGTCAGTGTTGCATGCAACACTCGTCCCCTGCCACAACCTGTACCTTCGAAGCGACTTCTACATTATTAGCAACATGAAACAGTTATATGTGAACTTGGGAACACTCTGCATGATTTAATAAAAAATAATATTGAATTCTGTGAAGTTTATATCAAATTCTAGTGAAACTGATAGCAAAAATATAGCATACTTTTATTCATATCTGGCATCAGTATCTATAGTCATCATCTGGAAACTGAAACAGCAAAGAATCACTATTTTTAGTGATAAGCCTACAAGTGAACAATGCTTGTGTCTATTTTTAATAACAGTGACCCTTAAAATTGACCTTTTGATCCTAAAATCTATCCTACCACTAGACCTATACATATGCTAGCACTGCATGGAATTTAAATGAAATCAATTATTCTTAATTCAAGTTATTATCTGGCAACCGAAATGCAGTGATAAATGTCTATTTTTAGTAACAGTGATTCTTAGAATAAACCTTTTGACCCCAAATGAATCTCATCTACACTTTTGCATATGCTAGGTTTACGAGGTTTAAAAAAAATCAATCATTCTTAACTCAAGTTATTATCTGGCAAATGAATTGCAGTGATAAATGTCTATTTTTTATAACAGTTATTTTTAGATTGACCTTTTGACCCCAAAATCAATTCCACCTTAGACCTTTACATGAGCTAGCCTTATATGAAGATTAAAAGAAATCAATTATTCATAACTGAAGTTATTATCTGGAAACCGAAATACAATGATAAGTGTCTATTTTTAGTAACAGTGACCCTTAGAGTTGACCTTTTGACCCCAAAATCAATCCCGCATTAAATCTTTATATAAGCTAACATTGTATGAAGTTTCAATCAACCTGATTATTCCTCACTGAAGTTATTGTCTGGAAACCATCCGGACAGACAGACGGACGGATGGGCAACGACAAACACTATAGTCCCTTCCAGTTACATTAGCTAGCCTTATACGTTTTAAAGAAATCAATCATTTTTAACTCAAGTATGAAGTTTAAATTAAATTACTCATTCCCAACGGAAGTTATTGTTTGGAAATCAACCGGACAGACAGACGGACGGACAGACGGACAACGACAAACACTATAGCCCCCTCCAGTTTCACTGTAGGAGAATAATAATAAAGACCCAAATAATATCAGTATTAGTGAAATGTTATTGAAATGTTGATCTATTACTCCAAACAGCTGCTGGTCTTTTTAATATGGTTCTGACTGAAAACTAACCGGACATATGACCAACCATTACACGACAGCTATAGTATAATTGATTTTACTTGATGAGGTATGATTGTATCGGAAAGTGGATGTCTCTTTCTGTTCTAACAGTGGTAGCCCTTTGGGCAATAGTTTCTATTATTAACAATATTGTAACAAGGTAAATTATGTATTGCAACTGATATTGCAAATACTTTCTTTTGTCATTTATTTGACAAAAGATAAAACCAATATTTTAGTCAATACTTAGGTCAACATGATTTATTTTCAATCCTTCAGTCTTCCGTCTCACCATATCTTGATCTCAAATCCAAACATTCGTATAATATATAATGTCTGAATTTATTGTAATCAGTTTAATGTCTGACTTTATTATATTAATTATAAAACTGTCTGAACTTATTGCAGTCTGTATTATAATGTCTAAATCTATTGTAATCTGTTTAATAATGTTAATATTGTCTGACTATATTCTAATCAATATCATAAAGTCACACCTAACTGTAACCTTATAATAATGTCTGACCTTATTGTAATCTGTATAATAATGTCTGACCTTATTGTAATCTGTATAATAATGTCTGACCTTATTGTAATCTGTATAATAATGTCTGACCTTATTGTAATCTGTATAATAATGTCTGACCTTATTGTAATCTGTATAATAATGTCTGACCTTATTGTAATCTGTATAATAATGTCTGACCTTATTGTAATCTGTATAATAATGTCTGACCTTATTGTAATCTATATAATAATGTCTGACCTTATTGTAATCTGTATAATAATGTCTGACCTTATTGTAATCTGTATAATAATGTCTGACCTTATTGTAATCTGTATAATAATGTCTGACCTTATTGTAATCTGTATAATAATGTCTGACCTTATTGTGATCTGTATAATAATGTCTGACCTTATTGTAATCTATATAATAATGTCTGACCTTATTGTAATCTGTATAATAATGTCTGACCTTATTGTAATCTGTATAATAATGTCAGACCTTATTGTAATCTGTATAATAATGTCTGACCTTATTGTAATCTGTATAATAATGTCTGACCTTATTGTAATCTGTATAATAATGTCTGACCTTATTGTAATCTGTATAATAATGTCTGACCTTATTGTAATCTGTATAATAATGTCTGGCCTTATTGTAATCTGTATAATAATGTCTGACCTTATTGTAATCTGTATAATAATGTCTGACCTTATTGTAATCTGTATAATAATGTCTGACCTTATTGTAATCTGTATAATAATGTCTGGCCTTATTGTAATCTGTATAATAATGTCTGACCTTATTGTGATCTGTATAATAATGTCTGACCTTATTGTAATCTGTATAATAATGTCTGGCCTTATTGTAATCTGTATAATAATGTCTGACCTTATTGTAATCTGTATAATAATGTATGGCCTTATTGTAATCTGTATAATAATGTCTGACCTTATTGTAATCTGTATAATAATGTCTGACCTTATTGTAATCTGTATAATTATGTCTGGCCTTATTGTAATCTGTAAAATAAATGTCAGACCTTATTGTAATCTGTATAATAATGTCTGATCTTATTGTAATCTGTATAATAATGTCTGGCCTTATTGTAATCTGTAAAATAAATGTCAGACTTTATTGTGACCTGTATAATAATGTCTGACCTTATTGTAATCTGTTTAAAAATTGAACAAGAACATCAAAATATGACAAAATTAGGAAAGGGTCAATGAAGGATCATGGAGAATCCAAAGATGAAAACAGGTACTATGGAGGAGTAAGCATCCAGGAGAAGTAAGCATTATGGAGGTGTAAGCATCATGGAGGTGTAAGCATTTTGGAGAAGTAAGCATGAAGAAGGAGTAAGCATCAAGAAGGAGTAAGCATTATGTAGGAGTAAGCATTATGAAGGAGTAAGCATCATGGAGGATTTTAAAACATTATGTAGGACTAAGCAATATGGAGGTGTAAGCATTATGAAGAGTAAGCATCAAGGAGGAGTGAGCATTAAGGAGGAGTAAGCATTAAGGAGGAGTAAGAATCATGGAGGAGTAAACACTATGTAGGAGTAAGCATTATGGAGGTGTAAGCATTATGGAGGAGTAAGCATCAAGGAGAAGTAAGCATTATGGAGAAGTAAGTATTATGGAGGTGTAAGCATTATGGAGGAGTAAGCATCAAGGAGAAATAAGCATTAAGAAGAAGTAAGCAACAAGGAGGAGTAAGCATTATAGGGGGGGTAGGCATTATGCAGAATAAGCATCAGGAAGGAGTAAACATTATGGAGGAGTAAGTATTATGGAAGAGTAAGTATTATGGAGAAGTAAACGTCATGGAGATGTAAGCATCAGGGAATGGTATGCATCAGGGTGGAGTAACCATCATGGAGGAGTAAGCATCATGGAGATGTAAGCATGTCATGCCGACCTCTCACATCCACTGTCACAACATAGGTCAAACAACAGGTACCATGGAGGAGTAAGCATCATAAAAGAGTAAGAATCATGGAGGAGTACGCATCATAGAGGAGTAAGCATCAGGAAGGAGTAAGCATTATGGAGGAGTAAGAATTATGGAGGAATAAGCATCAGAGTCGAGTAAACATAATTAAGGAGTAAGCATTATGGAGGAGTAAGGATTATGGTGGAGTAAGCATCATAGAGAAGTAAGCATTTTGGAGGAGTAGGCATAATGGAGTAATAAAGAGGAGTAAGCATTATGAAGGAGTAAGCATCATGGAGGAGTAAGCATTATGGAGGAGGAAGCATTATGGAGGAGTAAGCATTATGGAGGATTAAGCATCATAGAGGAGTAAGCATTATGAAGGAGTAAGCATCATGGAGGTGTAAGCATCACAGAGGTGAAAGTATTATGAAGGAGTAAGCATCAGGGAGAAGTAAGCATTATGGAGGAGTAAGCATTATGGAAGAGTAAGCATTATGAAGGAGTAAGTACCATGGATGAGTAAGCATCAAAGAGGTGTAAGTATTATGAAGGAGTAAGCATTACAGAGGAGTAAGCATTATGGAGGTGGAAGCATTATGGAGGAGTAAGCAACATGGAGGAGTAAGCTTTATGAAGGAGTAAGCATTATAGGAGAGTAATTATTATGGAGGAGTAAGCATTATAAAGGAATAAGCATCATGGATGTGTAAGCATTATGATGGAGTAAGCGTCATGAAGGAGTAAGTATCATAGAGGAGTAAGCATGGAAGAGTTAGCATCATAGAGGAGTAAGCATCATAGAGCGTTATGAAAGAGTAAGCATCATGGAGGAGTAAGCATCATAGAGGAGTAAGCATCATGGAGGAGTAAGTATCATGGAGGAGTAAGCATTATGAAGGAGTAAGCATCATGGAGGAGTAAGCATCATGGAGGAGTAAGCATCATAGGGCAGTAAGCATTTCGAAGGAGTTAGCATCAAGAAGATGTTAGCATCATGGAGGAGTAAGCATTTTGGAGGATTAAGCATCTGGGAGAAGTAAGCATTATGAAGGAGTAAGCATCATGGAGTAGTAAGCATTATGGAGGAGTAAGCATCAGGGAGAAGTAAGCATTTTGGAGGAGTAAGCATCAGTGAGAAATAAGTATTATGAAGTGGTAAGCATCATGGAGGAGTAAGCATTTTTGAGGATTAATTATCAGGGAGAAGTAAGCATTATGGAGGGGTAAGCATTATGGAAGAGTAAGCATCATGGAGGAGTAAGCATATCATGCCGACCTTTTACGTCCACTGTCACAACAAAGGTCACAAAAGGAGTATTACGGAGGAGTTAGCATTATGGAGGAGTAAGTATTACTGAGGAGTTAACATTACGGAGGAGTAAGTATTACTGAGGAGTAAGTATTATGGAGGAGTAAGCATTATGGAGGAGTAAATATTACGGAGGAGTAAGCATTATGGAGGAGTAAGTATTACTGAGGAGTAAGCATTATGGAGGAGTAAGTATTATGGAGGAGTAAGTATTACGGAGGAGTAAGCATTATGGAGGAGTAAGTATTACTGAGGAGAAAGCATTATGGAGGAGTAAGTATTATGGAGGAGTAAGTATTACTGAGGAGTAAGTATTATGGAGGAGTAAGTATTACAGAGGAGTAAGCATTATGGAGGAGTAAGTATTACTGAGGAGTAAGCATTATGGAGGAGTAAGTATTATGGAGGAATAAGCATAATGGAGGAGTAAGTATTATGGAGGAATAAGCATTATGGAGGAGTAAGCATTATGGAGGAGTAAGCATTACGGAGGAGTAAGCATTATGGAAGTGTAAGTATCTCCTGCTGACCTCTAACATCCACTGTCACGCCATATGTCTAATAGGTACCATGGAGTAGTAAGCATTATGGAGAGTATGCCTTTCTGCCGAATTTTTTACATCCACCGTCACGTCATACGTCAAACATCAGGTATCATGGAGATCATTGATCCATTGACCATTCACTCTATTGACATTTTCACTTCCACTAAATCCACTCGCTCTAGTCATCTCTTGACGTCCCCTGATCCACTTACTCTAGTGATCTCTTGACTTCGCTTTGATCCACTCACTCCATTGACCTCTTAACGTTGCCTAGGTGAACTCACTCCACTGACCACTTGACGTCGCCTAGTTCCATTAATTTCATTGACCACTTAACGTCGCCTAGATTCGTTACTCATTTAACTCATATGACCTCTTGACATCGCCTAGATCCACTCACTCCGGAAAGTGTGACTTTAAGAGCATGCCTAAAGTAGCAGGGCAGTCTCATAGACACCAGATAAATTGCTTGCTAAGCTCGGGGAATGAGATAGGGCCCATTAAAACATTACCACAAATGATAACTAAGTTTATTACATCCAATATAGAAGAGGCCATTTTTATTGTATTGACAATAATTACTTTCATTTCATAAAGACCTGTCATAGGGATTATGATCATCGTAAATGGGCATAAATATCTCAAGTACATTGTACCTGACCAGTTTAAACGTCAATTATAGGCCTGAACATTTTTGCCCTGAAGAAAAAGCATAAGCTGTACCAGCGTGTTATTTCTAATAACGATGCATAGATATCTGTTTCTTTTTTCACTCGAAATTTCAATATATTTTTAATTGATTGATTTTTGTTTTACGTCACACCACGAATATTTCACGTATATGGTGACGGCATCTGCCTGATGCGGAGCATACAAATTTTGACCTTTGCAACGGACCCACCCGAAGCAGTGAGGGATCTTTAACATGCCATGCATACCACGACACGGGGCCTCGGTTTTTACTGTCTCATCCGAAAGACATGACACTGGCATGACCAGAGCGGGACTCGAACCCCGGCCTCCCGATCAGGAGTCCGACGCGATACCACTAGGCCATGCCGGCTTAAATTTCAATATATAATCGACGGAGATAGGAATGATCGAAACATATGTACAGAAACATATTAAAGAAAATTAACAACATGACAATCTTCATCCAACTTCCCAAAAAAAGAAACAAACAAAAATACATACATCATAAAAACTTCGATTCCACTGCAATGCGGGAGCCGACATAGTGCCAAACCTTCCGACATAGGACGGTATATTACCGGTTTATAATGCTTACCCTTCCGACATAGGCTGGTATATTACCGGTTTATAATGTAAAACCTTCCGACATGCCGTGAAAATGGTGCAATCACAAGGACACGAATTTAATTTCTATAAATAACACTCTCGAATAAAACAAGATACAAATAAATATTGTATAAAAAGGAGGACGTAAATATATGTGACAAGAGGTCAGTTACAGAAATCTAACCATTGTTCTAGAAACAGTTGTCCTTGAATTCATTTATAGTTTTTGATTTGACAGAAATATGAAATCAAATTGTAAAATTAAATAATCTTGTATTTTTGCTGAAATATTCCGCTTTCGATATTGACTTTTCTAAGTGGAAATTGAAATCATATCTAATATATCTATGAAAAATAACTTTCCGGAAATATTTTATCTTTCTTCTTCATAATATCAATAAATATATTCAAATCTGTTACTAAGAGTGTTAACAGTCATAAAATCCAAGATATGGAAATATATTCTCTCCAGACAGCCATTGAATCAATGGAAATATTAAAGATTGGGCGAACGTTGTCTATCTATGCACAATCTGCGTCGTGGGACGACTGAACGCTTCTAGGGGATAAATACAGAGGTAATTCGGGAAATTCTGTGTATAAACAGCTCTCCACTCAATGTCAGGAATTTGCATATTGTGGCAAATCGACTCCAATTTACACGGCATCTTGATCAGTGTTACATTGTTTTCAAGAGAATCGTTCGGTCAAAGAGAGAAAGAAACTGTGAGATTTAAAGTGGACCACGCCATGACAATTCTATACACACGAGGCGAGATGCTGTGATTTTTACACGTACAATAATGATACTTTAATCCATGCCATCAAAATCTTCTAAATATTGATTTCTTTTTTATTATATGAAAATGTGGCGTATATGATCATAACCATATAAATGTCATGATGTATTGTTATATTCTTCCAACATAATTTATGGAGGTACTATTCGCAAAAGATATGCCGTTAGAGTAGCATAATGGATAGAATCGTTTTCACCCGCTAATCACTGTATCTGCTAATTCTTTCTCATGTCCTATCAGTAACAAACATAATTCTGTTCTGCGATTGATTTTGACTGGTACTTTTAGGTTAATTTTGTAATTAGTTTGCCCATCCTATATTGGGGATTTCCACATGTACAGTTTCTGCCCTGAGCATCACTAAGAAACGTGAATGGCCGAAATAAAGGGCAAAGAATCAATGTGTGTGTCTTGTAGCGATCAAATCTTTACAGACACATTCGCTGGGTTTAAATTAAATCTGTCCTAGGACAATTCTGTTTCATGTGAAAAAAAATTTAGTAAAAGGTATCTCTTGCATAGTCCTGTATCACAATATTTTTTCTCTTCATATTAAAGTTCTAAACTGAGATTAAGTGAACACGTCAAATCGTTTTCAAAACACTGTTTCAGACGGTCAGCATGCTACATTCAATGACTAATGCTTTGTACTTATGAAGAGGAATCTTTCTTTTCCAAGACGATGTTTCGTGTAAAAAACACTGCTGTGATCATTTTCTACAGGAAGAGACATCCCGTAGTAAGATGTATGCAGTCTGGTAGTAGAGGGAAGAAAAAGATGTATGCAGTCTGGTAGTAGAGGGTAGAATAAGATGTATGCAGTCTGGTAGAATAAGATGTATGCAGTCTGGTAGTAGAGGGTAGAATACGATGTATGCAGTCTCGTAGTAGAGGGTAGAATAAGATGTATGCAGTCTCGTGGTAGAGGGTAGAATACGATGTATGCAGTCTGGTAGTAGAGGGTAGAATAAGATGTATGCAGTCTCGTAGTAGAGGGTTGAATAAGATGTATGCAGTTTCGTAGTAGAGGGTATAATACGATGTATGCAGTCTGGTAGTAGAGGGTAGAATATGATGTATGCAGTCTGGTAGTAGAGGGTAGAATAAGCGGTCCATTATATACGACATCGTATGTCATAACAGGTGAGTCAGTAGCTAAGTATATACGACATCGTATGTCATAACGGGTGACTCGGTAGCTAAGTATATACGACATCGTATGTCAAAACAGGAGACTCAGTAGCTCAGTATATACGACATCGTATGTCATAACAGGTGACTCGGTAGCTCAGTATATACGACATCGTATGTCATAACAGGTGAGTCGGTAGCTCAGTATATACCACATCGTATGTCATAACAGGTGAGTCGGGAGCTCAGTATATACGACATCGTATGTCATAACAGGTGACTCGGTAGCTAAGTATATACGACATCGTATGTCATAACAGGTGACTCGGTAGCTCAGTATATACGACATCGTATGTCATAACAGGTGACTCGGTAGCTAAGTATATACGACATCGTATGTCATAACAGATGACTCGGTAGTTAAGTATATACGACATCGTATGTCATAACAGGTGACTCGGTAGCTCAGTATATATGTCATCGTATGTCATAACAGGTGACTCGGTAGCTCAGTATATATGTCATCGTATGTCATAACAGGTTTCGGTAGCTCAGTATATAGGACCTTGTATGTCATAACAGATGACTCGGTAGCTAAGTATATACGACATCGTATGTCATAACAGGTGACTCGGTAGCTCAGTATATATGTCATCGTATGTCATAACAGGTGACTCGGTAGCTCAGTATATATGTCATCGTATGTCATAACAGGTTTCGGTAGCTCAGTATATAGGACATTGTATGTCATAACAGATGACTCGGTAGCTAAGTATATACGACATCGTATGTCATAACAGGTGACTCGGTAGCTAAGTATATACCACATCGTATGTCATAACAGGTGACTCAGTAGCTCAGGATATATGTCATCGTATGTCATAACAGGTGACTCGGTAGCTAAGTATATACGACATCGTATGTCATAACAGGTGAGTCGGTAGCTCAGTATATACGACATCGTATGTCATAACAGGTGACTCGGTAGCTCAGTATATATGTCATCGTATGTCATAACAGGTGACTCGGTAGCTCAGTATATACGACATCGTATGTCATAACAGGTGACTCGGTAGCTCAGTATGTATGCCATCGTATGTCATAACAGATGGCTTAGTTCCCAGGTATATACCGTCACCATGGAACACACTAGCCAGGTATATACCGTCACCACGGAACTCACCAGCCAGGTATATACCGGCACCACAGAACACACTAGCCAGGTATATACCGTCACCACGGAACTCACCAGCCAGGTATACACCGGCACCACAGAACACACTAGCTAGGTATATACCTTCACCACGGAACACACTGGCCAGGTATACACCGTTACCACGGAACATACCAGCCAAGTATATACCGTCACCGCGGAACACACCAGCCAGGTATATACCGTCACCACGGAACACACCAGCCAGGTATACACCGTCACCACGGAACACACCAGCCAGGTATATACCTTTACCACAGAACACACCAGCCATGTATATACCGTCACCACGGAACATACCAGCCAGGTATACACCGTCACCACGGAACGTACCACGGAACATATTGGCCAAGTATGCAAAGTCACCATAAAACATACCAGTCAGGTATACACCGTCGCCACGAAACAATCTATACACAGTCGCAATGGAACATACTATCCAGGTATAAATCGTCATCCGGAACATACCAGCCAGGTAAGCACCATCACTACGGAACATATCATGCACTGTCACAATGGAACATACAAGCCAGGTATAAACCGTCACTAAGAATTAACGTCTCACCAGGTACGTGTGTATACACTGCTACCATTGAACACCCTAGCACCTTCAACACAGAGTATTCAAGGCAGGTATACATTGTCACCACAGAACCAGGTACGTGCTGTGTCATCATGAAACATCCTAGCAAAGTATCCATTACGTTACCATATTGGAATTTAATTGAAGACGAGCTATTTATATACAGCTCTGTGCAGTCTTTGCAATATCTGCTGTAAAAGGAGGCTCTCTAACAGCAGTGATTATATGCTCTACCTTACTCGTAGTCCATGTATCGTGCCTAGAGTAGCCGATATTAGGAAATATTTCTTACTCAGTGTTAAATAAAACGGATATTGTCTACCCGTTACCGGTTTGTGGCGCTACCTCATCAACGGCTACCTTGTATCGGGACATGACCCATCATAGATGTGATCAATGCAATGATCTGTTAAATCAACTTTATACAATTTGACCGTGAATTACTTAGCCATCTTTTTCTCTATATAGTGTTGTCACATTGACACAAAGATTAGTGCTGCTACAACAACAACAACAACAACTATTACTACTACAACTGCAATTGTTACTCCTGCAACAACAACAACGACTACTGCTATTGATGCAAAGTACCCCCGAGAATACGACGAGTGGTATTATGACTACTATTTTGAAAAAGGGGAGATCTGTTAATTGACTTAAGTGATTCGTAATTTTTCAATAGAGGTGGTTTGTATTATTTTTATAAAAGGCATTGGGTATTATTTACGACTATTTTTCTGCTGATTGGCTGGGGAGTTTGACCTTAAAGCACTGAGACAGTATTGGATTATATGAGACCATATTATGGGCTGCTTTGAGATATTCAAAGGGTGTTGACGAGAACACCATTAGAATGTGTTGAAGTAAATCCACAAAAACACGACAAATCCATAACAAAACTGTGAAAATATTTTTTGGATGGAACCCCGTCGTGAGTGTCAAGTTTACATGTGACAAACAAATCAGGACGTTTTACTCCTGGACAGGATCTTCTAGAATGCATATTACGTAATTGCAATGGACACACTTCAATAATCACAGGTGTATCACTATCATACCGCGTGTTTGTAATGGACACACTTCAATAATCACAGGTGTATCACTGTCATATCTCGGACTGTAATGGACACACTTCAATAATCACATGTTTATCACTATCATACCGCGTGTTTGTAATGGACACACTTCAATAATCACAGGTGTATTACTATCCTACCGCTTGAATGTAATGGACACACTTCAGTAGTCACAGGTGTTTGTATCGCTATCATACAGAGACCCGTGTATATTTAGATTTCGATAATCTTTAAACTGAAATAAAGTTTTCCGATACCGGAAGCTGCACGGATAGGAACACCACTTCTACTCGCCATACTTGTGCATCACGTGTTCGGTATAACAACTCATTGTGTTTCAAGTAATCAAATGTTGACAAACGGAAATTAAAAATATAAATCAAGATTTTTTATTCTGGATTAACCTGACATTGTACAAGTAAGGCACATTGATAATACCGAGATATTTATTTTGTTGATAAATATTACAAAAACTGAAATCTTAACGATAAAAAATTAATTCATAGGTATAGGTTATTCATTTCCTGACAGCAAAATATGTTAAATATAAGCATTATACATTATAGTCTTGTTAATATAGCATAGTATAGTAAATTATGAATTTTTAGTGTAATATAGTATTATACAGAAAAATAAGATAATACTTAGTATCTTTTAGCAGCATAGAAGTATAATATAAAGTATGTACTAGTATATTATAATAAATAAGGTTTAAACTCTTAATTATAGTATAGTAAAAGTATCTAAATAATATAGTATAATATAGAAAAGTACAGAATAACTTATCATTGTATAGTAATGTAGAAAAGTGAAGTATAATATAGACAGTAGATTAAAATCCTCCAAATAGGGAAGTCCGTGAAATAAATAACAAGAAGCACACAATTTCCGCTATTTTTCGGTCACCTGGCCTTCTTGAAGTTTATTTTTTTCAAGAAGTATTATATAGTTTAGTGTATTATTTATATCAATAATATAAGGTAAAGGTATGGTATAATGTAGAAAATTATAGTAAAATTTAGTATTGTGTAGTAGAATTGGATAGTGAAATAGAGTGCGGTGTAGTATGGAATAGCATAAGGTATATAGTATATTATGATATAGTATAGTATGGAATAGTATAGTATAATACAGCGAAGTATAGTATATATGTCTTACACTATTCAGAACATGCAAGTCTTGCATTGTTTATTATAAAACGTGCTGTACACCTTTTAGATATATGAGAATAGTCATGATTATTGAACTTCTGAGATATGCAATACGTTTATAAACATATCTAAAATACTTTGCATGGAATTCCTGAAAAAAAAACATATCTAAAATACTCTATATGGAATGCCTGAAAAAAATTTAGAAGCCTATTTGACCGTGACCTTTTATACTGGGATTTAGCCTTGACATACATTTACCATATATACTTATTATCCACTTACTATGAAATGAACTTTGTTATAGACAACATGGAATCAAATATTAATCGTGTATGCAGCTATGAATATCATCAAATATTGCTTAAAATTCAAAAACACAGATCTGAGATTTCTGGCGAAAAAATCTAAGCTTCCGTTTATTATTTTGGTTTGTGGATGATTGAATTGGATGAAAATTTCGCCAAACTGGTCGTGCTGTAAAGGGAAGGAGCTCTTAGAAGACGACGAAATTGAGCTTGTTCACATCGACATGCATGATTATTCCAAGTAAGTCGACTCCTTAATTTAACTTTAGTTAATACATATTGTTTCGAACCAAACTTGTGATATGGACTTTTGGAAACATGAGGGGGTGAAAAGGTTCAAATAAATGAAGAGTAAGAAAGAAGACTAGGAGAAAGAAGTAGAAGATTAGGAGGAAACTAATTCTAAAAGGGTGGGAGGAAATGGAAAATTAGTGAAGGGAAGGGAGTGGTAGCCAACCAACCCCCTGTCGATATCACCGCGTTGTGACCACGACATACCCCTCTATGTGTGTGACATGGCAAGAAATATTACGTTGACCGCGTGGGAAGGTCATATCGGATGACAAACATTTTCCATTGTTATGTATGCTTCGGTATCGGTTTGCAAAGATTTTTGTTGATCAGTTTGATGATTGGAACGTCTAATTCTAAGAAAAACAAATTAAATTGTATCTTAATATATGGAGAACATATTGGATAATAGAGTAAAATAAACCTTAGCCGAAAACACTGTCAATATGAGGCATCAGTCAAATTTGAATTTGCGCTTCTCTAGGATACACTCCACTATATATACACGTGTGTGTGTGTATGTGTGTGTGTGTTTGTGAACATCTTGGCAATGGCGGATTTAAAGGGGGCGGCGCAGCCCTTGTCCCACCCCTCCTAAAATCCACCGTATACTGATCATATTTTCAGTCACAGACTTAAAGGGGCAAACCCGGCACTGAGGAAGGAGTAGTACGAATAACTTATATATACATAAATATATCCCCAAAAACTTATATATACCGCATAAATATATCCCCAAAAACTTATATATACCGCATAAATATATCCCCAAAACGTATATATACCGCATAAATATATCCCCAAAAACTTATATATACCGCATAAATATATACACAAAAACTTATATATACCGCATAAATATATCCCCAAAAACGTATATATACCGCATAAATATATACACAAAAACTTACATATACCGCCTAAATATATCCCCAAAAACTTATATATACCGCATAAATATATCCCCAAAAACTTATATATACCGCATAAATATATCCCCAAAAACGTATATATACCGCATAAATATATCCCCAAAAACTTATATATACCGCATAAATATATCCCAAAAAACGTATATATACCGCATAAATATATCCCCAAAAACGTATATATACCGCATAAATATATACACAAAAACTTATATATACCGCATAAATATATCCCCAAAAACTTATATATACCGCATAAATATATCCCCAAAAACTTATATATACCGCATAAATATATCCCCAAAAACGTATATATACCGCATAAATATATACACAAAAACTTATATATACCGCATAAATATATACACAAAAACTTATATATACCGCATAAATATATACACAAAAACGTATATATACCGCATAAATATATCCCAAAAAGCGTATATATACCGCATAAATATATCCCAAAAAACTTATATATACCGCATAAATATATCCCAAAAAACTTGTATATACCGCATAAATATATCCCAAAAAACTTATATATACCGCATAAATATATCCCAAAAAACGTATATATACCGCATAAATATATACACAAAAACTTATATATACATAAATATATGCCTAAAAACTTATATATACATAAATATATACCCAAAAATTTCGGTAGCCCCTGTCTGGATTAGATTGAATAATTCCGTCTCTCTTTGTTCCCGTCTGTGTTATGTCGCTGACACAGAAACGGAATCCGTTTAGGCTCATTCTGTGTCGATGGCAGTCAATTTGAACGCGGTGAATTTACAGTTGATTTTATGCAACTTTTACAATAATTCAACGTACACAACTGTATTTCATACATATCTACCTACTTCAAGTCATGTTAACACCAAATAAATGTTATTTTCATCCTTTTTCCATGCTACAAGTATCAAGTCATTGACCAAATCGAAAGTGATACATTCAAGTAAGACAACCAATCAGATTGCTGGAAACAAAATATTACAAACGTGCCCCCTAATACTAATCAAATGGTTGCTCCGTAAGTAATGTTATGACTGACTAAAGCTGTACACACATTTATATCCGAAATGGTGGGGCGAACGTATATACTGTTAAAAGGAGACAGAGGCGTAGCTAGCGTATTTTGTGTATTCAAAAAAAAATTGTATTAAAAAAAAAGAGTGGGTCCACTGTGAATCCCGCGTAAGAGTGTTAGAGTGGAGGGGGGGGGGAGGCAAAACTCCTCGAAACCTCATCGATTTTAGAATTTTTCTATAAACAAATTCTATACAAACAATGCAAAATGTAAAATTTTACAAGAACTGTATACATTCAATTACATATAAACATTAATTATAATAAATCTATGTTCTACAAAGTCTTAAGTACTCATTTGCGTATTGCGTAAGGAGCGCTAAATTCATTTAACCTTATTCCTTAAATGCCGTACATGTGAGTTTCATTCAAAACCTTCACGTTCTTAATTTAAAACGGTATATGTTCACAACTGGGGAAATTCTATTCATTTCATGCAAAATTTACTCTCATGAAAACACGCAAACTCCCGAGCGCTTTAAGACTTAGTCTTACATCATGGACTGAATGCCGTTTGGAAACTTTTGCGCCTTTCTAATATCAAATCTTGAGTCGTCCCCTGGTTATCAAAGCATGTGAATGTTTTATCATACCAGTATCTTTATGTCCACAAAGTACTGAGATAATGGATAAGATTTTGCGAACCTTAGCTCTTCTCCTCTATCTTCTGCAGCAATAACATGACACATAATTATATGAAAATGCTGCACCAATACACCGATCCACTTTCGTCGAATTTCAAGCACTTTAGCGCAAAATACGTCTATGATTACGTCACGCAAGGTTGGACAAGTCGGACATTTGATTATGATGTCATAGGCAAAACAATCAAAAGTCCGCTAAACATCGCTCTCTGTGCTGTAAAGTGGATCGGTGTATTGGACTATGTGTCTTTATTGTCTGTAAATGAAAAGGACTTTATTTCGCACTTGGACATCTTTTGTCCTGTTTTATGGTACGAAGCGTGGACTTTTTAAAAACTGAGCAACATCTTTGTATCATGAGATTATGTGAAATTAAGACAGCGTCTTAGTATAATGAAACACTGGATGACATCTTTGTGTACCAGTATTACAATATTCGGCAACATTTGTGCTTAATGAAGTAATGGAAAAAGGTGGGGAGGGGGGGGGGGGCGTTGGGTTTGCGACATCTCTGTATAATGAAATATATTGGGCGACAACCTGGTTTTCCTGAAGCTTTTGGCGACATATCAGTTTAAAACGAGACATGGAGCGATATCTCATTTAAAGTGATGCAGTAGGTCACGCCTTTGCAGAAGTGACATCTTGTCGTTGTTTTAACATATGGCAAAGTATAAAACACTCTCTTATCAAGTTAAGTGAAAGAATAACTTCGTTATCTAACACAAGCATTGGATTTTAAAGTAGCTTTTGCCACCTGGAGTCAATATACAGGATGACAGTACCGTGGAACATGGCGTGTCATGCCATTCTCGTGTTAGGCATCAAGGATTAAAACACTCACTCTTTTCTGTAAAAATTTGTTCTTTAATCCTATAGATCTATATCAGTGTTTTAGAAAGCATGCATACGTTTTTCCTTTGTATTTTTCTATGAACGGAATCCATAGAAAAGTAATTATAAAGGAAAGTGTTCACAATGCATTTGTGTTTTCATTTATGAGATCATAGACTCAAGGAATATCATTTAGACTTTTAGAACAATATAAAGAACTGGTGAAACATCGATCGATATTAGTAGTTCGCCGCACAACCTTCCAAAAGTGAATAGCTAAAAAAAAATCAAAGGACTCAAAAGTCCTGAGAGTCGGCTTTGCTGATTTTAAGTATGTAATCATTTTACAATTTTAGTGGCGGATTCAGGATTTCAGGAAAATGGGGGGGGGGGGGGAACAAAAATTAGGTCTTTGTTGCAACTACATCGTCATTATACCTATGTACAAAATGCTAATAAAATTTGCTCTCTTCATACTATCTTACGGCAAAGAGTTTGCAATTGCTTGTATCCGAAATGAACGTGCAATCGACAACTTCATGGCAACAAGTTTTAGTGCATTGTTGTCACGAGTCGAAGCTAAGCCAAGGAACGACATTCCTACAAGTGGGACATTAAATAACCATCTTATTCACGATTCTCATAATGTTTTAACATCATTTATATTTAGAAACATACAATATTTACCTAAATATTTATATTGCATTTTCATTATCAGAGGAAATGCGGGAAGATCGATCTTTAAATTTGTCATATATGTGAAAAAGAACTAAAGTTCCAGAACATGTTGGGGAAAACTTTAATTGAAATATCTCGATAAAAACAGGCGATACAAGATCAAGACAAATGCTTTGTCCGGAGAATTACACAATCGAGTACATCCGACGGTGTCGGTGGTAAACACATCGTAAAGTAGTCACAACTACATATTATTACGCGAAATTTGAAAACATAATTGCAACTCCTTTTTCGAGTTATTGAAACTAGTTTATGTTTAGCTTAAATTAACTGAGCTAAAGGTACATTGTGCTGATCAAGAATTTTTAAGAAAATATCAGTATTTATTCGGCACTTTATTTTTCAGCGGCGTAGTAAGCTCTATATCGGTAGTGAAAGTTATAACCCCTGAAAATAAAGTGATTGCAATGAGTGCGGCTTCACCGAAGCCGACTCAAAAAAGAAAAAAAGGTGTCCCCAGCGGCAACAAAGTCCGAAAAAGCTATTTTTAGCACAAAGGTCACAGTGAAGGACTCGAGGTCTTTGACCTTGTCCGGTGTCAATTGAAAGGGCTTCATTAGTGGAGTATGCATGCCAGATATGACATCTATCTTTTACGGTTCAAAAGTTATGTCGAAGGTTTACAACAGCCACCAGACAGGACAAAAACAATATGCCCCAGAAAACTTTGGTTTGAATTTATTCCAATTTCTCTCTCTGAACAGGGAAGTATAGTCTTAAACTATACATCCTTTCTCTGAATGATTAAATAAAAGATTATTTACTTTAGTGCTTTAGTGGCTACTATGGCTACTAATAGGCAACAAAACATGTTACAGTGTGGTTATTTTTTATTTCACACTTTTATGCACAAGTTAACTGGGTGGTATGTACATTAAAGGTCCGTGGCTGCTCATCATGTTACAATGTTCACACTTTAATACTTTCCAAAGAAAGCTTCACGGTGCTCGTTCTTGCTGACGAATTGTCTTGCAATTTGAATGTCAGACACTTTATTAGTCAGTCTCATTCGAAAGACAGAGCACCGGTATGCCCCCGACGGGTGTCGAACCCGGACCTCTTGGTCACAAGCCGAACAACTCATCCACTGGGCTACACCTGCTTATATCTTTCAGATAAGAGCAAACTATAATAATGCGATTCTGTTGCATAATCTCGGACGTGTATGATATCATTCAAAACATAATAAATACTTAAATAAATGGATGACATCATACTAATGCATTAGCTGAAAGATATTTTGTTCGCGAAACTTTCTATTGTTGCAACATGTTGCATGATCAGGATACATCAACCGCCAGTAAAACAGAAAACCTTATCCGTAATTTTGTAGTTACGGATTAGAAATCAGACATTAAAAATATAAAAGAAAAGAGATTTACTTCGCTTAAAATGTCTTATTTAAGTTTATTTAAACTTTAAATATTACTCTAAAAGTGGGGGGGGGGCCACGAACATCGTTGTGCCCCCCACTTTTCAAAGTGGGGGGCACGAGCCCCCGCTGCCCCCCACCCCCTTCTTCTACGCCCTTGGGTATACAATATCATGAAAGCGGCGACTTTACTTAACCTTGAATAGACTATTTCCGAGTTATATCCAAACTACGGACATTGTATACTTTGCCGTTATTTTATTTATGACGTGATATTCTCCCATATTCACAGAGTTATTCTCATATTTACTGCAAAATGATCAGCCTGTCTCCCACAGGGGGGATGGGGGGGGGAGTGGAAGATAAGCTACACGACCTATTTTGCGCTCAATGTTATCATGACGTGATAAGCAAACACGACATACGTCAACGACAAGCAACCTAATGGGGTTCGCGGCCATTAACTGCGGTCCTGATATTTAGGGAGGAAATACAACATATTCCCGCGAAAATGACGTAAAGAACAATGGTACGTTACTGGCAACTCAAATCGACGATTCTGACTCATAGTACACAGGCGCCGCCTAACGGATGATAACAGGCGGCGAACCCCATTTTTGTTTATTTTCCAACAAAGCGGAAGGGAAAATGACAAATTTAGGGGCAAATTATTGAATGGGAGAAAAATAATCTACCACTATTGTCCGGTGGTGACATCATTACACTCATGATTTGTTAAATGGCTTGATATGAGAAGGAAATGTTTGGTGTATTACACATCATGTCAGTTGATTGATTGTCCAAATGTCTCTGTTCGCACATATTCTATGAGGTGATAAATAAAATGACCTGTCAAAGCTTATGACGTCACAATGAAACTAAGTGTTGTGATAAGTATCTATAGAGACCCTTTTACGTTTACCGGGGGACTGACGTTTTGAGTGGCAAATAATAACGTATCTCGTAAAATTGTTCAAAAATTCAATTCACCGATCCATTTTGCGATCAAGTGGATTTCAGTTGTTTACTATGAGGTCATAATAATTGGCGATATTATATTCATGACGTAATAGTCATAGGTTTGGATACATGACGTCAATGCTGCTACTAAATATGACGTCACAATCATTTGTCTGAGTCTGACGTGTTAAATCTTTAACGGTCAAATCTATGTACAGATCCAACACAGATGTCATCATACCTCAGCACGGATCCAACCCAGATCTGTCATCATACCTAAACACGGGTCAAAACAAGATCTATCATACCTAAGCACGGGTCTAACCCAGATCAATCATCATACCTAAGCATGGATCCAACCCAGATCTGTCATACCTAAGCACTGGTCAAACCCAGATCTGTCATCATATCTAAGCATTAATCCAACCCAGATCTCTCATACCTAAGCACTGGTCAAACCCAGATCTGTCATCATATCTGTGCACATATCCAATCCAGATCTGTCATCATACCTAAGCACGGATCCAACACAGATGTCATCATACCTAAGCACGGATCCAACCCAGATCTGTCATCATACCTAAGCAAGGGTCAAAACCAGATCTGTCTTACCTATGCACGGGTCCAACCCAGATCTATCATTATACCTAAACACGAATCCAACCCAGATGTCATCATATCTATGCACGGGTCCAACCCAGATCTCTCATCATACCTAAGCACGGGTCCAACCCAGATCTGTTATTATACCTAAGCGCGGATCCAACCCAGATCTGTCATCATACTTAAGCACGGGTCCAACCCAGATCTGTCACCATACTTAAGCACGGGTCCAACCCAGACCTGTCATCATATCTATGCACGGGTCCAACCCAGATCTGTCATCATACCTAAGCACGAGTCTAACCCAGATCTGTCATCATACCTAAACACGAATCCAACCCAGATGTCATCATATCTATGCACGGGTCCAACCCAGATCTCTCATCATACCTAAGCACGGGTCTAACCCAGATCTGTCATCATACCTAAGCACGAGTCTAACCCAGATCTGTCATCATACCTAAACACGAATCCAACCCAGATGTCATCATATCTATGCACGGGTCCAACCCAGATCTCTCATCATATCTAAGCACGGGTCTAACCCAGATCTCTCATCATACCTAAGCACGGGTCCAACACAGACCTGTCATCATATCTATGCACGGGTCTAACCCAGATCTGTCATCATACCTAAGCGCGGATCCAACCCAGATCTGTCATCATATCTATGCACGGGTCCAGATCTGTCATTATACCTTAGCACGGGTCCAACAATTACCTGTCATCATATCTATGAACGGGTCCAACCCAGATCTGTCACCATACTTAAGCACGGGTGCAACCCAGACCTGTCATCATATCTTTGCACGGGTCCAACCAAGATCTGTCATCATATCTAAGCACGGGTGTAACCCAGATCTGTCATCATATCTGCGCACATATCCAATCCAGATCTGTCATCATACCTAAGCACGGATCCAACAAAAATCTCTTATCGTACCTAAGCACGGATCCAACCCAGACCTATCATCATAACTATGCGCGGATCCAACCCAGATCTGTCATCATATCTAAGGACGATTCTAACCCAGACCTCTCATCATATCCATTCGCGGCTCCAACCCAGATCTGTCACCATACTTAAGCACAGGTCCAACCCAGACCTGTCATCATACCTAAGCACGGGTCCAACCCAGATCTGTCATCATATCTAAGCACGGGTCAAACCCAGATATGTCATCATATCTAAGCACGGGTCCAACCCAGATCTGTCATCATATCTAAGGACGAGTCAAACCCAGATCTGTCATCATACCTAAGCACGGATCCAACAAAGATCTCTTATCGTACCTAAGCACGGATCCAACCCAGACCTATCATCATAACTATGCGCGGATCCAACCCAGATCTGTCATCATATCTAAGGACGATTCTAACCCAGACCTCTCATCATATCCATTCGCGGGTCCAACCCAGACCTGTCATCATACCTAAGCACGGGTCCAACCCAGATCTGTCATCATATCTAAGCACGGGTCAAACCCAGATATGTCATCATATCTAAGCATGGGTCCAATCCAGATCTGTCATCATAGCTAAGGACGAGTCAAACCCAGACCTGTCCTATTATCTATGTGCGGGTCCAACCCAGACCTGTCATCATATCTAGGCACGGGTCAAACCCCGACCTGTCTATAATATCTATGCACGGGTCCAACTCAGATCTGTCATCATAGCCTAGTACGGGTCCAACCCAGATCTGTCATCATACCTAAGCACGGGTCCAACCCAGATCTGTCATCATATCTAAGCACGGGTCAAACCCAGATATGTCATCATATCTAAGCACGGGTCCAACCCAGATCTGTCATCATATCTAAGGACGAGTCAAACCCAGATCTGTCATCATATCTAAGGACGAGTCAAACCCAGATCTGTCATCATACCTAAGCACGGATCCAACAAAGATCTCTTATCGTACCTAAGCACGGATCCAACCCAGACGTATCATCATAACTATGCGCGGATCCAACCCAGATCTGTCATCATATCTAAGGACGATTCTAACCCAGACCTCTCATCATATCCATTCGCGGGTCCATCCCAGACCTGTCATCATACCTAAGCACGGGTCCAACCCAGATCTGTCATCATATCTAAGAACGGGTCAAACCCAGATATGTCATCATATCTAAGCACGGGTCCAATCCAGATCTGTCATCATATCTAAGGACGAGTCAAACCCAGACCTGTCCTATTATCTATGTGCGGGTCCAACCCAGACCTGTCATCATATCTAGGCACGGGTCAAACCCCGACCTGTCTATAATATCTATGCACGGGTCCAACTCAGATCTGTCATCATAGCCTAGTACGGGTCCAACTCAGATCTGTCATCATATCTATGCACGGGTCCAACCCAGATCTGTCATCATATCTAAGCACGGGTCCAACCCAGATCTGTTATTATACCCTAGCACGGGTTCAACCATAACCTGTTATCATATTTATGAACGGGTCTAACCCAGATCTGTCACCATACTTAAGCTCGGGTCTAACCCAGATCTCTCATCATATTTAAGCAGGTGTCAAACCCAGACCTGTCATCATACCTAAGCATGGATCCAACCCAGATCTGTCATACCTAAGCACGGATCAAACCCAGATCTGTCATCATATCTGTGCACATATCCAACCCAGACCTGTCCTTATATCTATGCGCGGGTCAAACCCAGACCTGTCATCATATATAGGCACGGGTCAAACCAAGACCTGTCATGATATCTATGCACGGGTCCAACTTAGATCTCAAATCATAGCTAAGTACGAGTCAAACCCAGATCTGTCACCATACTTAAGCACGGGTCCAACCCAGACCTGTCATCATATCTATGCACGGGTCCAACCCAGATCTGTCATCATACCTAAGCACGGGTCTAACCCAGATCTGTCATCATACCTAAGCATGGATCCAACCCAGATCTGTCATACCTAAGCACTGGTCAAACCCAGATCTGTCATCATATCTAAGCATGGATCCAACCCAGATCTGTCATACCTAAGCACTGGTCAAACCCAGATCTGTCATCATATCTGTGCACATATCCAATCCAGATCTGTCATCATACCTAAGCACGGATCCAACAAAGATCTCTTATCGTACCTAAGCACGGATCCAACCCAGACCTATCATCATAACTATGCGCGGGTCCAACCTAGATCTGTCATCATACCTAAGCACAGGTCCAACCCAGATCTGTCATCATTTTTAAGCACGAGTCAAACCCAGACCTGTCCTATTATCTATGTGCGGGTCCAACCCAGACCTGTCATCATATCTAGGCACGGGTCAAACCCCGACCTGTCTATAATATCTATGCATGGGTCCAACTCAGATCTGTCATCATAGCCTAGTACGGGTCCAACTCAGATCTGTCATTATACCTAAGTACGGGTCCAACCCAGATCTGTCATCATATCTAAGCACGGGTCCAACCCAGATCTGTCATCATATCTAAGCACGGGTCAAACCCAGATCTGTCATCATATCTAAGCACGGGTCCAACCCAGATCTGTCATCATATCTATGCATGGGTCCAACCCACATCTGTCATCATACCTAAGCACGGGTCCAACCCAGATCTGTCATCATATCTATGCGCGGGTCCAACCCAGACCTGTCATCATATCTAGGCACGGGTCAAACCCAGACCTGTCATGATATCTATGCACGGGTCCAACTCAGATCTGTCATCATAGCTAAGTACGGGTCCAACCCAGACCTTTCATTATACCTAAACACGGGTCCAACCCAAACCTGTCATCATATCTATGCACGGATCCAACCCAGATCTGTCATCACATCTATGCACGGATCCAACCCAGATCTGTCATCATAGCTAAGTACGGGTCCAACCCAGACCTCTCATTATACCTAAACACGGGTCCAACCCAAACCTGTCATCATATCTATGCACGGATCCAACCCAGATCTGTCATCACATCTATGCACGGATCCAACCCAGACCTGTCATCATATCTATGCATGGGTCCAACCCAGATCTGTCATCATACCTAAGCACGGGTCTAACCCAGATCTGTCATCACATCTATGCACGGATCCAACCCAGATCTGTCATCATAGCTAAGTACGGGTCCAACCCAGACCTCTCATTATACCTAAGCACGGGTCCAACCATAACCTGTTATCATATCTATGCACGGATCAACCTAATGGTATATCTCGGTTCATGTCTAACCAGTGCTTCAGTAGAGATGATCATTACCACAATATTGGCATAGTGGAGTATATAAAATTTTATAATTGAATATCTCGGTTCATGCCTGGCCAATGATTCAGTGGAGATGAACATAACCACGATATTGGCATAGTAGAGTGTATAAAGTCCATAATGGTATATCTGGGTTCATGTCTGGCTAATGCTTTGGTCGAGATGAACATTTCCACAACACGAGCATAGTGGAATATATAAATTCTATAATGGTATATCTTGTTCGTGTATGGCCAATGCTTCAATAAAGATGGACATTAGTTTGTGACATTAACCACCATATGGACCCCGCTATCTTATACAGTTTACTGATACTCATGAATAAAACGAAAAAAGGACAAAATTGCCATAACCATACATAAATACCATCCTCAGAAGGTCATACAAATCAATGTTCATGTTCAGAAGGTCATATCAAAAACACTACATAACGAGATCATTCGGCAGAAGGTCTTATCTGATGATAAACTTATCAATAACACTACATGGTTAGGAGATCATTCGGTAGAAGGTCTTATCTGATGATAAACTTATCAATAACAGTACATGGTTAGGAGATCATTCGGTAGAAGGTCTTATCTGATGATAAACTTATCAATAACAGTACATGGTTAGGAGATCATTCAGTAGAAGGTCTTATCTGATGATAAACTTATCAATAACAGTACATGGTTAGGAGATCATTCAGTAGAAGGTCTTATCTGATGATAAACTTATCAATAACAGTACATGGTTAGGAGATCATTCAGTAGAAGGTCTTATCTGATGATAAACTTATCAATAACAGTACATGGTTAGGAGATCATTCAGTAGAAGGTCTTATCTGATGATAAACTTATCAATAACAGTACATGGTTAGGAGATCATTCGGTAGAAGGTCTTATCTGATGATAAACTTATCAATAACACTACATGGTTAGGAGATCATTCAGTAGAAGGTCTTATCTGATGATAAACTTATCAATAACACTACATGGTTAGGAGATCATTCAGTAGAAGGTCTTATCTGATGATAAACTTATCAATAACAGTACATGGTTAGGGGATCATTCCGTAGAAGGTCTTATCTGATGATAAACTTATCAATAACAGTACATGGTTAGGAGATCATTCGGTAGAAGGTCTTATCTGATGATAAACTTATCAATAACAGTACATGGTTAGGAGATCATTCAGTAGAAGGTCGTATCTGATGATAAACTTATCAATAACAGTACATGGTTAGGAGATCATTCGGCAGAAGGTCTTATCTGATGATAAACTTATCAATAACAGTACATGGTTAGGAGATCATTCAGTAGAAGGTCTTATCTGATGATAAACTTATCAATAACAGTACATGGTTAGGAGATCATTCAGTAGAAGGTCTTATCTGATGATAAACTTATCAATAACAGTACATGGTTAGGAGATCATTCAGTAGAAGGTCGTATCTGATGATAAACTTATCAATAACAGTACATGGTTAGGAGATCATTCAGTAGAAGGTCTTGTCTGATGATAAACTTATCAATAACACTACATGGTTAGGAGATCATTCAGTAGAAGGTCTTGTCTGATGATAAACTTATCAATAACACTACATGGTTAGGAGATCATTCAGTAGAAGGTCTTGTCTGATGATAAACTTATCAATAACACTACATGGTTAGGAGATCATTCAGTAGAAGGTCTTATCTGGTGATAAACTTATCAATAACACTAAATGGTTAGGAGATCATTCAGTAGAAGGTCTTATCTGATGATAAACTTATCAATAACAGTACATGGTTAGGAGATCATTCAGTAGAAGGTCTTATCTGGTGATAAACTTATCAATAACACTAAATGGTTAGGAGATCATTCAGTAGAAGGTCTTATCTGATGATAAACTTATCAATAACAGTACATGGTTAGGAGATCATTCAGTAGAAGGTCTTATCTGGTGATAAACTTATCAATAACACTACATGGTTAGGAGATCATTCAGTAGAAGGTCTTGTCTGATGATAAACTTATCAATAACACTACATGGTTAGGAGATCATTCAGTAGAAGGTCGTATCTGATGATAAACTTATCAATAACAGTACATGGTTAGGAGATCATTCAGTAGAAGGTCTTATCTGATGATAAACTTATCAATAACAGTACATGGTTAGGAGATCATTCAGTAGAAGGTCTTATCTGATGATAAAATTCAGTAGAAGGTCTTATCTGGTGATAAACTTATCAATAACAGTACATGGTTAGGAGATCATTCAGTAGAAGGTCTTATCTGATGATAAACTTATCAATAACAGTACATGGTTAGGAGATCATTCAGTAGAAGGTCTTATCTGATGATAAACTTATCAATAACACTACATGATTAGGAGATCATTCAGTAGAAGGTCTTATCTTGTGATAAACTTATCAATAACAGTACATGGTTAGGAGATCATTCAGTAGAAGGTCTTGTCTGATGATAAACTTATCAATAACACTACATGGTTAGGAGATCATTCAGTAGAAGGTCGTATCTGATGATAAACTTATCAATAACACTACATGGTTAGGAGATCATTCAGTAGAAGGTCTTATCTGATGATACACTTATCAATAACACTACATGGTTAGGAGATCATTCAGTAGAAGGTGGTATCTGATGATACACTTATCAATAACAGTACATGGTTAGGAGATCATTCGGTAGAAGGTCTTATCTGATGATAAACTTATCAATAACACTACATGGTTAGGAGATCATTCGGTAGAAGGTCTTATCTGATGATAAACTTATCAATAACAGTACATGGTTAGGAGATCATTCAGTAGAAGGTCGTATCTGATGATAAACTTATCAATAACAGTACATGGTTAGGAGATCATTCAGTAGAAGGACTTATCTGATGATAAACTTATCAATAACAGTACATGGTTAGGAGATCATTCGGTAGAAGGTGGTATCTGATGATAAACTTATCAATAACACTACATGGTTAGGAGATCATTCGGTAGAAGGTCTTATCTGATGATAAACTTATCAATAACACTACATGGTTAGGAGATCATTCGGTAGAAGGTCTTATCTGATGATAAACTTATCAATAACAGTACATGGTTAGGAGATCATTCAGTAGAAGGTCTTATCTGATGATAAACTTATCAATAACAGTACATGGTTAGGAGATCATTCAGTAGAAGGTCTTATCTGATGATAAACTTATCAATAACAGTACATGGTTAGGAGATCATTCAGTAGAAGGTCTTATCTGATGATAAACTTATCAATAACAGTACATGGTTAGGAGATCATTCGGTAGAAGGTCCTGTCTGGTGATAAACTTATCAATAACAGTACATGATTAGGAGATCATTCAGTAGAAGGTCTTATCTGATGATAAACTTATCAATAACAGTACATGGTTAGGAGATCATTCGGTAGAAGGTCTTATCTGATGATAAACTTATCAATAACACTACATGGTTAGAAGATCATTCAGTAGAAGGTCTTATCTGATGATAAACTTATCAATAACAGTACATGGTTAGGAGATCATTCAGTAGAAGGTCTTATCTGATGATAAACTTATCAATAACAGTACATGGTTAGAAGATCATTCAGTAGAAGGTCTTATCTGATGATAAACTTATCAATAACAGTACATGGTTAGGAGATCATTCAGTAGAAGGTCTTATCTGATGATAAACTTATCAATAACACTACATGGTTAGGAGAACATTCAGTAGAAGGTCTTATCTGATGATAAACTTATCAATAACACTACATGGTTAGGAGATCATTCAGTAGAAGGTCTTTTCTGATGATAAACTTATCAATAACAGTACATGGTTAGGAGACCATTCAGTAGCAGGTCTTATCTGATGATAAACTTATCAATAACACTACATGGTTAGGAGATCATTCAGTAGAAGGTCTTATCTGGTGATAAACTTATCAATAACAGTACATGGTTAGGAGATCATTCAGTAGAAGGTCTTATCTGATGATAAACTTATCAATAACAGTACATGGTTAGGAGATCATTCAGTAGAAGGTCGTATCTGATGATAAACTTATCAATAACACTACATGGTTAGGAGATCATTCATTGAAATGTCTTGTCTGGTGATAAACATACTCAATAAAAACACATCTCTCAAAGACGAAATGTCGAAAAGGAATGAAAATGAAATTGCAGAGAAAGATACAAAATAAATTACTTACCGGCTATTTTGTTTGTGTTGTAATCAAAGGTCTAAACTTGTATAGATCTACTTATAAATACAATGATATTGTAAATGGATGAATGAGTAGATAGATAAATAAATAAATAAATAAATAGGTAGCTGAATAAGATATAAAAACAACAGAGACTTGTATACAGTATCTTGTGAGGATGTCAGAAATCTTTCGAAACAGTTTCAAGTGCAGCCAATCAAAATATATGATGTATAACATGAAAATTCACAATCCTTTACTATGCAAGGATCATGTGATGCTACCTATGGTGAGGTTGTGGACTACGGCCCAGTAATTTTCAAAGAAAAATTTAAATGTCAAGGTTTTGAAACATCATTTACCCTTACAAAAAACAAAACAAAAAAGGAACAACAACAACAAACAAGAGGCCGAAGTGGGCCTATATCGCTCACCTGACCTTGATTTGGTTATTCAAATGACAGGTTTTAAAACTTGCAAATAATAGTATTTATTCCTAACCCTTAAATTTATACTGATTAACAGGAAATAAATGAGTGCAATGCCTAGTGTGGAATATAATACACCCGTCGCTTTGTTTGATAGGAAAACATTTTAAAGTGTGGAGACTCCCCCCCCCCCAATTATTCAGGACTCATCATAACACATGCTTTAGCCCTGGACAAAAACCCTATGTAATATTATTGAAATCCATAAAGGCAGTAAGAAGTTTTGGCCCAGAGAAGAATTTAAAGCCCCTCCTTTTTTTCTTCTATCTCAAATATGTAAGAATACAGAAGAAATAAATCCTGTAATATATATAAATATATATTCAATATATATATATATATTATATATATATATATATATATATATATATATATATATATATATATACCTGTAATATAAATAAAACTTGTAAAAATATATATATATATATTCAGTATGTATATATGTTCAAGTTTATATATAATTCTAGCAAATTTTAAATTTGAAAGAGATTGTGTGTGGAATGAATTTTTAATTATTTTCTAAAATCTTTTTAAAAATAAAAAAAATCAAAGACCCATGACTCTATACTGACAAAAGCGATATTTTCTAGTTGAAAGGCATATTCTTTTATTTTATCAGAGTATTCTGTATAAGTTTTATGAAGATCAATTCATGATTACTGAAGTTATTATATCACATGGAAACTACCACTATGCTATCAATGTAAAAAAAAAATAGTAAAGTGATAATTTTTACAGATTTTTTCCTTTTAAAATGGCATAATTTCATATATTGAGTTGAGAAACATCTAAAAACTTATTTAGATGTGTAAAGAAAAGAAAATTTTTTTGACCACAACTGGATTTGAACCACTACTCTCCATATTTTAATTACCAGTACCATTATGAAACATATTTTTTAGCCATGGTGGCACCACCTGTTGACCAATTTGGATAAAATCTACAAAATTGATAGAGGACCTATAGAACTTCATGTATACCATGTTTCATCAAAATCTTTCATGTGGCATAACAAAGTTAAAAATATGAAGAATTATCCCTATAAACCCTTATTTGGAAGTCTTAAAAAATTCATGGAAAATCCAAAACTTGAGATGTTGACAAAATTCTTACAAAATAGCATTATATTATGATCAAAATATTCCATAAGAAATCATCATTATCAGTTAACTAGGAAAAATGACACTTTTCTATATTATAATCACCAAGTGAAAAAAAATGTTGAAAAAACTTCTAAAATTTGATTTTGGAAGGGAGCCAAAATGACAATACTTCTTCACTTATCCCTCTAGATCATTTCTATGCATTCTGTTTATCTCTGTATACAGCCAGTATGAAGAAGAAGATAGTCAAAGAAGGATACCCTTTTGTGACCTTCTTTTGACTGTGGTGGTGCCACCTGTATAGAGGTCAGGATGAAAACGACATAAATTGAAGGGGTTCATAAGTTATTTATTTCTACCTTTTATCAAAATCCTTCCAATAGTTTTGCAGAAAAAGTTGAAATGTGAAAAATGGCCTGTGGCATACTTTTGACTGTGGTGGTGCCACCTGTAGACGGATTGGGACAAAAAACAACAACACTTGTAGGGGACCATGAGTACTTTATTCCTATTAAGTTTCATAGAAATCCGTTCTGCGGTACTTGAGAAGAAGTCGAAAATGTGAAAAGTTTATGACGGATGGACGGACGGCGCGCTATGACTATAGCTTACTTGAACCTTTGGCTCAGGTGAGCTAAAAAGAAAAACAAAATCTACAGAAAGAAAGCAAAAACAAAACTAAAAATTCTAATCACCTGATATATTATGGATATTTTACCAAGGTTTGATGTAGGAGGGATGCTTCCACCCACAGGAAATTTTTGATCAATCAATACAAACGGTTTTGATAACATGTATTTCATTTTGTACTGAAATTTAAATATCGTGCTATTTGGATATAAGTGTGATGATATTGACATAATAGTTGCATTATGTCTCCAAGTGTTTTAACACGTTTAGAGACCCACGGCACCAACTGAGCATTTCCAGTCCAACTCAATACAGTATAATCGTATCATGGTAACAGCATGTTTATTGCATACAGATGTGAGTTTATATTTTACTCTGGTACATTAAACAATCGTAGTGCTCATAATGATTTTCATAATGGCAAGTGTGTAACAAATGCATTAAATACTAGATTCTGTTGGTTTGGTTTGCTGCATTTTGATCCCTTTTGAAGACTTAATGTGCTTTGATTTAGTCTGAAAGAATCCATGTTGCTTATATTTGTATTAATTAATATGCTAACATGGTGTACGTCAAGGTCTAAGTAATTTTGGTTTAATAAGGCTACAAACTTAATTTGGTTTCGTGGGCTCACGTCGCTTTGATTTGGTTCAGTTATTAATGAATATGCAATCTATCAATAAGTTTTGTTTAGATTTAAGAGTACAAAACAATCAGCCCTTGATCCAACCCCCAATCAGAATGCCCTGTTATTGGCAGAATCTTCTAATCTTTTTACCTCTCTACCTTTTGAGTATTCTATTCCCTTCTCCATCAACGCCTTACCTTCAAATACGATAGTTTGCCCAGTTCCTAATAGGTATAAGTTCTTGAAGCTATATGTAGTTTTTTTTTCTCTGTAACAGTGCAGATAACTAAAACAAAACTTCAGACTATTAGAGTACCTTCATCTAACTTTAAAAACACACAAACATAAAGTTAAAAATAACAATTCGATACCAAATATGTTATATAAAATCAATTCACGTGCATCTGTGAATATGAAATGAAAATCCTATTCGGAACTGCCAAATGACTGTACACGACTAACACCCATTTATTCCTGAAGATGATCCAATATTATAATTCAAAGGTGCACGCTATTCCCTGTACGATGTTTATACTTATTTTCTATTTATTCATTTATTCCATTTTATTGTATAACGGAGTTTAAACTTAAGTGCTTTTTGATGGTTTCATCTACACAACGTATATTTATCGTGTAAATTTTGAGAGTAAACAAAATGGTTTAGATTAACTTTTAAGCTGTATAGTTTTCTAGTATGTATTCTCCAACACGCCAAGCTATTATCTCATTATTCGTTTATAGCACCCACTGGGATCCACCAACTTCTATGGTATATACCTTACGACTTATGCACTGTATAACACCTGTGGTGGTTACTAACGATAGAACACAAATAGTCATACTGATAGAACACAAATAGTCATGCTGATTAAGGGCTAGTTATAACACCTATGGTGGTTACTAACGATATAACACAAATAGTCATGCTGATTAAGGGCTAGTTATAATACCTGTGGTGGTTACTAACGATATAACACAAATAGTCATGCTGACTAAGGGCTAGTTATAACACCTGTGATGGTTACTAACGATATAACACAAATAGTCATACTGACTAAGGGCTAGTTATAACACCTGTGGTGGTTACTAACGATATAACACAAATAGTCATGCTGATTAAGGGCTAGTTATAACACCTGTGGTGGTTACTAACGATATAACACAAATAGTCATGCTGATTAAGGGCTAGTTATAACACTTGTTGTGGTTACTAACGATAGAACACAAATAGTCATACTGATTAAGGGCTAGTTATAACACCTGTTGTGGTTACTAACGATATAACACAAATAGTCATGTTGATTAAGGGCTAGTTATAACACCTGTGGTGGTTACTAACGATATAACACAAATAGTCATGCTGATTAAGGGCTAGTTATAACACCTGTGGTGGTTACTAACGATATAACACAAATAGTCATGCTGATTAAGAGCTAGTTATAACACACAAATAGTCATGCTGTTTAAGGGCTAGTTATAACACCTGTGGTGGTTACTACCGATAGAACACAAATAGTCATGCTGACTAAGGGCTAGTTATAACACCTGTGGTGGTTACTAAGGACAGAACACAAATAGTCATACTGATTAAGGGCTAAATAACACCTGTGATGGTTACTAACGATAGAACACAAATAGTCATACTGACTAAGGGCTAGTTATAACACCTGTTGTGGTTACTAACGATAGAACACAAATAGTCATACTGATTAAGGGCTAGTTATAACACCTGTGGTGGTTACTAACGATAGAACACAAATAGTCATACTGACTAAGGGCTAGTTATAACACCTGTTGTGGTTACTAACGATAGAACATAAATAGTCATACTGATTAAGGGCTAGTTATAAAACCTGTGGTGGTTACTAACGATAGAACACAAATAGTCATGCTGATTAAGGGCTAGTTATAACACCTGTGGTGGTTACTAACGATAGAACACAAATAGTCATGCTGATTAAGGGCTAGTTATAACACACAAATAGTCATGCTGATTAAGGGCTAGTTATAACACACAAATAGTCATGCTGATTAAGGGCTAGTTATAACGCTTGTTGTGGTTACTAACGATAGAACACAAATAGTCATACTGATTAAGGGCTAGTTAATGTTTTATAACTGTTCAACATGTTCAACAGCGACGATTATTTGATTACTTTATTACTTTGGGGTATTTTTAAACTCTATATTCCAATCATTATATTTTTTTAAACTTCGTCATCGTAGGATCAAGAAGATTTCAGTAAAACCATAATCCAATGATATATTACAGTACATAGATCAGTATGCTATACATAGGCCACTGTCACCGAGTAGGCAGGGTCTTACTACAGGGATAAAAGGCAGCAGTAAAGTTTAATACTCAACCTACAAGTACACTTCGTAATAGAGCAAGTAAGGCAACAGTCAAGTATAATACTCAACCTATGAGTACACTTTGTAATAAAGCAAGTAAGGCAGCAGTGATGTATAATACTCAACCTATTTGTACACTTCGTAATGGACCAAGTAAGGCAGCAGTGATGTATAATACTCAACCTATGAGTACACTTTGTAATAAAACAAGTAAGGCAGCAGTGATGTGTAATATTCAACCTATTTGTACACTTCGTAATAGACCAAGTAAGGCAGCAGTGATGTATAATACTCAACCTATTTGTACACTTCGTAATAGAGCAAGAAAGGCAACAGTCAAGTATAATACTCAACCTATGAGTACACTTTGTAATAAAGCAAGTAAGGCAGCAGTGATGTGTAATATTCAACCTATTTGTACACTTCGTAATAGACCAAGTAAGGCAGCAGTGATGTATAATACTCAACCTATTTGTACACTTCGTAATAGAGCAAGAAAGGCAACAGTCAAGTATAATACTCAACCTATGAGTACACTTTGTAATAAAGCAAGTAAGGCAGCAGTGATGTGTAATATTCAACCTATTTGTACACTTCGTAATAGACCAAGTAAGGCAGCATTGATGTATAATACTCAACCTATGGGTACACTTCGTAATACAGCAAGTAAGGCAGCAGTGATGTATAATACTCAACCTATGGGTACACTTCGTAATACAGCAAGTAAGGCAGCAGTGATGTATAATACTCAACCTATGGGTACACTTCGTAATAGAGCAAGTAAGGCAGCAGTGATGTATAATACTCAACCTGTTTGTACACTTCGTAATAGAGCAAGAAAGGCAGCAGTGATGTATAATACTCAACCTATGGGTACACTTCGTAATAGAGCAAGAAAGGCAGCAGTGATGTATAATACTCAACCTATGGGTACACTTCGTAATACAGCAAGTAAGGCAGCATTGATGTATAATACTCAACCTATGGGTACACTTCGTTATAGAGCAAGTAAGGTAGCAGTGAAATATAACACTCAACCTATGCGTACACTTCGTAATAGAGCAAATAAAGGCAGCAGCCAAGTATAATACTCAACCTATGCGTACACTTCGCAAAAGAGCAAGTTAGGCAACAGTGAAGTAAAATACTCAGTCTATGAGTACACTGCGTAATAGGACAAGTGAGGCAGCAGTCAAGTATAATACTCAACCTATGGGTACACTTCGTAATAGAGTAAGTAAGGCAGCAGTGAAGTGGAATTCATATCGAAATACTTCGACTATTTGCTGCACAAAATGTCTCGAATGTCATAATGATACCGACGTCTTGAATATAGTACCTCGGTGATTCGGGCACCAAGCACCAAGTTTTTATAATATTTCAATGAATAAACGATACATGTTCATTTATTACATAAAATTACGCAATAAGAATAAGTACTTTCATTCAGGAATGTAAAGTATACCATATCCTCAATAGGCACTTCTTGTTCCATTTCCGCTTTAACATATTGCGTAAGTTTACCCCAACTGTATATGAAACCAAAGGTAATCATTGCACCGAACGACGTCCTAGTCCTTTTACGCAGATACAAGTGTCCTTTTCTAATTTAATTTTTGTTTAATTTATTAAAGTGAGCACATCACTTTAAATTACAAAACATTTAGATTTAGAAAAAAAGGACACAAGTAAAGGTTGAGGTGGTTCCGAATGCAGTTGAAATGGAGTAATAACAGAATCGGCGTGACTCGTGTGACAAACATAACATCTTTTATACATAGACCTTTTTGTACTCTTTCTATTAATGGGGGTATTTTAACAAGCAAAGCGTTGTGATCATTATTCACCTACACTGACGAGTTCGTTTACGGACTTAAGATGAACAGCATTCTGACTGCATTCGCACTAAATCCGCCCCTGTGGAAAACTTTCCCACAGCAGGCATTAGCCCACCATCTGATGATAAACAACGATCCTAGTTTCAGAAGTTGATTTGCCCTTTTAAGTTTGTGAAACAATATGCCAGTAACCCGTATGATAATTGAATTTATGTGGCCTGATAAAATATTATGCACATTAAAGCTTGATTCAGACCAAATAAACGATCACATTTCAGTCGCTTTCCATCAAATGTTCTTTGTTGGTCATCTCTGGGGAGATGCCATGGAATCTGCTCTAAACAGAATTGCCAGCCCAAGTTTCCCAGACTTCCATACGCATGCTGTGATTGTATGACAGGGGGCAAAATAATAACATGCTGTCGTCCCTTTTTCTGTTCGAATTGAAATATTCATACCAACGTGATATAAATGCCTTGTATACATGTAGTACATATTTTAAATTCGTTGTTATCCATCTGTTGTCCTGTAAATTTTTTCGTCCGACCATATTGCTCATGTATATTACAAATAACAACCATTCATGATCTGTATACAAATGCAGATACCCTTTCTCACATATGAGGTAAGCCTATTTCTCTCAGAGTTAGGTCGGAAATCTCGCACGTCATTTACCCTTCGTAAATAAGTTGGCAAATTAAAAAAAAAAGATCGTAGTCCGTGGATCCTGCTCACTACACAGAGAGGGGTTAACTTGCAACGGTTATAGGTACGAATGTGCGGCTGGTGTCGTTAGCACCCTATGGCCTACCCATTCCTTCACTGGGCGAAGTGTGAAATCACATCCGTTCATATACTGGGCATATTGAAAAACATATACATTCATATACATATATGTATACTTGACTCACGCATATAGAGTCATATGTGTGTGTGCTTTCAAAACTCCAAAACTTGCTCATTGTAAACACCTAAATTTACCATGCGAAATATATAATCTTTACATTTGCCAAATGTTGTCAAAAATTCAATTCTACTATTCGTAAATAATTCGATTTGCTTAATGGTATACCATCAACGAGTGTATATTATGTTCCATTAATATACATTTTCAAAAGTGAAAACGTTACCATGTCATATATTGGATTCCTTTAACAGTTTACTTTATTCGAGCCGCACGTCCTTATATACGTCTGTCAAACACCTCTCAATGAGATATAATGCACTGGACGGAGTATGATGCTTATTTCTTACAGGAATCAATTATTTTATATATAAAAATATTTCTTATTTTGAACCCTGATTTTACATCATTATTTCATTTCATAATTAATTGACCCTTCCATTTATGCGCGGAAAATTATTAAATCAGATGACGTCACAATACTTTACACCTCGGTCATACCTCGGACAAACAATGAAAATGTATTGGGACGTCACGAAATTCAATAAATATTACACGAAAAGGATGGGTCAATAACATTTACATCTTTATTTTTTGTCGTACATATAAATGCAATGAATATTGTTGAATCACAAATATCCTTCTATAGATTGATGTCCCACATTTACATGTCTTATGAATCAATTAGCTGTAAGTACAAGTAAACTTTGATGAGAAATTCAAGAAGTGATGGCGGAAAGGAGTGGAATGAGGGGGATGAGTGTGGGAGAGTCAAATGATCTGTCCGTCCTCCGTGCTTGTATGTGTCCGAGGCGACTTCCGTGACTTTTCCGTCACTGCTGAAGGTAGGCCTACTTATGTTTATATACGTGTGGATATGAAACACATGTAATATTGCAAATATGTACGAATTTACATAGGTAACGTTCGTTTGCCGGTGTACATTTATCCTTATACATGATGGAATGGTTGCTCTTTTTCATTTTCAAATTCGTTTTCTTGTTGTGGCAACATATTGTATTAGTTTTGAGAAAAGAAAAAGAACCTAACATAAGCATGTACAGTGAGTTTTGTGTTGAAGGAATTGTACATTCAATCATGTCAAATCATTTCAAATTTATTGTTACTTTGTAATATTTTTTTTAAACATTAGATGCACAAAAGATAAAATAAGAAGAAAACTCATATATATCAAAAAAGAAAAAGACCGATAACTCGAGTTCAAATTATTTCTGGATGGGTCATAGAAGACGTTTTGTCTGTGATCAAGGTTGTGTAGAAAAGGTTATACCTAAGATCAATTCAGAGTACAAGAGGTTATGCCTGAGATCAAGTCAGTGTAGAAGAAATAATGCCCGAGATCAAGTCAGTGTAGAAGAAATTATGCCTGAGATCAAGTCAGTGTAGAAGAGATTATGCCTGAGATCAAGTCAGTGAGGAGAAATTATGCCTGAGATCAAGTCAGTGTAAAAGAGGTTATGCCTGAGATCAAGTCAGTGTAGAAGAGATAATGTCTGAGATCAAGTCAGTGTAGAAGAGATTATGCCTGAGATCACGTCAGTGTAGAAGAGATAATGTCTGAGATCAAGTCAGTGTAGAAGAAATTATGCCTGAGATCAAGTCAGTGAGGAGAAATTATGCCTGAGATCAAGTCAGTGTAAAAGAGGTTATGCCTGAGATCAAGTCAGTGTAGAAGAGATAATGTCTGAGATCAAGTCAGTGTAGAAGAAATTATGACTGAGATCAAGTCAGTGAGGAGAAATTATGCCTGAGATCAAGTCAATGTAGAAGAGATTATGCCTGAGATCAAGTCAGTGTAAAAGAGGTTATGTCTGAGATCAAGTCAGTGTAGAAGAGGTTATGCCTGAGATCACGTCAGTGTCAAAGAGGTTATGCCTGAGATCAAGCCAGTGTAGAAGAGATTATGCCTGAGATCAAGTCAGTGTATAAGAGATTATGCCTGAGATCGAATCAGTGTAGAATGTGTTGAATATCAAGTCAATGTACAAGAGGTTATGTCTAGGATCAAGTCAACGTACAAGAGGTTACGTCCGAGATCAAATCAGTGTAAAAGATTATGCCTGGTATCAGATCAGTGTAGAAGAGATTATGCCTGGGATCAGATCAGTGTAGAAGAGATTATGCCTGGGATCAGATCAGTGTAGAATGCGCAGAAGTTGAATATTTTGACACAATAGTGATATTCTGTTTTCATCACATCTGAAAATATGAAATACATTGATGTTATAGACTTATGGAAATCTTAAAATTAAGGAAATATGCACCCCCACCCCCACCCCCACCCAAAGAAAATGAAAACAAAATCAAGCAAAAAAAAAAAAAAAGAAAAGAAAGAACACAAACACAAAATCGAAGTAAATAATAATGATATAAAATTACTGGAAAAAACATGTAAAAAGTGATGCTTTTATAACGATATAAGCGGGTCTATTCTAATAGAAGATCAATTATGACAGGGACTTATATATCTTAAGATCCCTGGTTATGAATAACATTGACTTTATAACTTTACACTCCAGTAAGATCCCTGGTTATGAAGAACATTGACTTTATAACTTTACACTCCAGTAAGATCCCTGGTTATGAAGAACATTGACTTTATAACTTTACATTCCAGTAAGCTCTTCTATGTCTTCTATGTGACAGAATTGTACTTAAACTGTAAATGACATGAATTGTTACTCTGCGTGAACAAACTCCATGAAGGAACTTTTGTTATGAATTACATGATGATATATCTTTACGATAAATTTGGGATTATATAGTGGTCACCATTATATAGTGGTCACCATTATATAGTGGTCACCATTATATAGTGGTCACCATTTAGCTCTGAATCAATCTTCTCTTAGTTTCTAACCTCGAGCTTTACAAACAAAAACTGTAATAGGAAAATTACAGCATCTTCCCAATAACAAAACTTTACGACGTTTGAACGAGAGACGGAATCAGATAGCCTTAATGATTACAGAAATACGAGTACGTGCAGTAACAATGACACACAGGAGTTATCGCTCTTAAATCACTAATGAAGTTTGAAAATAGAAAATAATTCCCTGCAGCAAAAGTGTAATAAATCAAATATCTTTACTATGCTGCGCTAATTTCGCTTTTACAAGTATTTGTACCACTATAGTAAAAATTGTATACGGCTGTTTTGAGTATTATATAGAGGCATAAGTGTATAGAGCATGCAGAGAGAATGCTTCAACTGCATAATACTGCAGAACTAGTGTCACTAATTAAATGATGAGAAAACAGAGCTAAGGTCACTATAACAACAAGAGCTATCAGAGCTTGCGTCATTACCACATAAAGAGCTATCATATCGAGTCTCATTACTGCATAAAAAGCTAACAGAGCAAGTGCCACTACTGTATAAAGAGTTAACAGACCTAGTGCCACTACTATAAAAGGAGTTGGCAGAGCTAGTGCCACTACTGCATAAAGAGTTAACAGAGCTAGTGTCACTGCTATATAAAGAGTTAACAAACCTAGCGCCACTATTGTATAAAGAGTGAGCTGAGCTAGTGCTACTACTGTAAGAGTTAACAGAGCTAGTGACAGTACTGTTTTAAGAGCTAACAGAGCTCCAATCTGATTAAAATCATATCTTTATTCCGCTTCTCTATTTGTTCCATTGCGTATAAAGATCTGGTGAAACCCAATAAGCTAGTGCCAGTACTCTTTTAAGAGCTAAAAGATCTAGTGCAGCTTACATACCTAGTGTCAAACTATATACAGAGCTTACAGATCTAATGTCACAACTATATACAGAACTTACAGAGCAAGTGTTACTATCAGATAAGATTAAGTGTCACTTCCATACACAGAGCCTAAAGGGTTACTGTCACTACTATATACAGAGCCAATAGGGCTAATGTCACTACTATACACAAAGCCTATAGAGCTAGTGTCTATACTACATACTGAGCCTATAGAGCTAGTGTCACTACTATATACTGAGCCTACAGAGCTAGTGTCACTACTATAAACTAAGCCTATAGAGCTAGTGTCACTACTATATACTGAGCCTACAGAGCTAGTGTTACTACTATATACTGAGCCTATAGAGCTAGTGTCACTACTATATACTGAGCCTATAGAGCTAGTATCACTACTATATACTGAGCCTACAGAGCTAGTGTCACTACTATAAACTAAGCCTATAGAGCTAGTGTCACTACTATATACTGAGCCTATAGAGCTAGTGTCACTACTATATACTGAGCCTATAGATCTAGTGTCACTACTATATACTGAGCCTATAGAGCTAGTGTCACTACTATATACTGAGCCTACAGAGCTAGTGTCACTACTATATACTGAGCCTATAGAGCTAGTGTCTATACTACATACTGAGCCTATAGAGCTAGTGTCACTACTATATACTGAGCCTACAGAGCTAGTGTCACTACTATAAACTAAGCCTATAGAGCTAGTGTCACTACTATATACTGAGCCTATAGAGCTAGTGTCACTATTATATACTGAGCCTATACAGCTAGTGTCACTACTATATACTGAGCCTAAAGAGCTAGTGTCACTACTATATACTGAGCCTATACAGCTAGTGTCACTACTATATACTGAGCCTATACAGCTAGTGAAGCCGGCGTGGCCTAGTGGTATCGCGTCGGACTCCTGATCGGGAGGCCGGGGTTCGAGTCCCGCTCTGGTCATGCCGGTGTCATGTCTTTCGGATGAGACAGTAAAAACCGAGGCCCCGTGTCGTGGTATGCATGGCACGTTAAAGATACCTCACTGCTTCGGGTGGGTCCGTTGCAAAGGTCAAAATTGGTATGCCCCGCATCAGGCAGATGCCGTCACCATATACGTGAAATATTCGTGGTGTGACGTAAAACAAAAATCAATCAATCAATCAATATACAGCTAGTGTCACTACTATTTACTGAGCCTATAGAGCTAGTGTCACTACTATATACTGAGCCTATAGCGCTAGTGTCACTACTATATACTGAGCCTATAGAGCTAGTGTCACTACTATATACTGAGCCTATAGAGTTTGTGTCACTACTATATACTGAGCCTATAGAGCTAGTGTCACTACTATATACTGAGGCTACAGAGCTAGTGTCACTACTACATACTGAGCCTATAGAGCTAGTGTCACTACTATATACTAAGCCTATAGAGCTAGTGTCACTACTATATACTGAGCCTATAGAGCTAGTGTCACTACTACATACTGAGCCTATAGAGCTAGTGTCACTACTATATACTAAGCCTATAGAGCTAGTGTCACTACTATATACTGAGCCTAAATTTGTATGCACTGCATCAGATGGCGTCGCCATATACGTGAAATAATCGTGGTGTGATGTAAAACAATATTCAATCAATCAATAAGCCGGCGTGGCCTAGTGGTATCGCGTCGGACTCCTGATCGGGAGGCCGGGGTTCGAGTCCCGCTCTGGTCATGTCGGTGTTCTGTCTTTCGGATGAGACAGTAAAAACCGAGGCCCCGTGTCGTGGTATGCATGGCACGTTAAAGATCCCTCACTGCTTCGGGTGGGTCCGTTGCAAAGGTCAAAATTTGTATGCCCCGCATCAGGCATATGCCGTCACCATATACGTCAAATATTCGTGGTGTGACGATAAAATAAATATCAAATCAAATCAATCAATGCAATGTATGTAGAGAGCCTACAGGAGATGTGTCGCTTACACCTACAAAGTGCCTCTACTATATACTGATCTAGTGTCACTACTATATACAGATCTAGTGTCACTACTATATACTGATCTAGTGTCACTACTATATACAGATCTAGTGTCACTACTATATACAGATCTAGTGTCACTACTATATACAGATCTAGTGTCACTACTATATACAGATCTAGTGCCTCTACTATATACAGATCTAGTGCCTCTACTATATACAGATCTAGTGCCTCTACTATATACAGATCTAGTGCCTCTACTATATACTGATCTAGTGTCACCACTATATACAGATCTAGTGTCACTACTATATACAGACTTAGTGTCACTACTATATACAGATCTAGGGTCACTACTATATACAGATCTAGTGTCACTACTATATACAGACCTATTGTCTCTACTATATACAGATCTAGTGTCACTACTATATACAGATATCGTGCCTCTACTATATACAGATCTAGTGTCTCTACTATATACAGATCTAGTGTCTCTACTATATACAGATCTAGTGTCACTACTATATACAGATCTAGTGTCACTACTATATACAGATCTAGTGTCACTACTATGTACATATCTAGTGTCACTACTATATACAGATCTAGTGTCACTACTATATACAGATCTAGTGTCTCTACTATATACAGATCTAGTGTCACTACTATATACAGACCTATTGTCTCTACTATATACAGATCTAGGGTCACTACTATAAACAGATCTAGTGTCTCTACTATATACAGATCTAGTGTCTCTACTATATACAGATCTAGTGTCACTACTATATACAGATATCGTGCCTCTACTATATACAGATCTAGTGTCTCTACTATATACAGATCTAGTGTCTCTACTATATACAGATCTAGTGTCACTACTATATACAGATCTAGTGTCACTACTATATACAGATCTAGTGTCACTACTATGTACATATCTAGTGTCACTACTATATACAGATCTAGTGTCACTACTATATACAGATCTAGTGTCTCTACTATATACAGATCTAGTGTCACTACTATATACAGACTTATTGTCTCTACTATATACAGATCTAGGGTCACTACTATAAACAGATCTAGTGTCTCTACTATATACAGATCTAGTGTCTCTACTATATACAGATCTAGTGTCACTACTATATACAGATCTAGTGTCTCTACTATATACAGATCTCGTGTCTCTACTATATACAGATCTAGTGTCACTACTATATACAGATCTAGTGTCTCTACTATATACAGATCTAGTGTCTCTACTATATACAGATCTAATGTCTCTACTATATACAGATCTAGTGTCACTACTATATACAGATCTAGTGCCTCTACTATATACAGATCTAGTGTCACTACTATATACAGATCTAGTGTCTCTACTATATACAGAACTAGTGTCACTACTATATACAGACTTATTGTCTCTACTATATACAGATCTAGGGTCACTACTATAAACAGATCTAGTGTCTCTACTATATACAGATCTAGTGTCTCTACTATATACAGATCTAGTGTCACTACTATATACAGATCTAGTGTCTCTACTATATACAGATCTCGTGTCTCTACTATATACAGATCTAGTGTCACTACTATATACAGATCTAGTGTCACTACTATATACAGATCTAGTGCCTCTACTATATACAGATCTAGTGTCACTACTATATACAGATCTAGTGCCTCTACTATATACAGATCTAGTGTCACTACTATATACAGATCTAGTGTCACTACTATATACAGATCTAGTGTCACTACTATATACAGATCTAGTGTCACTACTATATACAGATCTAGTGTCTCTACTATATACAGATCTAGTGTCTCTACTATATACAGATCTAGTGTCTCTACTATATACAGATCTAATGTCTCTACTATATACAGATCTAGTGTCTCTACTATATACAGATCTAGTGCCTCTACTATATACAGATCTAGTGTCACTACTATATACAGATCTAGTGTCTCTACTATATACAGATCTAGTGTCACTACTATATACAGACTTATTGTCTCTACTGTATACAGATCTAGGGTCACTACTATAAACAGATCTAGTGTCTCTACTATATACAGATCTAGTGTCTCTACTATATACAGATCTAGTGTCACTACTATATACAGATCTAGTGTCTCTACTATATACAGATCTCGTGTCTCTACTATATACAGATCTAGTGTCACTACTATATACAGATCTAGTGTCTCTACTATATACAGATCTAGTGTCTCTACTATATACAGATCTAATGTCTCTACTATATACAGATCTAGTGTCTCTACTATATACAGATCTAGTGCCTCTACTATATACAGATCTAGTGTCACTACTATATACAGATCTAGTGTCTCTACTATATACAGATCTAGTGTCACTACTATATACAGACTTATTGTCTCTACTATATACAGATCTAGGGTCACTACTATAAACAGATCTAGTGTCTCTACTATATACAGATCTAGTGTCTCTACTATATACAGATCTAGTGTCACTACTATATACAGATCTAGTGTCTCTACTATATACAGATCTCGTGTCTCTACTATATACAGATCTAGTGTCACTACTATATACAGATCTAGTGTCACTACTATATACAGATCTAGTGCCTCTACTATATACAGATCTAGTGTCACTACTATATACAGATCTAGTGCCTCTACTATATACAGATCTAGTGTCACTACTATATACAGATCTAGTGTCACTACTATATACAGATCTAGTGTCACTACTATATACAGATCTAGTGTCACTACTATATACAGATCTAGTGTCTCTACTATATACAGATCTAGTGTCTCTACTATATACAGATCTAGTGTCTCTACTATATACAGATCTAATGTCTCTACTATATACAGATCTAGTGTCTCTACTATATACAGATCTAGTGCCTCTACTATATACAGATCTAGTGTCACTACTATATACAGATCTAGTGTCACTACTACATACAGATCTAGTGTCACTACTATATACAGATCTAGTGCCTCTACTATATATAGATCTAGAGTGTCTACTATATACAGATCTAGTGTCACTACTATATACAGATCTAATGCCTCTACTATATACAGATCTAGTGTCACTACTATATACAGATCTAGTGCCTCTACTATATACAGATCTAGTGTCACTACTATATACAGATCTAGTGTCACTACTATATACAGATCTAGTGTCACTACTATGTACAGATCTAGTGTCACTACTATATACATATCTAGTGTCACTACTATATACAGATCTAGTGTCTCTACTATATACAGATCTAGTGTCACTACTATATACAGATCTAGTGTCACTACTATGTACAGATATAGTGCCTCTACTATGTACAGATCTAGTGTCTGTACTATATACAGATCTAGTGTCTGTACTATATACAGATCTAGTGTCACTACTTTATACAGATCTAGTGCCTCTGCTATATATAGATCTAGTGCCTCTGCTATATACAGATCTAGTGCCTCTACAATATACAGATCTAGTGCCTCTACTATATACAGATCTAGTGTCACTACTATATACAGATCTAGTGCCTCTACTATATACAGATCTAATGTCACTACTATATACAGACCTATTGTCTCTACTATATACAGCTCTAGTGTCTGTACTATATACAGATCTAGTGTCACTACTATATACAGATCTAGTGCCTCTACTATGTACAGATCTAGTGTCACTACTATATACAGATCTAGTGCCTCTACTATGTACAGATCTAATGTCACTACTATATACAGACCTATTGTCTCTACTATATACAGTTCTAGTGTCACTACTATATACAGATCTCGTGTCTCTACTATATACAGATCTAGTGTCACTACTATATACAGATCTAGTGTCTCTACTATATACAGATCTAGTGTCACTACTATATACAGATCTAGTGTCACTACTATGTACAGATATAGTGCCTCTACTATGTACAGATCTAGTGTCTGTACTATATACAGATCTAGTGTCTGTACTATATACAGATCTAGTGTCACTACTTCATACAGATCTAGTGCCTCTACTATATATAGATCTAGTGCCTCTACTATATACAGATCTAGTGCCTCTACAATATACAGATCTAGTGCCTCTACTATATACAGATCTAGTGTCACTACTATATACAGATCTAGTGCCTCTACTATATACAGATCTAATGTCACTACTATATACAGACCTATTGTCTGTACTATATACAGATCTAGTGTCTGTACTATATACAGATCTAGTGTCACTACTATATACAGATCTAGTGCCTCTACTATGTACAGATCTAGTGTCACTACTATATACAGATCTAGTGCCTCTACTATGTACAGATCTAATGTCACTACTATATACAGACCTATTGTCTCTACTATATACAGTTCTAGTGTCACTACTATATACAGATCTAGTGCCTCTACTATATACAGATCTAGTGTCACTACTATATACAGATCTAGTGTCTCTACTATATACAGATCTAGTGCCTCTACTATATACAGATCTAGTGTCACTACTATATACAGATCTAGTGTCACTACTATATACAGATCTAGTGTCACTACTATGTACAGATCTAGTGTCACTACTATATACAGATCTAGTGCCTCTACTATATACATATCTAGTGTCACTACTATATACAGATCTAGTGTCACTACTATGTACAGATATAGTGCCTCTACTATATACAGATCTAGTGTCTGTACTATATACAGATCTAGTGTCACTACTATATACAGATCTAGTGTCTCTACTATATATAGATCTAGTGTCTCTACTATATACAGATCTAGTGCCTCTACTATATACAGATCTAGTGTCACTACTATATACAGATCTAGTGCCTCTACTATGTACAGATCTAATGTCACTACTATATACAGACCTATTGTCTCTACTATATACAGATCTAGTGTCTGTACTATATACAGATCTAGTGCCTCTACTATATACAGATCTAGTGCCTCTACTATGTACAGATCTAGTGCCTCTACTATATACAGATCTAGTGTCACTACTATATACAGATCTAGTGCCTCTACTATGTACAGATCTAATGTCACTACTATATACAGACCTATTGTCTCTACTATATACAGATCTAGTGTCTGTACTATATACAGATCTAGTGTCACTACTATATACAGATCTAGTGCCTCTACTATGTACAGATCTAGTGTCACTACTATATACAGATCTAGTGCCTCTACTATGTACAGATCTAATGTCACTACTATATACAGACCTATTGTCTCTACTATATACAGATCTAGTGTCTCTACTATATACAGATCTAGTGTCACTACTATATACAGATCTAGTGTCACTACTATATACAGATCTAGTGTCTCTACTATATACAGATCTAGTGCCTCTACTATATATAGATCTAGTGCCTCTAATATATACAGATCTAATGCCTTTACCACATACCGATCTAGTGCCACTACTATATACAGACCTATTGTCTCTTGCTTACTTCAGAGCTAGAACACCTGACTGATATGCATGCTTCGTGTTTTTAGTTCGCCGGGACGATCGTTTGTAGAGCTTATGGCACACCCCGGCGTCGCTGTAGTCGTAGTCGGCGGCAACGACGTCGTCCGTACACAAAACGTAAAATTGGGCCATGTCTTTTGAAGCATGAGTAATGGGGCTTTGATACACATAGGTACCTCGTGACAAGAGCTTTCATTTGATATCATGTATTTTACCTAATGACCTTGACCTTGGTCTTCGGCATACTTTTCAAAATTTTAACGCGGTCTATATTTTTGAACCAATAGGAATAGGATTTTGATGCTTCACATATAGGTTCCATATGACAGGAGCTTTCATTTCATACAATGATTTTTGGCATATTGACCTTGACCTGGAACTCTGACCTTCTTTTCAAAAACTTTAACCTGGGCGATATATATTGAAACAATAGTGGTAAGGCTTTGATACTTAAGACATATGTTCCTCATGACAAGATCTTTCATTTGATACCATGACTTTTGATCTTGTGACCTTGACAGACTTTGACATACTTTTTAAAACCCGTGACCCGGACTTTTCCGTTGGATATATTAAAAATAGGGATTTCACTTGTAAAGCCATTGTAACTTGTAACCAAAGCTTTCATATTGTCAGATTTTGAAATAATAAATTACTAGGCAAATAATCTATTTAATAGACACGACCCATACGGCAAGCTCTGTCATCTTCTGACAACTCTTGTTTATTTTTGTACGTGGAACTCTCTAACCTGTAAACGATAATGTATACTCCCATGTAATACAGTTACTCCCATGTAATATAGTTACTCCCATGTAAAACAGTTACTCCCATGTAATACAGTTACTCCCGTGTAATACAGTTACTCCCGTGTAATACAGTTACTCCAATGTAATAAGGTTACTCCCATGTAATACAGTTACTCCCTTGTAATACAGTTACTCCCATGTAATACAGTTACTCTCGTGTAATACAGTTACTCCCGTGTAATACAGTTACTCCGATGTAATACAGTTACTCCCAGGTAATACATTTACTCCCATATAATACAGTTACTCCCGTGTAATACAGTTACTCCCATGTAATACAGTTACTCCCTTGTAATACAGTTACTCCCGTGTAATACAGTTACTCCCATGTAATACAGTTACTCCCGTGTAATACAGTTACTCCCATGTAATACAGTTACTCCCTTGTAATACAGTTACTCCCGTGTAATACAGTTACTCCCGTGTAATACAGTTACTCCCATATAATACAGTTAAGGAGAAGGGATGAAAATTTGAACAGTTTAAAATAACAACCAACAGTCGGACGACCAACAAAGTTTACAAAAACAACCGACAGTCGGACGACCGACAAGGTTTACAACAACAGCCGACGGCAAAGTTTACAACAACAACAACAGACACTCGGACGACAGACAAGGTTTATAACAACAACCAACAGTCGGACGACAAAGTTCAAAACAACAATAGACAGTCGACAGACAAAGCACTATTACAATAGGTCGCTTGAGCCTTCAGCTCAGGTAAACTAGGGACATGAAACCATATGCAAGAAATCAAGCTAAGCAGAAGATTTTTTTGTTTTCACTGAAGCATGAAATTATGATCACAAAGCTTTACATCAATCGAGAAGAACTTCTCAATGTCTACAAACCGACTAAGCTCAATGTAGGTATCATTGATGGTAACCAAGATATCAAGCTAATATAAAGAAAAGATCATTCTGTGTTCACTGAAGCATAAAACCAAGATCAATGTCACAAAATTTTGCAATGGCCAGTTGGGAAGAAATTATCAATGTCTACAAACTCACCAAGTTCAACAAATGATATGTAAGACATCAAGCTCAATACAAATTGTTGATGACAGACAGATGGACACATGGTCAGACGGACATTGCCGATTAATTTGATTCATGAGTCAGTATACAGCCTAAATTTATTGACTCTGGGTCTTCAGAACCTTCGAAATCACAGTGAGTTTTAGAATAAGCAAAACAACTTGTTCTATATCATTTAAAAAGGATGTTTCTATGGAAGGACGATAATTCCTCTTTTACATTGCCAATAACATTTTGCTTGTCCTTCCTTTATTGCTGTTTGATGTACTCAATATGTTTGTTGCTGACCAGAAGGAGCCTCTCTCTGAGGAGCCTCTTTCTGATGGGCACTTGTCGTATTTCATGTAGTTGATGTCGTTACGTATTTTTCTGCTATCCGCCTTAAGTCATCAGAACTTTAAAGTGACTCGTTAGCAAGCCTGCGAGGCCTTTAACTTTCGGTTAAAATGATTATGTAGTTTGTTTTATGTTCGATCATTCTGTAAATTTTCCAACACTCATTACGGAGATAACATACGTTACATCGATTTTTAAAAAGAACATAGTCGGCAAAACTTTGCTGACGTTTTTAACAAGGGTATTGACATACTGAGAAGCTTACCGTAAACTTTGACTGAAAGCTCCCGGGTTCGAGTCCATCCGGTGGTATGTCGCTTGTACCGTGGCTCTATTGTATAGGCCTACATTTCTGTGTAATGCATCAGACAGATGTCGTACAGTAACCTTTGTGTGAAGCAAAACAAGAATCAAACGAAAACAAACTGTTCGTATTGTCGTTCAAACATTTTCACAATATGCTAGACGTTTATTAACCGAAATGCCACCGCTTACTTTAATCGAATTGCTACCGGTCTCATAAACTTAGGCATTATCTTTGTCACTAAGGTCAGGAACGAGTGCTTCAACAAATGGCTTTACTGATTAAGTTCTTGTACATCTCTATCCCCTTCCCACTTGCTTTTTTTTCCAAAGTATTTTGGTAACTGGAATAATGCATATTTTAGTTTACTAGTTAGCTTTCGTTAATCTCATAATTTTATAAAGGCCTTGCCTGATAACAATGCACCGTTGTCTATCAGAGCCTCTTTATTCTATATGTCTGTACGAGGACTCTGACATAACAGAGCTATAGTCAGTTAATGGATTCATTCCATCGATCAGCAGTAAATACCAGTAAGAGAAATCAATATATTGTGTATGAAATTTCTGTACAAATCCCCTCTTCAGATAGATAAAAATGTGTTTTATAAACCAATATCTCACATTGAAACGTGATATATCATATTTTCAAGGTATGACGATGATCCAACTCATACTGTAACATTCTTTTTCACAATATATGTGTCAGCCTGTTAGCTATATTATAGATAATACCTTGCAAAGGCGTATTTTAAATTTAGACTCTTGATTACTGAATAAGAATACATCTCACCAAGATGGGTTTCAATTGCTAAATATATATTGTAACACAACTATCTGTTTTAATTTGACCTATCAAAATCTGATTTATCATAAAGGGACTTAAATGATGAATGAAAATATGAAAAAGGAATACGATAATGTTTTCACAATATTTTGATTCATTTTTCTGTTAGGACTTCGGGATTAAGCTTCGGTCAGAAGGCATTACCCCCTCCCCCCAAGTAATGTTGTTTTTTTTTTAACATATTACCGGTATCAGAGACATAGACTACTTTCAAGTAAATTTGAATAAAATGATAAAAATTTAATAAAACAATAGAAATTCAATAAAGCAATAGAAAGTCAATAAAACAATAAAAATTTGAATATATGAACAACTGAAATTCAATGAAATGACCTTCTCCTACCGGCGCTAATCATGCGATTCCTCGGTCATTTAGCTATAAACTATGGGGAAATCTAACTGCTTTGTATACGTAAGGGGATACTAAAACCCTTTACAAGTATATACCCGGTACTGTATAATCTTAATATTCACCGGATGTAGGCAGATATTTTTACCTTCGCCAAATGAAAGCTGTCTACATGTCTACCATAGTGCGTTCCAAGCTTCCATTGTTCTACAATAGTCTGTACACAATCAAAGTTCAATGTGATGTCGAACGAAATAAACAGACATCCATCCCGACAGACAAATTTTGGGAAACGATTTCTAGAATTAATGAACCCGTAAATAATTCATTTATTTGTAGAATTATAACAGAAGTAAGGATAATTCACTGCGACGGCAAGATCAAAGGAAACATCACGTGTCAGACGCGGACGAATAGAAACCCTTGAAGTCGCCCATGGTTAAAGTATTTGTCAAATATCTTTAGAAATTCTTCAGACGCCTGACGCTGAGTAGCATTACCTTCGTGACAGACTTTGGGAAAGTGACAGACGCCTATAGAAATATACAAGTCTTCTCCGTTGAAGAATATTGCTAGAAAGTCGGAATGCCATATCTCTTGCCCCATGTGCAACGTCTTCAACTTGCAAAATTTGGTGAAATAAAATTAAATAAATTATTTAGTAATTCCATGTTTCGGGTACTGAAATGTCAAATCCAGACTTGCCTTTGTATTTTCTTTATGACATTGTGCATGTTGCATGACAAAATTGTTCGAATCCGTTGATTAAGTAAACAAAGTACAGGGAGCTCGTGGATAATGACGCAATTCATTATGACTGTGCAGGAAAAAGTCATTTCAATTTAATTCAATCCGCTCAAACAAGTAGGATTTCATGTTCTGTGTCTGCTGTTTGGAGTAATAAAGGTAATATTCTTCTAATGATGTGGGAGCTCGAGGCGTCATTTTACATCAAACCTATCCTATCTTGCTATACGCAGTACTTTATGTGACGTAGCTGGGCTTTTAAACATGTATGCCAGAACCCAAATGTACATGTAGTGAAGTGAGGGGGAGAGTTTCGAGAGGCAGTGCGGATCGGGCTGCTAAGGGAAGGTTCTGGAGTATCTACATTCTGAATACTGCAGTTAGGGTTCGGCCAAATCTATATAACAATGGTATACTTTCTTCATATTTTATCTTTCTCATTTTTATGTCCACTCGAGTTCCTTGCATCCTATCCAAATCAAATTTACTCGTGACAAAAAGTAGATGTTTATTGATATGCGGTCAGTCGATCAAATGTCAAGGTCACTAGAATAAATTGCAATTTTTGGTGTCCGAATGATAATTGAAGCTCCTTACATCTTTTCACATCAAATTTGTAATATGGATGCTTATGAAATGGGGAAGATAATTACTGATTTTGATATCAATATGCCCAAAGGTAAGGTCACAATTGGTATAATTAGACTGAAATTATTGGTTTCCAGATGATAAATCAAGTACCACACATCCTACACGAACCACGTTTCGATGTTTTAAATCTTAACAAAAGCAATTGGTTGGTTGATTGGTGTTTTACGTCGTTTTCAACAATGTTATAGTCATGATTACTGCGACACACACACACACACACACACACACACACACACACACACACACACACACACACACACACACATTAATCGGGATCAACAGGTCAAAGGTTAAGATTGCTACTAGTAATACTTTATAGGGTTTGTGGTACGTGAAACTTACAATTAATGTTAGCGAGGAAAGTTTTGTCGCTATTATGAAATATGCCCACAGCGTTTTATCGAGAGCTAGTCCAAACGTAGTCATTCAAATAGGGCCACTACTTGCGGCTAGTCCAAACGCAGTCACTCATATAGGGCCACTACTTGCGGCTAGTCCAAACGTAGTCATTCATATAGGGCCACTACTTGCGGCTAGTCCAAACGTAGTCATTCATATAGGGCCACTACTTGCTGCTAGTCCAAACGTAGTCATTCATATAGGGCCGCTACTTGCGGCTAGTCTAAACGTAGTCATTCATATAAGGCCACCACTTGCGGCTAGTCTAAACGTAGTCATTCATATAGGGCCACTACTTGCTGCTAGTCCAAACGTAGTCATTCATATAGGGCCACTACTTGCGGCTAGTCCAAACGTAGCCATTCATATAGGGCCACTACTTGCGGCTAGTCCAAACGTAGCCATTCATATAGGGCCACTACTTGCGGCTAGTCCAAACGTAGTCATTCATATAAGGCCACTACTTGCGGCTAGCCCAAACGTAGTCATTCATATAGGGCCACTACTTGCGGCTTGTCCAAACGTAGTCATTCATATAAGGCCACTACTTGCGGCTAGTCTAAACGTAGTCATTCATATAGGGCCACTACTTGCTGCTAGTCCAAACGTAGTCATTCATATAGGGCCGCTACTTGCGGCTAGTCTAAACGTAGTCATTCATATAAGGCCACCACTTGCGGCTAGTCTAAACGTAGTCATTCATATAGGGCCACTACTTGCTGCTAGTCCAAACGTAGTCATTCATATAGGGCCACTACTTGCGGCTAGTCCAAACGTAGCCATTCATATAGGGCCACTACTTGCGGCTAGTCCAAACGTAGTCATTCATATAAGGCCACTACTTGCGGCTAGCCCAAACGTAGTCATTCATATAGGGCCACTACTTGCGGCTTGTCCAAACGTAGTCATTCATATAAGGCCACTACTTGCGGCTTGTCCAAACGTAGTCATTCATATAGGGCCACTACTTGCGGCTAGTCCAAACGTAATCATTCATATAGGGCCACTACTTGCGGCTAGTCCAAACGAAACCTATAATGACATATTTTTACCAAGAACTATAAGTTGTTATATATCAAGATATTCGTCCTGCTTCGTTTATTCGTGCAAAAAATCCAAAAAGTTCGCTGCTTCTAGAAATGCCTTATTGTTTTTTTTTTAAAGTAATGAAATGGTGTCCGTTAGTGTCGATCTAGTGGAAGCAAGATTTGAATTTTAACAATTTGCTGTCTAAATATAACTTTGTACAAATAATGATCATTAAATCCGCACGTAAGCAAAATTATGGATCTTGCATATACTTTATATATGTTCAACAAAAATGAATGAGCAGTTGGCTTGATAATAATGCATCTGTGAAAGTGCTGAACTGTTTTGAATAAAGACTATGTTAATCCCTAATTTTAAAGCACTTGCAGAGAATTCAAATTTAGTTATTACAAGTAATATAGTCCTGAGGCCAATACAAACATTTTGAAATATAACATGAAATACTTTGTTTAACAAATTTCAATTTACAGATGGTTTAATCTTCCATCTCTATTGAACTTTAGCTTGACCTTAAACTACACCGCTGAATGTATAAATAAACATGCAATTTATGTAAGTTGCCTATTTTACTTAAGGAATGGCTGTCTTTTTTTCTAGGTTCATGGGGAATGAACTTTGGTGAGAAACAAACAAATCACATGAACCGCGAAGCTGTTCTCGAATGATTTGTTTGTTTCTCACCCAAGTTCATTCCCCATGAACCTAGAAAAAAAGACAGTCATTCTTTATATTTACAATGCATTTTAAAAGGTTGTTTTTTGAAAACAAAATATCAAATTTCCCGTTATCAAACTGCTAAGGACCGAATTTTTCCTGAAGTGGAAAAGTACTACCGCCATGCAATATAGTGCGTGTCTAGAATGCTAAAAATGCTCTATTTGTCCAGGTAATTTCTTTAATTGCTCAAAATTAACAGATGCATTAATTTCGTTATTACAATTCTTATATTTAATTAATTAAATTATGCGAGAAAAGATATTACTACGCATGTGATTTGCCATACGCCGGGTACTACTTCCATGACCCAAGTTCATGGGCTGATGAACCGAGTCTGTTTAGCATGGTTCATTGAAGGAATTAGACTAGCATTGTAAATATAACCAAATGTAGAATGAAAAGTAATGTTGATTGAATCTCAGCGCACGGTAGGCCCGGGCCCGAGCACAGGGGTGGTGGTGTTAAACTTCCTATATAAAGGTTTACATACCTGCGGCTGGAATGGGTTATACTTTTAAAGGTCATCAAATATATTAATGGGTATCATCTTTCCTTAAAATATATATCAATGAGTATCTTTCATATCACAAAATATATGAATAGGTAAAACGCTGGTGGAGATTGCAAGAGAAGATATTTCTGCGCTAGAATTTTGTGAAGAACTCTCTACACATGTAGTGCACTCTGGAAGCCGGCATTTGAAGAAGTTTCTACACATGTAGAGCCCTCTGTAAGCCGGCATGTAAAGAAGTCTCTACACATGTAGTGCCCTCTGTTAATTTCTACACATGTAGTGCCCTCTGTAAGTCGGCATGTAAAGAAGTCTCTACACATGTAGTGCTTTCTGTAAGCCGGCATGTAAAGAAGTCTCTACACATGTAGTGTCCTCTGTAAACCGGCATGTAAAGAAGTCTCTACACATGTAGTGCCCTCTGTTAGTTTCTACACATGTAGTGCCCTCTGTAAGTTTCTACACATGTAGTGCCCTGTGTAAGCCGGCATGTAAAGAAGTCTCTATACATGTAGTGCCCTCTGTAAGTCTCTACACATGTAGTGCTCTCTGTAAGCCGGCATATGAAGAAGTCTTTACACATCTAGTGCCCTCTGTAAATCTCCAAACATGTAGTGCCCTCTGTTAGTTTCTACACATGTAGTGCCCTCTGTAAGTCTCTACACATGTAGTGCCCTCTGTAAGTCGGCATGTAAAGAAGTCTCTACACATGTAGTGCCCTCTGTAAGCCGGCATGTAAAGAAGTCTCTACACATGTACTACCCTCTTTTAGTTTCTACACATGTAGTGCCCTCTGTAAGCCGGCATGTACAGAAGTCCCTATACATGTAGTGCCCTCTGTAAGTCTCTACACATGTAGTGCTCTCTGTAAGCCGGCACATGAAGAAGTCTTTACACATCTAGTGCCCTCTGTAAGTCTCCACACATGTAGAGCCCTCTGTATGTTTCTCCATAAGTAGTGCCCTCTGTAAGCCGGCATGAGTTTTGAGTTACAATTTGTCTACATTTCATACGAGGTACATTGTATGTACGGAATCTCCTTCCAGAACTGCAATTTTCTTTCACCTCATCAATAGTCTTATCGTCAAGAATGTTGGTAAAACTTATGTAACATCATGTTTCTACTAACGATAAATACTGATTAATGATATATTCTATAGATATGGTTGTAATAAAATAACATCCATGTTTATTTTATCACCAATATTTTACACAAAAGAATTTCATTGTGTTTTTCAACAGCACTTTTTATAATCATTTATCAAATCTGTTTCCTTTCCGAAGCAGAGTTCTGTTAGTGTAAAAAGAATATAAAGAATATTTAACCCTATGTGATTTAATCATTGTACAGAAGATGAATTTACACAAGCATTTTCACTAAGAGGAATGAAGACTATGTTTATACCGGCATTTTCGCCGACTTTTAAAAAGTTCGCTTTCTATACAGCGTGTGTTTTCTACTTTCAAATGTAAGTTTGCATGCTTTTTGTCGCCATCATTTCTAGAGAAGGGAAAATAAATGTAGATTTCTTGACGAGAAGCGGGGATTCAATTTGTGAAGAGCAGAAGAGAACAATGTTCATGACTTGGAGGGGACGGATAAATTCAAATAAAATGTCTTCCTGATAAAGAATATATTCAATATTCATGATTTGGAAGAAGAAAAATTAGGAACATTATGGGTAGGGAGGCCTGAATGACTGTATAGCATGCTAAAAGAAGATCATTATGTATGTGTAAATTAGTGATCTGAGGTTGAATATGTATTCAAGCATTTGTGATGTAAGCACTCGTGACCTGTATTCCATATCTATACGTCATGTTACGATCCTACTCCGATGAAGAGATCGGACTTACCTTGGGATCATCATGGCCGGATTCAGTGCCCTAGGTAGACTGGACATTATAAAGAAGGCAGACTCCATCCTGTCCCTCACAAACGACACACTGACACCCAAACCGGACATCGCTGTAGCGCAGAGACAAAAGAATAATGACGGGTAAGATCAAAAGTGAAGAAATCTGTTATGAAACTTTATCATTTTATTCAGAATGAGTGAAGTATATTATGTCAAAGTCACATGATCAGTCTGTCATAGTATATACTTCATCATAATCTTCATTAGATCGACACGTGATGAGAATTTGCAGATGACGTCAATTGATACTATCTCTCAGGGGCATAGAACGCAAATACAAGTTTGAGGATCTCGTCTTTCCCCAATTACTGAGTTGAAAAAATAAAAGAGAGAAAGCGACCCCGCTTCTGTGTTATAATCTTACTATGTCCCAATTACAACAAAGAAAGTAAGCGCGTACCCTGTCCCTGTATCCTACACAATGATCTTATTACGTCCCAATTACAACAAAGAAAGTAAGCGCGTACCCTGTCTCTGTATCCTACGCGATGATCTTATTACGTCCCAATTACAACAAAGAAAGTAAGCGCGTACCCTGTGCCTGTATCCTACGCGATGATCTTATTACGTCCCAATTACAACAAAGAAAGTAAGCGCGTACCCTGTCCCTGTATCCTACGCGATGATCTTATTACGTCCCAATTACAAAAAAGAAAGTAAGCGCGGACCCTGTCCCTGTATCCTACGCAATGATCTTATTACGTCCCAATTACAACAAAGAAAGTAAGCGCGGACCCTGTCCCTGTGTCCTACGCGATGATCTTATTACGTCCCAATTACAGCAAAGAAAGTAAGCTGATCCTGTCCCTGTGTCCTACGCAATGATCTTATTACGTCCCAATTACAACAAAGAGAGTAAGCTCGGACCCTGTCCCTGTATCCTACGCAATGATCTTATTACCGGGTACGTCCCAATTACAGCAAAGAAAGTAAGCTGACCCTGTCCCTGCATCCTACACAATGATCTTATTACGTCCCAATTACAACAAAGAGAGTAAGCGCGGACCCTGTCCCTGTGTCCTACGCAATGATCTTATTACGTCCCAATTACAACAAAGAAAGTAAGCGCGGACCCTGTCCCTGCATCCTACGCAATGATCTTATTACGTCCCAATTACAACAAAGAGAGTAAGCGCGGACCCTGTCCCTGCATCCTACGCAATGATCTTATTACGTCCCAATTACAACAGAGTAAGCGCGGACCCTGTCCCTGTGTCCTACGCAATGATCTTATTACGTCCCAATTATAACAAAGAGAGTAAGCGCGTACCCTGTCCCTGTGTCCTACGCAATGATCTTATTACGTCCCAATTACAACAAAGAGAGTAAGCGCGTACCCTGTCCCTGTGTCCTACGCAATGATCTTATTACGTCCCAATTACAACAAAGAAAGTAAGCGCGTACCCTGTCCCTGTGTCCTACGCAATGATCTTATTACGTCCCAATTACAGCAAAGAGAGTAAGCGCGGACCCTGTCCCTGTGTCCTACGCAATGATCTTATTACGTCCCAATTACAACAGAGTAAGCGCGGACCCTGTCCGTGTGTCCTACGGAATGATCTTATTTCGTCCCAAGTACAACAGAGTAAGCGCGGACCCTGTCCCTGCATCCTACGCAATGATCTTATTACGTCCCAATTACAACAGAGTAAGCGCGGACCCTGTCCCTGTGTCTTACACAATGATCTTATTACGTCCCAATTACAACAAAGAGAGTAAGCGCGGACCCTGTCCCTGTGTCCTACGCAATACTCTTATTACGTCCCAATTACAACAGAGTAAGCGCGGACCCTGTCCCTGTGTCCTACGCAATGATCTTATTACGTCCTAATTACAACAAAGAAAGTAAGCTGATCCTGTCCCTGCATCCTACGCAATGATCTTATTACATCCCAATTACAACAAAGAGAATAAGCGCGGACCCGGTCCCTGTGTCCTACGCAATGATCTTATTACACGACACATCCCCTTCCCATGATGTTTCCACATTTGTTTTGTCATGAGAAATAGGAAAATATGTGGTTTAGGGGTGGGGATCTGAACCATTTTGGAGATAACTCAAGATTCCTGAAATGGGGAGATGACCCCGAGGATCTCCAACTTATGCTGTCATGAGGAATCAGAAAATATATAGTTTAGAGGTGGGCATTTGAACTATTTTTGAGATAAACCAGGTTTAACTATCACGGAGGTCAAAGGTCAAGGTCAAAATCAAGGTCACAGTGACCTAAATTTTGTACACAACACATTGTCCTCCCATGATGCATCCATAGAACAGGTATAATAATCCTAGGTGCTATTTACTATCATAGAGGTCAAAGGCAAAAGTCAAGGTCACAGTGACCTAGTTTTGGTACACGACACATCCCCCTCCCATGATGCATCCACATGTAAGGTTTGATAAACCCAATTATAGCAAAGAAAGTAGGCAGGCACTGTCCCTGTGTCCTAAGCAATGATCTTATTACGTCCCGATGATAATAAAGAAAGTAAGCTCACCTTGTCCCTGAGTCTTACGCAATGATCTTATTACGTCCAATAGACGATCTTCATATTTTACATAATATAAGCGGCCTAAGACCCGACATGCAACTCTTTGCCTGGATTTTTATTTTGACGTTATTGCTTAAATGGGGCTATTTCACTGTACGTATCCGTTTTGAGTTTTACATATTGCAGCATTCTTTTATGAGTAAAGGCAGGAGAGATTCCGAATGCATGAAGGGGTATGACTTTGGTTTTATCCTAGACCATAATGCAATTTTTCAGTAATTTTTTTAAAAATCCTGTTATAAATATTTTGAAATCCACATTTGATTTCAATGAAGAAGTATACATTCATTATATATATTTTATTATTTTCTCATTTAAGATAATAATCATGGTAAAACAAAAGATTAAAAATATAAGATTTTACTTAGAAATTGAAGATAAATGCCGAGGAGTATACCTCATAACAAATCACGAATCTGGATCATCTAAGCGTTTGTGAAAATTCCCCATTGTGACGTCACTATCTAGTTCTTTACGTCAAAATGAAAACCCCGGCAAAAAGGAACATGTCGGGTCTTGTTACGCTTATATCATGTAAAATATGAAGACCGTTTATTTATAAAAAAGAAAGTAAGCGAACTATGTCACTGTGATATGTGTCTGTTGCTACGTCAGTATTATTATAGTCTGTGACATGTCATTCTCATTACGTCAGTATTATCATAGTCTGTGACATGTCTCTCTCGTAACGTCAGAATAGGAGATACCGCCATTAACTGCGGTCCCAATTTTTAGGTAGGAAATAAAAGATATTCCCGAAAAAAAATGACGTAAAGAACACTGGTACGTTATTGTGACGACATAAGGTTTCTAACTGCAATCGATGTTACTGATAGTACACAACCGCCGCCTAACGGACGGTACCTTCCATTATTATAGACTGTGACATGTCTCTATTGTTACGTCAGTATTACTATAGTCTGTGACATTTCTCGATCGTTACGTCAGTATTATTATAGTCTGTGACTTGTCTCTCTTGTTACGTCAGTATTTTTATGGACTGTGACATCTCTCTTTCTCTCTTTTTCTCGCTCTTGTTACGTATTATTATAGACTGCGCCATGTCTCTCTCTCTCTCTCTCTCTCTCTCTCTCTCTCTCTCTCTCTTGTTACGTCAGTATTATTATAGTCTGTGACTTGTTTTCTCGTTACGTCAGTATTTCTACAGTCTGTGACTTGTCTCTCTTGTCACGTCAGTATTATTATGGACTGTGACATCTCTCTTTCTCTCTTTTTCTCGCTCTTGTTACCTATTATTATAGACTGTGCCATGTCTCTCTCTCTCTCTCTCTCTTGTTACGTCAGTATTATTATGGACTGTGACATCTCTCTCTCTCTCTCTCTCTCTCTCTCTCTCTCTCTTGTTACGTCAGTATTATTATAGACTGTGTCATGTCTCTCTCTCTCTCTCCCTCTCTCTCTCTCTGTCTCTTGTTACGTCAGTATTTCTATAGACTGTGCCATGTCTCTCTCTCTCTCTCTCTCTCTTGTTACGTCAGTATTATTATAGACTGTGTCATCTCTCTCTCTCTCTCTCTCTCTCTCTCTCTCTCTCTCTCTCTCTCTGTCTGTCTGGATCTTGTTACGTCAGTAGTATTATACAGTTGTTGACTGGGGTTGAGGGCAACAGCTGATCTGTTGGACCCGAGGCTCTAACATATCAGCTGTTGCCCGAAAATCCCAGTCGTCAACTGTTTTGTTAAGCCACTTGACAGCTAATAAATGTAATAAATATCGCACATTTCCTCCACTACATCACGAAACTCTTCAAATGACGTTCCTATTGCCTCTAGATACTCGTTAAACTAATTCACTGCTGTCTTGATTACATTCTTAGTATTTTTACTGTCCCTATCATTGAGTATCCCCTGAATTTCCTCTTCGGCCGCGTTTGCAAATCTCTTAGCCGGGATACCCGCCGCCATGCATCTCCCATTATATATAGTATAAGTGTCTTATTTTGAGTTTTCATGCAGGAATAAAGTACAATGGCTAACGCGCATTATATCTCATAAATGCATCAGACATTGTACTTTATTCCTGCATGAAAACACAAAATAAGACACTTATTCTATATATATGCGCTTTTAAGGCCAAAATACCATACTGGAAACTTCCATTTCCTATTTATAAACTGCATCATTAAATCATTCCGGAGGGAAGTTATAAATTGAAAGGTGTCCCATGACAACGCAAAGTTTATCCAAAATGACATACTTTCTTCAAATGTCAAGCACTTAAGCGCAAAATACGACTTTAATGACGTCAGGCAAGGTTGGAAATGTCGAACATTTCATTATGACGTCATTAGCATAACAATCAAAAGTCTGCCAAACGTCGCTTTCTATGTTGAAAAGTGGGTCAAATATGGGGTGTTATGACGTCACCAATCAATGTATTTTATACAGAAATAAAATACATAGGTCTCGAAAGCTTTATCTCAGGCAATTACAGTGGTTGTGCATATATATATATATATATAGAATAAGTGTCTTATTTTGTGTTTTCATGCAGGCATAAATTACAATGGCTGATGTATTTATTAGATATAATGCGCGTTAGCGCATTATTTCTCATAAATGCATCAGACATTGTACTTTATTCCTGCATGAAAATACAAAATAAGACACTTATTCTATATATATGCGCTTTAACTCCAAAGTATCATACTGGAAACTTCCTTTTCCTATATATAAACTGCATCATTAAATCATTCTGGAGGGAAGTTATAAATTGAAAGAAACAGCCGGTGTCCCATGACAACGTAACGTTTATCCAGAATGACATACTTTCGTCGAATGTCAAGCACTTTGGCGCAAAATACGACTTTAATGACATCACACAAGGTTGGAAATGTCGAACATTTCATTATGACGTCATTAGCATAACAATCAAAAGTCTGCCAAACATCGCTTTCTGTGTTGAAATGTGGGTCAAATATGGGGCGTTATGACGTCACCGATCAATGTACTTTATACAGAAATAAAATACATAGGTCTCGAAAGCTTTATCTCAGGCAATTACAGTGGTTGTGCATATATATAGGGATATTGTTAAAGGGTATAACAACATAATGAGCTTCGCCGTCCGTTATCGTCCGGCAGGCGACGCTTGTGTACTATGAGTTAGAAACGGTGTTGAACGTTAGCAGCCTTATGACGTCATAAGGACGTTTCAATTTTCTTTACGTCATCTTTTCGGGAATACGTTTTATTTCCTTCCTTAACATCAGGACCGCAGTTAATGGCGGCGAAGCCCATTTGTGACATTTCTCTCTCTCTCTCTCTCTCTCTCTCTCTCTCTCTCTCTTGTTGCGTCAGTATTATTATAGACTGTGCCATGTCTTTCTCTCTCTCTTGTTACGTCAGTATTATTATAGACTGTGACATGTCCACTCTTTCTCTCTGTCTCTTGTTACGTCAGTATTATTATAGACAGCTGCGACATGTATATCTCTCCCTGTCTCTTGTTACGTCAGTATTATTATAGTCTGTGCCATGTCTCTCCCCACTCTCTCTCTCTCTCTCTCTTGTTACGTCAGTATTATTATAGACTGTGCCATGTCTCTCTCTCTCTCTCTCTCTCTTGTTACGTCAGTATTATTATAGAATGTGCCATGTCTCTCTCTCTCTCTCTCTCTCTCTATCTATCTATCTATCTCTCTCTCTCTCTTGTTACGTCAGTATTATTATAGACTGTGACATGTCCACTCTTTCTCTCTGCTTCTTGTTACGTCAGTATTATTATAGACTGTCACATGTCCACTCTTTCCCTCTGCCTCTTGTTACGTCAGTATTATTATAGACTGTGCCATGTCTCTCTCACTGTCACTTGTTACGTCAGTATTATTATAGACTGTCTCTCTCTCTCTCTCTCTCTCTCTCTCTCTCTCTCTCTCTCTCTTGTTACGTCAGTATTATTATAGAATGTGCCATGTCTCTCTCTTTGTGTCTCTTGTTACGTCAGTACTATTATAGACTGTGCCATGTCTCTCTCTACCTCTTGTTACGTCAGTATTATTACAGACTGTGCCATCTCTCTCTCTGCCTCTTGTTACGTCAGTATTATTATAGACTGTGACATGTCCACTCTTTCTCTCTGCCTCTTGTTACGTCAGTATTATTATAGACTGTGCCATCTCTCTCTCTCTCTCTCTCTCTCTCTCTCTCTTGTTACATCAGTATTATTATAGACTTGTGTACCATGAGTTAGAAACGGGGTTGAACGTTAGCAACCTTATGACGTCATAAGGACGCTTCATTGTTTTTTACGTCATCTTTTCGGGAATACGTTTTATTTCCTCCCTTAACATTAGGACCGCAGTTAATGGAGGCGAAGCCAATTTGTGACATATCCCTCTCTCTCTCTCTCTCTCTCTCTCTCTCTCTCTCTCTCTCTCTCTTGTTACGTCAGTATTCTTATATACTGTGCCATGTCTCTCTCACTGTGTCTTGTTACGTGAGTATTATTACAGACTGTGTCATGTCTCTCTCTCTGTCTCTTGTTACGTCAGTATTATTATAGACTGTGCCATGTCTCTCTCTCTCTCTGTCTCTTGTTACGTCAGTATTATTATAGACTGTGACATGTCCACTCTTTCTCTCTGTCTCTTGTTACGTCAGTATTATTATAGACAACTGTGACATGTCTATCTCTCCCTGTCTTGTCTCTTGTTACGTCAGTATTTTTATAGACTGTGCCATGTCTCTCTCACTGTCTCTTGTTACGTCAGTATTATTATAGACTGTGCCATGTCTCTCTCTCTGCCTCTTGTTACGTCAGTATTATTACAGACTGTGTAATGTCTCTCTCTCTCTCTCTCTCTCTCTTGTTACGTCAGTATTATTATAGACTGTGCCATGTCTCTCTCTCTCTCTCTCTCTCTCTCTCTGTCTCTTGTTACGTCAGTATTATTATAGACTGTGCCATGCCTCTCTCTCTCTCTGTCTCTTGTTACGTCAGTATTATTGTACACTGTGCCATGTCTCTCTCTCTCTCTCTGTCTCTTGTTACGTCAGTATTATTGTAGACTGTGCCATGTCTCTCTTTCTCTCTCTGTCTCGTTACGTCAGTATTATTATAGACTGTGCCATGTCTCTCTCTCTCTCTCTCTCTCTCTCTCTCTCTCTCTCTCTCTCTCTCTCTCTTGTTACGTCAGTATTATTATAGACTGTGCCATGTCTCTCTCTCTCTCTCTCTCTCTCTCTCTCTCGTTACGTCAGTATTATTATAGACTGTGACATCTCTCTCTCTCTCTCTCTCTCTCTCTCTCTCTCTCTCTTGTTACGTCAGTATTATTATAGACTGTGACATGTCCACTCTCTCTCTGCCTCTTGTTACGTCAGTATTATTATAGACTGTGTCATCTCTCTCTCTCTCTCTCTCTCTGCCTCTTGTTACGTCAGTATTATTATAGACTGTGTCATTTCTCTCTCTCTCTCTCTCTCTCTCTCTCTCTCTCTCTCTCTTGTACGTCAGTATTATTCTAGTCTATGACATGTCTGTTGTTACGTCAGTATTATCATTGTCTGTGACATATTTCTTTACAACCATCTATGACATTCGTTTCCTGTCTTTACATTTTAAGACTATGACAAGTTTTTCTAGTTCGATAAATTTCTTTACATGATAACGCCTACAACAGAATTTCACCTACTCTATAATTATATTGTTAATAAAATATACACGCAATCCATACACATAAAAAGTATGAAACAACTTTCCCAGTTTTCACAAATACAAATCTTCATACCTTCCTCCCACTAAAATAACTGTATAAATTTTCACTGTTAGATTGAACATGGAAGCATTAACGGCATACTGTTCTACCAAAAGCATAAACAAGAACGGAGAAGGAGGCTCATTGTCTCTTTCAATCCTCCCCTACAATAAACCTTTCTATTTGTAAAGAGTAAACACCAGAATAATACAACTCTACCAACCAGAGATGTTTACAATAAAAATGTTTATTCGAAAAAATCATATTAGCGAGTTGGCGATTGTCCGACTTAGCTTTTCGCCCTGGCCAGGAAGGTCGATGTAACGGTATTAATTCTGTTCTATTGTATTGTTACAATCGGCTCAATGTCCTCAACAAACCATGTTAGATTTCTTTGCAATTTCGTTGCTGGCATTGATGAAAGACCATGGGATAAAATAATCAAGATACGAAATCCGTTATAGGACTGGTTTTTAGCATATAACATGTTGTATGTCCCAAGGGAAATCGAAATAAAGCAGTATGGTTTTCTGAGATGTTCCTTAACTCTGTCAATCAGAATTCAGTATTTGCAAATTATGCTTTCATCTTTTGTTTGATACAGAGATTGTCACTGGTCGTGGAAATGACTGCTCTTTACATCTTAGTAATGTCCCCCTTGTACTATACTTCTCTACATCTTTGATAAGAAATCTATAAAATGAAAGTTTCATTCCCCCATTCTAAGAGTAAACCATTAACCTATCTATATATTTCCATACGTAACTTTTAGACAAAATGCCCCGTGAAAATAACATTGTAAATTATAATTGAAATATGTCATGAAGGTTCCCGTTCACTATCCTTATATTATGTCATGGAAGGTTCCCGTTCACTATCCTTATATTATGCCGTACATGCCAGATCCATGTCTTCCTCTATCCTTGTATTGTACCATACATGCTAGCTTCAATATTTCTAAACACCAAACTTTATTTATTATCAGATATTAATTTTGTTTGGTGGGGCTTCAATGCCATGCCCTCCCCGGCTTCGACATAGGGTGAATCACAATCGACTTTTTTTTACACATTTGCAGGAAATTAGGTCACAGTAATGTATATCCTATTTTAATTCAAAACTGCAAGCTTTCTTGTAAAACATTCATTTAAAATACATTATTTTATAAATCCTTACTGGGCGGCTATTTGTAATGGCGTCGTGGGGATGTCCCGGTCGCGATGTCACTTCGTTTCCTTATTTTGGGGTCAATTTCCTTTCATGTAGAAAACATTAAAGTAAAACTTTTAAAACATACTCAATATGGAGTTCGGTTAATACTGAACCGCCCTTTCGATGTCCATTTTTGCCAATTTTGGCGCTAAATCACCAAGATAAGTCTTATTTATGTGTTACACAAGCTTTATTGCGATTTTTTCCATAAAAGAAATTCATCCCAAATAAGGAAACCATGTCTCCCACCATCCTTGTATTATACCATACATATAAGCCATGTCCTCCACTATCCTTGTATTATACCATACATGTAAGGCCCATGTCCTCCACTATCCTTGTATTATACCATACATGTAAGGCCCATGTCCTCCACTATCCTTGTATTATACCATACATGCAAGGCCCATGTCCTCCACTATCCTTGTATTATACCATACATGTAAGGCCCATGTCCTCCACTATCCTTGTATTATACCATACATGTAAGGCCCATGTCCTCCACTATCCTTGTATTATACCATACATGTAAGGCCCATGTCCTCCACTATCCTTGTATTATACCATACATGTAAGGCCCATGTCCTCCACTATCCTTGTATTATACCATACATGTAAGACCCATGTCCTCCACTATCCTTGTATTATACCATACATTTAAGGCCCATGTCCTCCGATACCCTTGTATTATATTATACATGTAAGGCCCATGTCCTCCACTATACCTGCATTATAACATACATGTAATGCCTATGTCCTTCACTATCCTTGTATTATACCATACATGTAAGACCCATGTCCTCCACTCTCTTGGTAGTATACTATACATGTAAGACTCATGTCCTCCACTATCCTTGTAGTATACCATACATGTAAGTCCCATGTCCTCCACTATCTTGTATTATACCATACAAATAAGGCCCATGTCCTCCACTATCTTGTATTATACGATACAAGTAAGGCCCATGTCCTCCACTATTTTGCATTATACCATACATGTAAGTCCCATGCCTTCCACTATCTTGTATTATACCATACAAGTAAGGCCCATGTCCTCCACTATCCTTGTAATATACCATACATGCAAGTCCCATGTCCTTCACTATCCTTGTTGTATTATGCCATACATGTAAGTCCAATGTCCTTCACTATCCTTGTAGTATACCATACATGTAAGTCCCATGTCCTCCAATATTCTTGTATTATACCATACATGTAAGACCCATGTCCTCCATCATCTTTGCATTATACAATTGATATAATTTTCAGATTTTTAGATAAATTTTACTGATAAGAGAGCTGTGAACCTGGTCTGCAAAATATCTTTATTTTGTCGAAAATATTAGCGAGAGCATTTCACTTATACTACATGTATATATATTTAGGGTATGTACTATATAACTCGCTATATAACTGAAAAGTTGTTGAAAGCGACGTGAAATGTCAGTCAACCAAAAATATAATAATGCTTACTTAAAGGCGTTAACAATGATGAGAGGATAACCCACATTAGCGACATTCTGGCTTCCTTATTCAGACCTTGGAATATACTTATATCCAGAACTGTGATTTGTTTAACTCATTACCGGAATTGCCTCTGGAAAAAATCTGGGAAATCTGGTAAATTGGCTGAAAATCTTGAGCCGCGGACATATGCCATTCACTGGTACAAGACGCTTACTTGTTTTATAAAAACCGTAGGCTAAGATTGATTACAAATGGTCGATCGACTCGTGATCCAAACGTCTGCTTTATTTGTTTTGGATGTATATCTCGAAACTGTCCGAAAACACAATCAGCGTGAGATATTTTCCCACATACGGAGATTGTAGACAGGTTTCGTTCTGTGAATGACCACATTGCGTTTTAGAGTAACACCCAGGATACCCCTGAATGCAATCGGTATATTGTGAATAGAGTGTTCATGTTGTGTACGCGTTATTGAGCGTTTCCTCGTGTCGTGCGCTGGGATAATAGTGTACGGTGCTGTGATTGACATTTATTGGTTATCACGTCTGCCTGATTTCTTATGAAGCCTTTATTCTCCAGTGAATCAGCACTGAATCTCTCGACAGAACCTGTCGAATACAGTGTCTCCTCTCTTTGTTTTTTCTTCTACTTGTCACCGGCACGACATCGAGCTATATTTCATGTACAGTCGTCAGTTCTTCGTGAAATTGGACGAATTTGAAAGCAGTTTTCTGGAAGCCAAGAAGAAATTTGTATTTTCACCTTAAACGGGCATATTTGGCCCGTACAAGATTATCCTTTAAACAATGTGGCTTAAATGTGTAATATAAGGCTGTAGAATTAGATATCTCTTAACAATTTGTCGTGTGGCTTTATACAAAAGGTATCTAAACAATGTGCTTTCCGGATTAAAACATCAGAATTCCATTAGTTCTATTCATTATCCATATATGCAAAATACTCTTGTTCTGTTTGTCGTCTTTTTGTTGATATCGCGAGTTTGTGGATCTCTTTTAAAGACACTACATGATTGTGCTGGCACCAATGTCCAAACATCAAAAACGTTTGAGACCTATATTTTAAAAAGTTACATATAATTTTATGTGTCAATACTTGCAATGGTATGATGTATTCTTACACCTTTCCGAGTCTTTCTGAGAAAGCAGACGACAGATTAACATTGATTTCAATTACATATTTAATCTAATGAAAGGCACTGGAACTTACACATAATTCTCCGGGTGACTTCGTGTAAATCAAAATATCAAGGGATAACTTATTGAACGATATCATATATATATAAATATATATATATATCTAAGACTTAGCTGGGACTTGTGTCAGAGGCGACTCGGACTTGTTCATCAGATGACAATTTTACGGTGGCTGCAGTCGTTAGGATAGCAAAGGAAAGTGAGCGGGTCACCTGATTAATTGATTTTGCCCAGCAGAGATTCTCTACAAGGTATAACCGTAATGGCGACTATCGTCTGCTAGCGTAATGGTCGTCTGCTTTGAGCGGAGACAAACACAGAAAAGGAGTAGCTGAATAGAATGGTCCACGGATTTCATCACCATCACGGATTGTAAGTACATATAACTCTTTATCATGATACGTCATGTATTCATTGTTGTCCATTCCCGTTTACCAAATCCGCGATGTTACAAAATGCTAGAAATAAACACTTCACGTACGTCATTCACGTTATCCCTTATAAAACAACATACACGATGGTAAAGACAACATCAAGATGTCAACATATAACATCCTTTGTGCTAACCCAGAATGATAAACATATGGCAGTTAACACACCAAGTATACAATCACAGCCTTCATACACATGATGGTATATGTGCAACAATTATTTCACACAGGACTATATAGCATTTAATAAAATCTAAACAAATACACAACATACAAATTACACAAATACACAACATACAAATTACACAAATATACAACATACAAATTACACAGATACACAACATACAAATTACACAAATACACAACATACAAATTACACAAATACACAACAAATTACACAAATACACAACACACAAATTACACAAATACACAACATACAAATTACACAAATACACAACATAAAAATTTCACAATACACAACATACAAATTACGCAAATACACAACATACAAATTACAATTTCATTATAAGAGTGTAACAAGCGTGTATGAGTGTGTTCGGCAGTAATGGCACAATATATGCCATAATGTAAATATTCATGGCAATTACACACAACATGGTATGCGTGTTATAGTTATGTTATCACAGACAATACGACATACATACCCATGTCAACAAACACAATATACATATCATCATGTCATCATAAATGGCATGACAAATTAACATATTATCATCATGTCATCACACATCATGGCAACCAAATCATACCGGTATTATGATCATGTCATCACACATGGCATGACAACCAAATCATATTATGATCATGTCATCACACATGTCATGGCAACCAAATCATATCGGTATTATGATCATGTCATCACACATGGCATGACAACCAAATCATATTATGATCATGTCAACACAAAAGTCATGGCAACCAAATCATATTATGATCATGTCATCACACATGTCATGGCAACCAAATCATATTATGATCATGTCATCACACATGTCATGGCAACCAAATCATATTATGATCATGTCATCACACATGTCATGGCAACCAAATCATATTATGATCATGTCATCACACATGTCATGGCAACCAAATCATATTATGATCATGTCATCACACATGTCATGGCAAACAAAACATACGTCACGACAACCATACATATTGTTATCTTGTCGTCATACACGTCACGACAACCATACATATTGTTATCTTGTCGTCACACACGTCACGACAGCCATACATATTGTTATCTTGTCGTCACACACGTCACGACAACCATACATATTGTTATCTTGTCGTCATACACGTCACGACAACCATACATATTGTTATCTTGTCATCATACACGTCACGACAACCATACATATTGTTATCTTGTCGTCATACACGTCACGACAACCATACATATTGTTATCTTGTCGTCACACACGTCACGACAACCATACATATTGTTATCTTGTCGTCACACACGTCACGACAACCATACATATTGTTATCTTGTCGTCACACACGTCATGACAGCCATACATATTGTTATCTTGTCATCATACACGTCACGACAACCATACATATTGTTATCTTGTCGTCACACACGTCACGACAACCATACATATTGTTATCTTGTCGTCACACACGTCATGACAGCCATACATATTGTTATCTTGTCGTCACACACGTCATGACAGCCATACATATTGTTATCTTGTCGTCACACACGTCATGACAACCATACATATTGTTATCTTGTCGTCACACACGTCACGACAACCATACATATTGTTATCTTGTCGTCACACACGTCATGACAACCATACATATTGTTATCTTGTCGTCATACACGTCACGACAACCATACATATTGTTATCTTGTCGTCACACACGTCATGACAACCATACATATTGTTATCTTGTCGTCATACACGTCATGACAGCCATACATATTGTTATCTTGTCGTCACACACGTCACGACAACCATACATATTGTTATCTTGTCGTCACACACGTCACGACAACCATACATATTGTTATCTTGTCGTCACACACGTCATGACAACCATACATATTGTTATCTTGTCGTCATACACGTCACGACAACCATACATATTGTTATCTTGTCGTCACACACGTCACGACAACCATACATATTGTTATCTTGTCGTCACACACGTCATGACAGCCATACATATTGTTATCTTGTCGTCATACACGTCACGACAACCATACATATTGTTATCTTGTCGTCATACACGTCACGACAACCATACATATTGTTATCTTGTCGTCACACACGTCATGACAGCCATTTGCTTATCATAATTTCGCACACAGCTTGAAGATATGACATACAACATTATAAACATCATCAAGTTATCACATATAACTTGATATAAATGATAAAGCATGTATTTAGGGGTTACCATGCGAGTGTTTTACAAAAACTGACAGGGTATTCGCCGATACCCTGTCAGTTTTTGTAAAACATTCGCATGGTAACCCCATTCTAATGCATTTGACAAAATAATTACAACTAGATACAGAGTTATGGTTTTCTAAGCCAAATCGCTAATCACTGTCATATACCAAAAACTGCAGGGTATCGTGACGTCACATCAGAAACTGCAGGGTATCGTGACGTCATATAAAAACTGCAGGGTATCGTGAATACCCTTGCAGTTTTTAAACGGACAGCCAATGAGACAGCGTGTTACAAACAAAATGCATTAGAATACAGAATAAATACACATGATATAATCCGTTAACACAACATGTTGAAGAAACACCAATAGGACAACATATTACAACATTTTGTTCACTCAGAATAACAAACAAATGACATATATCACACACATAAACAATACGCAGTACAAACAAATGACACATATCACACAGATAAACAATACGCAGTACAAACAAATGGCACATATCACACAGATAAACAATACGCAGTACAAACAAATGACACATATCACACAAAAAACGCAGTACAAACAAATGACACATCACACAGATAAACAATACGCAGTACAAACAAATGACACATATCACACAGATAAACAATACGCAGTACAAACAAATGACACATATCACACAGATAAACAATACGCAGTACAAACAAATGACACATATCACACAGATAAACAATACGCAGTACAAACATATGACACATATCACACAGATAAACAATATACAGTGCTTCAAGCACCTATCCCACAAAATTTAGGACAAAATTAAGGACGATTTTAAGCTTTTTTATGATGTTTTAAGGGCATTTTTTAAAGAAATAGGATTGTTTTAGGACCTTTTACTCAGCTAAAAGCATCGTCATTTGCTTACAGCCAGCTTTCATCCCAGTCTTCAAATCTGTTGAGTCTTGCATTAGGAAACATTGTCATCTTCCTGTAGTACCCTTATGGTTGCTCCCATAATGCAGGCCATCAACAGATATGATAACTGGGGTGAGGGCTCTGGAAATGGAAACTGAGAAGAGCTTTATATCAATTCAGTTATAGAATTTACAGTAACATTTGTATAGTGCCTTTAATAATATTACTATCTCTGACAAAATTTGAGCTTATCGATCACAGTCATTAACAAAAAAATAGGTTTTGGGTCTAAAATCTAGGACAATTTTAGGATTTTCCCATACCCTCCATTGAACTGATTTTAACTTTTTAGGATTTTAGCAAAATGTAAAAAACAAAAATAGGACTTTCTAGGATTTTAGGACGAACTTGAAGCACTGCATGTAAATTGAATTCTGTCATCACAAACAATACGACATACAAATCATGTCATCACAGACAATACGACATACAAATCATGTCATCACAGACAATACGACATACGAATCATGTAATCACAGACATTTCGACAAACAAATCATGTAATCATAGACATTATGACATACAAATCATGTCATCACAGACAATACGACATACAAATCATGTCATTACAGATATTACGACATACAAATCATGTCATCAGACAATACGACATACAAATCATATCATCACAGACATTACGACATACAAATCATGTCATCACAGACATTACGAAATACAAATCATGTCATCACAGACAATACGACATACCAACCATGTCATCACAGACAATACGACATACAAATCATACCATCACAGACATTACGACATACAAATCATGTCATCACAGACATTACGACATACAAATCATGTCATCACTGACCATACGACATACAAATCATATCATCACAGACATTACGACATACAAATGAAATCATGTTATCACAGACAGTAAGACATACAAATGAAATCATGTCATCATGCGATACAACATACGTTTCATATATTTATTCATTTTAACACACACAACTATACTGATCTCATCACATACGTGATACAAATAACAATTTACCACTTCAAATAAAAATGAAAGGACTTGAAAGTCCTCAAGGTCGGAATTGCATGGTCAAGTACATCAAAGGTAATAAAGTCGTGATCCACCAAGAGATCACACACCAAGCGTGTAATGTTTAGGATCAGTATTGACAAAAACACGGTCTGCGTTGAACAGAACAAACAAAAACAATGAAGCACTTGATGCATCGCCTTCGGGCTTTCGCCCATTCACACATAAAGAATTAATGTACAATGACACCAAACTTAACTCCAAGCACTTCCCGAGATATACGAGGTCAAATCCGCATGGCCATGGGCCCAGCTAAGCATCCGATCGTATGGGGAAAGACGGTCCATTTTGGAAATGCAACAGACGAATGAACTATAATGTCATGTTTAAAGCATATTTGACTTGAATTCTTTGCCTGAAATTGCAAATCAGTCATTCGCCTTTTCATTTGCCGATTTTGTCAAACAAATCCGCTTTCATTTTCTCTTATCACTTTTGACCTTGAAGGTACCGGTAGTATGAAATTAGCAATCTGGACAGTCTCCCGCTGTACATGTACATTTCGGGAAAACGACGTCTACACATGTATAAATAACTGGCTATTTTTTGTTTATCGTTGTGACGAGAAGATTGTAGAGTACTTCAAATTCCACTGCTATAAAAAGAAGCGGTATTCTCAAGTTTTATTAATTATAATACAGCGGATACTAGTACGGACTAGCAGTGTACTTCTTATTACGGCACAGCTACACAATAATGTCAATCGTACTTTTTCGGGACTTTCCGTCGAATATTCGGAAATACTGCATGTCCTCCAGCGCATGAATATAACTCGTATAAATCGATGGAATAACGGCACATATATTTTCTCATCTGATCAAACTTATCTTGTATTGACTCGTACAGTATGAATTATAATTACTAATAGTAAATTTAATCACGCTTTTTCTAAATATCGAAGCACTATTTATACACGAGGAGGTATTTTCTGCGTTCCATGCGTTCCCCACAGCTTATTTTAACGACTAGGGTCTGGAATTGCTTACGCAGTTCCGACCAAAAACCCAACCAAAACTGTAACCGATCCTGTCCCGTACTGAAGGCTTATCTGAGTAGGGGATCTTTTATGTACCACGTCTACTGGGACAAAGGATCTCGGTTTTAGTGCGACGAATCACCGCTGGAAATCAAAGTGGGGTCACGAACCAAACATGGAACTGACTACACCAGCTCCTATTGATTGATTGATTGATTTTTGTTTTACGTCACACCACGAATATTTCACGTATATGGTGACGGCATCTGCCTGATGCGGGGCATACATATTTTGACCTTTGCAACGGACCCACCCGAAGCAGTGAGGGATCTTTAACGTGCCATGCATACCACGACACGGGGCCTCGGTTTTAGCTGTCTCATCCGAAAGACAGCCAGCTCCTATTGAAAATATGACTTGGATTGGTATCATTCTGTAATATAAAGGATCCGTGCCGTATTTGGCTATCTCGTTTCTCTAAATGTAAACAATATAGATAAGAAAAAGCAGGAGTTAATCTCGATTGACATTATGTCGGTCCAGTTTTGTATTCCATTTCTTCTAATGCCCCTAAGTGTATAGATGCATACAATAAATGTAAGGAGATATAGTAGAATTACATTATCTCCCCAAATCCTTTTTACACTTTATACTTAATAACCTTCCTGCAGGTTATATACATTAGTGTTACGTTTTATCTTATATTTTGCCATCTTAACTATGACGTAAGAACGTCTTTCCATTTTAGGTAAATTATTGCCCGTGCTTGAAAATACATGTAACGGTTTCCATCGAAATGTGATGCCACTGTTATAAATATATATTTTCCTCTGTTTATCAAAGCATTATGTATCGTAAAATGTCAACTACAGTTTCTTTATCAAATGCTTATGGGTTGTCGTGATAATTATCACGGCTCCATTGTAAGTTTTGTCTTTCTTTTTTTTTTTTTTTAATAATTAGATATGCTCCCCTTAGAACATTCACTCTTTTTGTGTAGGATTGAGATAATACTACAATACAGTTTACTCATGTACAAGTGATTTCGATTTCGAAACATAATATTGTATTTATCCCCATTAGATTTTAAAAGATGGAACATATTGTGTGAAATGTTCAAGGTAATAGTCCACATGCACCTTTGACTTTTTGGAACGGGTGAGGGAGTTACATATGCGTACATGTATCTTTAAGTAAAATTTACCTATTATGCTTATGCAGTTTTCGCTTTGTTAATAACATAAATAGATGGGTTGTCGGTACCGCATTATTACTCCGATCTTTGAGTTTCAAGGGGAAATGGGGGGGAGGGGGGGGGGTTAAATCGGTACCGCATGATAATTTGAGTTTCCAAGGATTGTGGGTACCGCATGATTGCTTCAAAATTATAGATTTCGGGGGATTTCGAGTATTCGACTATTCATTTATCAAAGTTCGACTGTGTATGTATATATGCCAATAAATTTCTTAAAGTCATAAAATCTGGCCACAGTATTTTACGAAATGCACCACTTCACCCTACCCATTTCAATCTTTTTCATTTGTTTTATTCATTTTAACTATGAAACACTGCTCGACTAAAACATAAAACTTGCAACCATAAATACTATTAAGTATTAAATTCATCGTTATATACTTTCTTTGCCAAGTTTACATACAGGTCAAGAAATAGGGACAGGCTTGGTGGTTAAGCGCTTGGCTTGCGGCGCCGACGATCCGGGTTCGATTCCCGGGTTGCGCCACTATGTTTAAGAGGTTGGTAACCTCCTGCTTCCATGTCGCGATATAACTGAAATATTGTTGAAAGCGACGTAAAAACACCAATCAACTAATCAACCAGCAAATATAATAAATTATAGTACATCGTACATCGGGATTCGTGGAATGTATAGTTAGCAGGAAGCGTCGACTTCACTTACATAGTATACGCTTTCTATCGAAAGTTTGTTAGTTACGGAGTGGCCTCTTAGACCCAGCAAAATTGTTATAACTTTACATGAAATGTCATAGAAATTAACGAATTTCCGGATGTTGCGAAGTCAGTCTCTGTTCCTTCGTTCATTTTTGTTTTGTATTTTTTCACCTATTGTAACGAAGTGGCGTACGCGAATCCAAATTAACAACTTAGTGATGACGTAGTGATTCGCAAATATCTACACATTTGTTCCGTCAGAATGTCATTATATCAAAACAATGGCTATTGCGGTGATTTGTATCGACAACTTCGATTAATATAAAAAAATAATGCAGTACTCTTTCATTATTCATGAGTATGACAGGATAATATACCCTCACTGGATCTCTGTGATCTGTATAATTTACACCACGGCTTTGTAAATGTGGACGTTACCGTGTGATATCAAAGGACGATTTGACTTGGGTGGAAAACTCGTGGTTCCTGGGCTGCTGGGCCAGTGGTTGATCTCTTCATACGCATAACAACCTTCTATTCGAGGATTCAGAACAAAGGCTCGGCTGTTCGGAAAACTTTAAACGAGCACACACGCCATTATGAAGAATCCTTATCATCATAATCGCTTAAATAAAGAGAAAAATGGATCTCCTGATGATTGAAGATGACCACCATCTACGTCATGTTACATTATGTAAATCTACAATTCATCTCCCAAACTGTTCTTATCGAGTATCATGAATAGATTATCCCCATACTCTTCATCAAATTGAGGATGAAAATAGTTTTAAGAAAATGAGATTGCGGCCATGATGGCCATTATGGATTGCTTCATTTCGTATGTTGTCTGTAGGTCTAATGAGCAGATCATTGCTGTGATGAACACTTTCAGCGGAGTAAAGTTTATAAACAGTTGTTTGGTGTACAACTCAGGAACAAGTATCGAGTAGTACCGTGGCTTGGCCACTAGGAATAAGTATCACATGAGTAGTACCGCGGCTTGACCACTAGGAATAAGTATCACATGAGTAGTACCGCGGCTTGACCACTAGGAATAAATATCACATGAGAGGTACCGCGGCTTGACCACTAGGGATAAGTGTAACTTGAATAGTACCGAGGCTTGATCACTAGGAATAAGTATCACATGAGTAGTACCGAGGCTTGACCACTAGGAATGAGTATCACATGAGTAGTACCGCGGCTTGACCACTAGGAATAAGTATCATATGAGTAGTACCGAGGCCTGACCACTAGGAATAAGTCTGACATGAGTAGTGCCGCGGCTTGACCATTAGGAATAAGTATCACATGAGTAGTTCCGCGGCTTGACCACTAGGGATAAGTGTCACATGAGTACTACCGCGATTTGACCACTAGGAATAAGTATCACATGAGTAGTACCGCGGCTTGACCACTAGGAATAAGTATCATATGAGTAGTACCGAGGCCTGACCACTAGGAATAAGTATGACATGAGTAGTACCGAGGCTTGACCATTAGGAATAAGTATCACATGAGTAGTTCCGCGGCTTGACCACTAGGGATAAGTGTCACATGAGTACTACCGCGGCTTGACAACAGGGAATAAGTATCACATGAGTAGTGCCGCGGCTTGACCACTAGAAATAAGTATCACATTAGTACCGCGGCTTGACCACTAGGAATAAGTATCGCATGAGTCTTACCGCGGCTTGATCACTAGGAATAAGTATCACATGAGTAGTATCGCGGACTGACCACTAAAGTTAAAATATAACTAAGGCTTCATTTACAGTCAAACTTAGCGGATATAATAGGACAACTAGGAATAAGTATCACATGAGTAGTACCGCGGCTTGATCACTAGGAATAAATATCACATGAGAGGTACCGCGGCTTGACCACTAGGGATAAGTGTAACTTGAATAGTACCGAGGCTTGATCACTAGGAATAAGTATCACATGAGCACTACCGCGATTTGACCACTAGGAATGAGTATCACATGAGTAGTACCGCGGCTTGACCACTAGGAATAAGTATCATATGAGTAGTACCGAGGCCTGACCACTAGGAATAAGTCTGACCTGAGTAGTGCAGCGGCTTGACCATTAGGAATAAGTATCACATGAGTAGTTCCGCGGCTTGACCACTAGGGATAAGTGTCACATGAGCACTACCGCGATTTGACCACTAGGAATAAGTATCACATGAGTAGTACCGCGGCTTGACCACTAGAAATAAGTATCACATTAGTACCGCGGCTTGACCACTAGGAATAAGTATCACATGAGTCTTACCGCGGCTTGATCACTAGGAATAAGTATCACATGAGTAGTATCGCGGACTGACCACTAAAGTTAAAATATAACTAAGGCTTCATTTACAGTCAAACTTAGCGGATATAATAGGACAACGAAGATGTCTTCATTTTCTTCTTCAGAATACACATTACATCGAGACATTAGTGAGTAATTAGTGGTGTTTGAAAAAGGACAGTTCTTAGGAATTTCTCAGGTGCTTGCAAAATCCTTTTAATTTCAAACAAGATTAGATAACAAAGCTACAAAGGTTTCAGTGTGTGTGATTTTGAATAAATAATTTCATTCATAGTTCCTATATTTACAATGGATTTGTGCTCTGTTGAATGTTATCACATGAAAATCTGTCTGATAACAGATGCAATGGTAAATATGCTGAAGTAGGCATTGTGATGTCAAATGTAAACTGAAATAGAATGTTTTGTCTGCGATCATTCTTTAGTCTACAAATGAAGTCAGACAATCTTACGTTTTTCTACACCGTCCATCCATTTCCGTCTGTTCATCTAAAGCTATTAAGCAGACCTTGAATAATCATATCTTGTTGATCACTACAATTTGTTGTCTGTAGAACATAAGGCCCCTAGAGACCCTACCTGTAAGGTGCATACTCATGAATGTTTGTTGTCTGTAGAACGTAATGCCCAGAGTCCTACCCTGTAAGGTGCATACTCATGAATGTTTGTTGTCTGTGGAACGTAATGCCCAGAGTCCTACCCTGTAAGGTGCATACTCATGAATGTTTGTTATCTGTAGAACGTAACACATAGAGCCCTACCCTGTAAGGTGCATACTCGTGAATGTTTGTTGTCTGTAGAACGTAATGCCCAGAGTCCTACCCTGTAAGGTGCATACTCATGAATGTTTGTTGTCTGTAGAACATAAGGCCTAGAGATCCACCCTGTAAGGTGCATACTCATGAATGTTTGTTGTCTGTAGAACGTAATGCCCAGAGTCCTACCCTGTAAGGTGCATACTCATGAATGTTTGTTATCTGTAGAACGTAACACATAGAGCCCTACCCTGTAAGGTGCATACTCGTGAATGTTTGTTGTCTGTAGAACGTAATGCTCATAGCCCTACCCTGTAAGGTGCATACTCATGAATGTTTGTTGTCTGTAGAACGTAATGCCCAGAGTCCTACACTGTAAGGTGCATACTCATGAATGTTTGTTGTCTGTAGAACGTAATGCCCAGAGTCCTACCATGTAAGGTGCATACTCATGAATGTTTGTTGTCTGTAGAACGTAATGCCCAGAGTCCTACACTGTAAGGTGCATACTCATGAATGTTTGTTGTCTGTAGAACATAAGGCCTAGAGACCCACCCTGTAAGGTGCATACTCATGAATGTTTGTTGTCTGTAGAACGTAATGCCCAGAGTCCTACCCTGTAAGGTGCATACTCATGAATGATTGTTATCTGTAGAACGAAACACATAGAGCCCTACCCTGTAAGGTGCATACTCGTGAATGTTTGTTGTCTGTAGAACGTAATGCTCATAGCCCTACCCTGTAAGGTGCATACTCATGAATGTTTGTTGTCTGTAGAACGTAATGCCCAGAGTCATACACTGTAAGGTGCATACTCATGAATGTTTGTTGCATACTCATGAATGTTTGTTGTCTGTAGAACGTAATGCCCAGAGTCCTACACTGTAAGGTGCATACTCATGAATGTTTGTTGTCTGTAGAACGTAATGCTCATAGCCCTACCATATAAGGTGCATACTCATGAATGTTTGTTGTCTGTAGAACGTAATGCACAGAACCCTACCTTGTAAGGTGCATACTCGTGAATGTTTGTTGTCTGTAGAACGTAACACATAGAGCCCTACCCTGTAAGGTGCATACTCGTGAATGTTTGTTATCTGTAGAACGTAATGCCCAGAGCCCTACACTGTAAGGTGCATACTCGTGAATGTGTGTTGTCTGTAGAACGTAATGCCCAGAGACCCACCCTGTAAGGTGCATACTCATGAATGTTTGTTGTCTGTAGAATGTAATGCCCAGATCCCTATCCTGTAATATGCATACTCTTGAATGTTTGTTATCTGTAGAACGTAATGCACAGAACCCTACCTTGTAAGGTGCATACTCGTGAATGTTTGTTGTCTGTAGAACGTAACACATAGAGCCCTACCCTGTAAGGTGCATACTCGTGAATGTTTGTTATCTGTAGAACATAATGCCCAGAGCCCTACACTGTAAGGTGCATACTCGTGAATGTTTGTTGTAAGGTGCATACTCGTGAATGTTTGTTGTCTGTAGAACGTAATGCCCAGAGACCCACCCTGTAAGGTGCATACTCATGAATGTTTGTTGTCTGTAGAATGTAATGCCCAGATCCCTATCCTGTAATATGCATACTCTTGAATGTTTATTATCTGTAGAACGTAATGCACAGAACCCTACCTTGTAAGGTGCATACTCATGAATGTGTGTTGTCTGTAAAACGTAATGCCCAGAGTCCTACACTGTAAGGTGCATACTCATGAATGTTTGTTGTCTGTAGAACGTAATGCCCAGAGACCCACCCTGTAAGGTGCATACTCATGAATGTTTGTTGTCTGTAGAACGTAATGCCCAGAGTCCTACCCTGTAAGGTGCATACTCATGAATGTTTGTTGTCTGTAGAATGTAATGCCCAGATCCCTATCCTGTAATATGCATACTCTTGAATGTTTATTATCTGTAGAACGTAATGCACAGAACCCTACCTTGTAAGGTGCATACTCATGAATGTGTGTTGTCTGTAAAACGTAATGCCCAGAGTCCTACACTGTAAGGTGCATACTCATGAATGTTTGTTGTCTGTAGAACGTAATGCCCAGAGACCCACCCTGTAAGGTGCATACTCGTGAATGTTTGTTGTCTGTAGAACGTAATGCCCAGAGACCCACCCTGTAAGGTGCATACTCATGAATGTTTGTTGTCTGTAGAACGTAATGCCCAGAGTCCTACACTGTAAGGTGCATACTCGTGAATGTCTGTTATTACATCACTCAAGTTATGATTCAATATATATAATTAATGAACGGTTCTCCCAAATGACATGATGCAGTCCAATTTATTGTACCTGTCAAATTTAATCCTCGCTATGTATAAGGTCACATCTTTAAGTGTTATCGTACCTCCTCCTCTCATTCATCAGATGCAAATTGATATTACTGAGCAAGAATGATTTTTTATGCTTCAGTAACTCCTACCCTAAGGGCTGTTGTGCCCCTTCAGTCAGTTTCAATTTGAAAAGCTTTGTTCGTTTATCAGGTAATACCTATTTACGGTCACAATCAGAGAATCCACTGACAAATTGGGCAAAATCATAACAAATTAGGAAAAGATTCACAAGCTTGAATATGAGCCATTTAAAACACGATGTATTATTTTTGTACCAAATGACGTTAGTTTACCAAAGGACAGACAAGTCAAGCATAAAATAAGTCAACCATGCGCTCTGAATTTGAACATTTCTGAGGCTATTTCGCCCCTTTATGATAATTTTGATTTATGATGATGGAATTTCATTTTTCGGTACACACATAAAACAAATAAATAGATAATTAAAAACAAATTCATGTGTCATTTGATATTCATATAGACTTAAAACAGATACATTTATTTCTAGCATGATTTATTTTTCGGGAAATTTATGAGGCTGCTAGTATTGGGGAGTGTGGTAATGAAATAAAATTGATTTTAGCCATAAGTGTTGTCTAGTCGCTAAGAGATTTTCACAGATAATATTATAGCGAGTCTTATGTCAGTCAACTAAGATTTGAATAAAAATTTTGTTTTTTATTCAAAGAATCAAATCATTGAGGTAAATATATCAAGCTAATTGTGAAAGATCTGATCATCGAAAACACATACATTTGAGTGATCACAAATGACTGATCACAAATGACATAAGAAAGGCCTAAAATCAGTATTTTAGGTTGTTTCTTTAAAATCCTTGAATCCCCCCCCCCCCCCCCCCCCCCCCCGCCAAATACATGAAATTCAAATATCACATGTACCTCCTCAATAATATAAACTGAACGAGCAAAGTAACATTCCACTATGATTATGCTGTTCCATCATGTTTCACAGATATTACCATTTGCACATTTTAAATGAACCGAATGAGCATGATAGGCACCTGCTATTATTGATTGCAGAATAGTCTTATTGAAATTTAGAGAAATATTTTGGTGGTGCTTTTCCCATTTAGAACTTTCTGTATTTGTGTAAGAAAAATTAGTGCTCTTTCTCGTTAGGTATACTTTTACAACAACTTTGATTTTAAGATGAAATGTAAGATAAACCGACTCGACCAAATGAATAAAACGAATTATTTATCAGATATTCTATCACACAATGTGCTTTTTTTTTTTTTTTTGGTTTTCTTTCTGTTTTTTTTTTTTCTTTTTGGAAAGACTTATTTAAATCTCTGATCTATGCAGTCATACATGGCGGACCAGCAGGAAATTATAATTTTTCTCAAATATTTCATTATTGTTTTCTCCTCAGGCTTCACTCACCGTTTTTACCCTTAAAGTTTTTGTTTCATTTATCAGACGGTAGCTTTTGGTTGTCGTGATAAATCGTAAGTGCTCTTGGTTGTCGTGATAAATCGTAAGTGCTCTTGGTTGTCGTGATAAATCGTAAGTGCTTTTAGTTGTTTTGATAAATCTGAAATGCTTTTGATCCGTGTACTTCATCCAGTTTGAGAAAATCAATTTAAATTTAACAGAAGAATGTTCCAGACAGGGTACATGACACCCTTCTCTAAGCGCTTACAGTAACTATTTTAGCAGAACAGTTTGGTCATCTTCGAACTTTAGCTGATAGAAATAAGACTGCACTCATTTTTATATTCTATATAATATTAAGTTTCTATTCTGATAAGGGAAAGTGTTGCATAACTTTGATTTCATATACACCAAGACATAAAGTGTTTGTCCTATACATTGAGACAGCACGAAAGAAGAGAGTAATTGTCTATATACTGACACGGAGAGTGTGGGGTATAATTGTCTATATACTGACATGGAGAGTGTAGGGTATACTGACATGGAGAGTGTGGGGTATACTGACATGGAGAGTGTGGGGTATAATTGTCTATATACTGACATGGAGAGTGTGGGAGTATAATTGTCTATATACTGACACGGAGAGTGTGGGGTATAATTGTCTATATACTGACACGGAGAGTGTGGGGGTATAATTGTCTATACACTGACACGGAGAGTGTGTGGGGTATACTGACACGAAGAGTGTAGGGTATAATTGTCTATATACTAACACGAAGAGTGTGGGATATATTTGCCTATATACTGGCACGAAGAGTGTTAGGTATAATTGTCTATACATTGACACGAAGAGTGTGGGGTATAATTGTCTATATACTGACATGGAGAGTGTGGGGTATAACTGTCTATATACTGACATGGAGAGTGTGGGGTATACTGACACGAAGAGTGTAGGGTATAATTGTCTATATACTGACACGAAGAGTGTGGGATATATTTGCCTATATACTGGCACGGAGAGTGTGGGGGTATAATTGTCTATACACTGACACGGAGAGTGTGGGGTATACTGACACGAAGAGTGTAGGGTATAATTGTCTATATACTAACACGAAGAGTGTGGGATATATTTGCCTATATACTTGCACGGAGAGTGTGGGGGTATAATTGTCTATACACTGACACTGAGAGTGTAGGGTATACTGACACGAAGAGTGTAGGGTATAATTGTCTATACACTGACACTATGAGTGTAGAGTATTATTGTCTATACACTGACACGGAGAGTGTGGGGTATAATTGTCTATACACTGACACGGACAGTGTGGGGTGTAATTGTCTATATACTGACACGAAGAGTGTGGGGTATAATTGTCTATATACTGACACGGAGAGTGTGGGGTATAATTGTCTATATACTGACACAGAGAGTGTAGGGTAAAATTGTCTATATACTGACACAGATGAGTGGAGTATAATTGTCTATATACTAACACGAAGAGTGTAGGGTATAATTGTCTATATACTGACACGGACAGTGTAGGGTATAATTGTCTATATACTGACACGAAGAGTGTAGGGTATAATTGTCTATATACTAACACGAAGAGTGTAGGGTATAATTGTCTATATACTGACACGGACAGTGTAGGGTATAATTGTCTATATACTGACACAAAGAGTGTAGGGTATAATTGTCTATATACTGACACGAAGAGTGTGGGGTATAATTGTCTATATACTGACACGAAGAGTGTAGGGTATAATTGTCTATATACTGACACGAAGAGTGTTAGGTATAATTGTCTATACATTGACACGAGGAGTGGGGGGTATAATTGTCTATATACTGACACGGACAGCGTGGGTTATAATTGTCTATATATACGGAGAGTGTGGGGTATAATTGACTGTACACTGACACGGAAAGTGTGGGAGATATTTGCCTATATACTTACACGGAGAGTGTGGGAGATATTTGCCTATATACTGACACGGAGAGTGTTGGGTATAATTGACTATATACTGACACGGAAAGTGTGGGGTATAATTGTCTATATACTGACACAGAGAGTGTGTGGTGTAATTGTCTATATACTGACACGGAGAGTGTGTGGTATAATTGTCTATACACTGACACGGAAAGTGTGGGGTATAACTGTCTATATATTGACACTATGAGTATGGAGTATTATTGTCTATACACTGACACGGAGAGTGTAAGGTATAATTGTCTATACACTGACACTATGAGTGTGAAGTATAATTGTCTATACAATGACACGGAGAATGTGGGGTATAATTGTCTATACACTAACACAGATGAGTGGAGTATAATTTTCTGTATACTGACACGGAGAGTTTGGGGGTATAATTGTCTATATACTGACACGGAGAGTGTGGAGTATAAATGTCTATATACTGACACGGAGAGTGTGGGGTATAATTGTCTATATACTGACACAGAGAGTGTAGGGTTGGTTGTCTATATACTGACACGAAGAGTGTAGGGTATAGTTGCCTATATACTGACACGAAGAGTGTAGGGTATAATTGTCTATATACTGACACGAAGAGTGTGGGGTATAATTGTCTATATAATGACACGGAAAGTGTAGGGTATAATTGTCTATATAATGACACGAAGAGTGTGGGGTATAATTGTCTATATACTGACACGAAGAGTGTGGGGTATAATTTTCTAAACACTGACACGAAGAGTGTGGTCTATAATTGTCTATATACTGACACGAAGAGTGTGGGGTATAATTGTCTATATACTGACACAGAGAGTTTGGGGTATAATTGTCTATACACTGACACGAAGAGTGTGGGGTATAATTGTCTATATACTGACACGAAGAATGTGGGGTATAATTGTCTATATACTGACACGACGAGTGTCGGGTATAATTGTCTATATACTGACACGGAGAGTGTGGGGTATAATTGTCTATACACTGACACGAAGAGTGTGGGGTATAATTGTCTATATACTGACACGGAGAGTGTGGGGTATAATTGTCTATACACTGACACGAAGAGTGTGGGGTATAATTGTCTATATACTGACACGAAGAGTATTAGGTATAATTGTCTATACATTGACACGAAGAGTGTGGGGTATAATTGTCTATATACTGACACGGACAGTGTGGGGTATAATTGTCTATATACTGACACGGACAGTGTGGAGTATAATTGTCTATATACTGACACGAAGAGTGTTAGGTATAATTGTCTATACATTGACACGAAGAGTGTGGGGTATAATTGTCTATATACTGACACGGACAGTGTGGAGTATAATTGTCTATATACTGACACGAAGAGTGTTAGGTATAATTGTCTATACATTGACACGAAGAGTGTTAGGTATAATTGTCTATATACTGACACGGAAAGTGTGGGGTATAATTGTCTATATACTGACACGGAGAGTGTTAGGTATAATTGTCTATATACTGACACGGAAAGTGTGGGGTATAATTGTCTATATACTTTGTCTCGGGCTGGATGAATCATCATATCTCAACCTCGGCTAACGCCTCGGTTGAGATTTGTTGATTCCTCCAACCCTCGACTGATCTTTTTCTATCTGGAACTCAAACTAGTGCTAGATTCTTTTAGTCTATATACTGACACGGAGAGTGTTGGGTATTTGTCTGTACTAGCACGGAGAGTGTAGGGGTTATTTGTTGACACAGATGCAGAATATGAGGGGATAATTTGTTTAATTTGTTGATAGACTGATATCGAATGGTATGGAATAATTTGTCAATATGTGAAAATGTTATATTTGAAAACGTTTAAACTCACTTCATCCTAGCACTTGACAATCGATAGTTCTTTTCTATGAACTCATAGTGGTATTGATATTGCTATTATATGCTGAAGTATATTTTAATTGTAAATTCAATAACACATTTGTCATGCATTCATGTTATACCTGTTAATTTCCTAATTCTATTTGGTTGTGTTCCCCAGTATAATAATAAGATAAAAAAAAACTCCTCCTCTGCATAGGTTTACATATTACCTAACTCTACAGGAAAAAGATAGATATTAGGTAGTTGTTAAGCGCTAAGTTGTGGTGCAGGCGACCAAGATTCGGATGGCCTTACCCCGGACGTATAGTATTATGCCTCATCCACAGCATATTAAAATCATGAAAAATGTCTACAGGTAAAATGGTGTTTCATGTATAGTTTGTTTAAATAACAGCTGTTGAATAAAATCAACACAACCCTAGAATCCTTCACCTCGAATTAGTAAGGACAGGTTGGTCCTGTAATATATCACATTGCAGTACTAATCTGACGTCCCTAGTTCAACCATCAGTTAGGATTTTTCTAGATTGATACATTTCTCCCCATATGTCTCTCTGATGAGACTATTAACCGAGGCCTAACGTCACTGTAGATAATATGAGGCCCAATGTCACGGTAGATAAACTGAGGTCCAATCTCACGGTAGATAAAATGAGGCCCAATGTCACGGTAGATAAATTTATTTCCAATGTCAAGGTAGATAAAATGAGTTCCAATGTCACGGTAGATCAAATTAAGCCCATTGTCACGGCAAATAAACTGAGACCCAATGTCACGGGAGATGAACTGAGGCCCAATGCACGGTAATTAAACTGAGACCATATGTCACGGTACATAAACTGAGGCCCAATGTCACAGTAGATAAAATGAGGCCCAATGTCACGGCAGATAAACTGAGGCCCAATGTCACGGTAGATAAAATTAAGCTCAATGTCACGGTAGATAAACTAAGGTCCAATGTCACAGTAAATAAAATGAGGTCCAATGTCACGGTAGATAAACTAAGGTCCAATGTCACAGTAAATAAAATGAGGTCCAATGTCACGGTAGATAAACTTAGGCCCAATATCTCAGTAGATAAACTGAGGTCGAATGTCACAGAAGTTAAACTAAGACCCAACGTCACGGTAGATAAAATGAGGCCCAATGTCACGGTAGATAAACTGAGACCCAACGTCACGGTAAATAAATAAGGCCCAATGGCACAGTAGATAAACTGAGGCCCAATGACACGGTAGATCAAATAAGGCCCAATGTCACGGTAGATAAACTAAGGCCCAATATCACAGTAGATAAACTGAGGTCGAATGTCACATTAGATAAACTAAGACCCAACGTCACGGTAGATAAAATGAGGCCCAATGTCACAGTAGATAAACTAAGGCCCAATGTCACAATTATACAATGAGGCCCAATGTCACGGTAGACGTTGACAAATGAAACATCTCCCATTTCCTCACATGGTTCTGTTGCATATGACATTATGAAGCCTTGCACCACACAACCATATTAATGAAATTGCTATTGCTGTATTAATAACAAAGACAACAGACACAAAGACTGGTATAAAGCAAGCAAGACGACTCGAATCTCTCATAATGGCAGTTAATGTTTTGGTCATCCGAACTGGGCTCCATTCAGAAGTCAGAAATTTTCCACATTTATCTTCATTTATCAAACATGACCATATATGTTTGACACAGTTCCTATCATAAAGTTTAATATCTTAATTGACCAAACACGACTATATGTGTGTAATGCAGTTCGTGCCATGCCGATTAATGCAGTTAAATGTCTTAAATCACACGAAAGCATATGTTGAGTTAAACCTTGGTAGCCTCAGTAAAGGAAAAATCCTAATTCAAAACTCTAGCATATAGGATGAGTTTAGACTCATATCACCGTGCTCAGGTAATGGAACAATTTTGTTCTTGGTACATCTTAATTTATCAAATTTAATCATATCTTTCTGATGTATTTTCTGACATTCAGTCAGTTATGTATTTGGTACCGCTCCGTGCTATTGGGTTCAACACTTTACCTATTTAAACATAACCGCATGCCATTTATTATTCCTGTTATACAGTGGAATCAGGTACCTCGTCAATCCTCACTATGTTCCTTTGATGCTATTCCTGTATACATTTTAATATATTGAAGTATTGAATACGAGTGCTTCCTAATAACAATACTTATCATTCGTACAACAAATTCTAATGGATGGTATCGAAAATCGAAACCCTGAAACTTGGACTGTAAAACATGTATAACTTCCGATTAGTTTGGTTACCATGTAAACCTATAAACAAAAAACGCCTTCATAATAATGATGTAGGTTCAAATAAATTTTCACAGAAAGGAAGGCTTTGACAGTACAAAGAATGTCATTTTCTATGGTTATAAATTTCTCTCTCTCTCTCTCTCTCTCTCTCTCTCACATATATATGTGTATATATATTTTGGGGTGGGGGGGTATTTGGTCTTGGGGGGGGGGGGGGTTTATTATTATTGTTTCTGCAAAATGCAAGAATTCTTATAGTAATGCTATAAAAATGTTCTACGAATAATGTTTACAAAATATTTGTATTTCACGAATGTCCGAATTGGGACGTTCTGTTGACCAGTCCTACTTTTATCTATAATTCATACTTCTTGCCGTCTGCTGGGATTATTTACACCATCCTTAATGGAGATGTCATCACATAAATTCTGAAATGATTTCCAGATCTCCGGAGACTTATCAATTCTATCACATACAGAAGGAAACATCAGAGAAAAGAGGGGGTTAAAGAAATGTAGTGTTGGATGCATAAGATACGATGTCATTGATGGAAAGGATTATTATATGAAGTGATTGGGGGAAATACTATTGATAATTCTTACTCAAAACAAAAACAAAAAAATGAAAGTGATCTGCAATATAAGGTGTGGGTAAATTATTACAAACTACCATGGGCATGATCTGTGACCAAAGAGATATCACAGCTTCTCGGACAAAATGATCATACATGTACTAAGTAATAATCTGAAGCCATCATCCGTGACAAAAGATTCTCTTTCCACAAGATTAGCAAAGTGTCAGCGAGTTACGAAGGATCGGTGTCACCGACCAAGAGTTTGTTATCCGCTATATAAAATGAATCGAAATGCGCCAAGCTTTCATCAAAGCATCGCGGTCAAAAGAGTGTATTAAGTTACAAATGCACCTCAGAGCAATTGCATATAACTATAACCAGTGCCGTGGAATAATCAGAATCATATAGTATAACCATAATCAGTGACATGGAATAACCGGAATCATGCATTATCACCATAATCAGTGCCATGAAATAACCAGAATCATATAGTATAATTATAACCAGTGTCGTGGAATAATCAGATTATCTGTTACGAACCAAAACCGCCATCAAAGCTTTATAAACTAAAGACTTAAAGTTCCAGAAATCAAAGAGTTACCAAAGAGTCGTGGTTCGCAAACCATACTGTTATCAAAGTTTCGAAAGAATTATGGGTTCATGAATGAAAGTGTTATCAAAGCCACAGCCTCTGATGATTTTTTAACAAAATTGATTAACAATTACTTAACTGAAAGGTCCATACAAGTAGTATTTAAATGCAATTTTAGTCAAAAGGGGAGAGCACACTTTCCTTTTGACCTTGAGATATCGGCATATTCGGGTGACACCTTGTTTGATTTGGCAGTGTATAAAGATTAAGTATCGGATTTGATGGAGAAGAGCAGAGACTGACAAGTATGTTCGCTGGGCGACTGAAAGGAAGGGGACATAGGAAACATGCTGGGGAGCATATGAGAGGGTAAGGCAATAGATAGGAATCAGATTCGTGCTTATAGTAATGAACTTCGAGGATTATATCTGACGTAATATGTTGTTTACGTATTGAATGTTAATGATAGGTATTGCAATGTATACGGACTTGTTCTGCAAATGTTTTTCCTAACCAAGTTGATATTTTATCTGTGTTCAGGCAAGGACTGTGATTTGCCACATGTTCATATTATGAACTGTTGTCAATTGCGAACATGTTCGAGCTGTCATCATATTTAAGCATGCAGTACGAGTGGTCAGGATATTCACCTTCTGAACACATCCATGACATATCGCCGATTATATGAACGGCACATAAAACACACATATTAAACAGATTTTGCTTTCATTCAGACCTCTGTCTGCAACATACATCGAACATGCTGCAGTCATCCAATCATCTAGATTCATGCAACAAACATGTTGCAATCATCCAATCATCTCAACATCTAGCTTCCACACAGATCAGATACATACTACAACTTTCTAGAAACTTTACGCTGCATACATCAAACGGACGTTGCTTCCATCCATAATTATATTCCTTAACAATCCACTGTACAAGACAGATGCTGCTACTCCCATAGAGTCCATCCACTGTACAAGACAGATGTTGCTTTTGCCATGATGTCAATCCACTGGCAGATGCCGTTACCGTCATAGATTCAATTCAGTGTACAATAGAGATGCCGCTACCGTAATAGAGTCCATCCACTGTACAAGACAGATGCCGCTACCGTCATAGAGTCTATCCACTGTACAAGACAGATGCCGCTATCGCTACCGTCATAGAGTCCATTAATTGTAAAAGACAGATGACGCTATCGTCATAGAGTCCATCCACTGTACCAAAGAGATACCGCTACCGTCACAGAGTCCATCCACTGTACAAGACAGATGCCGCTACCGTCATAGAGTCCATCCACTGTACAAGACAGATGCCGCTACCGTCATAGAGTCCATCCACTGTACAAGACAGATGCCGCTACCGTCATAGAGTCCATCCACTGTACAAGACAGATGCCGCTACCGTCATAGAGTCCATCCACTGTGCAAGAAAGAAGCTGCTATCGTCATAGAGTCCATCCACGGTACAAGGCAAATGCCGCTACCTTCATAGAGTCTATCCTGTGTAAATGACAGATGCTGCTACCTTTTTGGCGTCCATCCACTGTACAAGGCAGATGACACTATCGTCACAGAGTCGATCTACTGTACAAGGAAAATATCGTTACTGTCACTATGCACTATACAGGACATATGTCTCTGCCGTCATAGAATCGATCCATTGTACAGGACACATGTTTCTACCGCCATTGAGCCTATCCAATATACAAGGCAGTAACCATTATAATGCCAATTTGCGGTACTAGACAGCGGTACTGTTACAATATAAATTCGAGCAGATGTTGCTGCTTGTATTCATACAGTTCAAATCAATGAATATTTGGCTGAAGACATTATCGAAATGTATTCGAATCACCCATAATAAACGTCTCAAGACCTTACAGCCACCGTCGCACTTTGACTGAATATTGAAATTAGATGACGTATGATATTTTGGTTTGTACCATAAGGTACCTGAAATGTACTAATTAAGCAATCATATTACAGCGGTGTTGTAACAGCTAAGCATAGACGTAGCAGAAACTCTGTTAACGTCAACGACATAGGAATTAGGATGTATGTAACATACCCACCGAAGCTGTGAGAGATATGTCAAGGTTTACAATGACATAGGAATTAGGACGAATGTAACATACCCACCGAAGCTGTGAGAGATATGTCAAGGTTTACAATGACATAGGAATTAGGACGAATGTAACATACCCACCGAAGCTGTGAGAGATATGTCAAGGTTTACAATGACATAGGAATTAGGACGTATGTAACATACCCATCGAAGTTGTGAGAGATATGTCAAGGTCTACAATGACATAGGAATTAGGACTTATGTAACATACCCATCGAAGTTGTGAGAGATATGTCAAGGTCTACAATGACATAGGAATTAGGACGTATGTAACATACCCACCGAAGCTGTGAGAGATATGTCAAGGTCTACAATGACATAGGAATTAGGACGTATGTAACATACCCATCGAAGTTGTGAGGGATATGTCAACGTCTACAATGACACAGGTATTAGGACTTATGTAACATACCCACCAAAGCTGTGAGGGATATGTCAACGTCTACAATGACACAGGAATTAGGATATATGTAACATACCCACCGAAGCTGTGAGGGATATGCCAACGTCTACAATGACATAGGAATTAGGACTTATGGAACATACCCACCGAAGCTGTGAGGGATATGTCAACGTCTACAATGACACAGGAATTAGGATATATGTAACATACCCACCGAAGCTGTGAGGGATATGCCAACGTCTACAATGACATAGGAATTAGGACTTATGGAACATACCCACCGAAGCTGTGAGAAATATGTCAACGTCTACAATGACATAGGGATTAGGACTTATGTAACATACCCACCGAAGCGGTGAGGGATATGCCAACGTTTACAATGACATAGGAATTAGGACTTATGGAACATACCAACCGAAGCTGTGAGGGATATGCCAACGTCTACAATGACATAGGGATTAGGACTTATGTAACATACCCACCGAACCTGTGAGGCGATATGCCAACGTCTACTATGACAAAGGAATTAGGACTTATGTAACATACCCACCGAAGCTGTGAGGGATATGCCAACGTCTACAATGACATAGGGATTAGGACTTATGTAACATACCCACCGAAGCTGTGAGGGATATGCCAACGTCTACAATGACATAGGGATTAGGACTTATGTAACATACCCACCGAAACGGTGAGGGATATGCCAACGTCTACAATGACATAGGGATTAGGACTTATGTAACATACCCACCGAACCTGTGAGGAATATGCCAACGTCTACTATGACAAAGGAATTAGGACGTATGTAACATACCCACCGAAGCTGTGAGGGATATGCCAACGTCTACAATGACATAGGGATTAGGACTTACGTAACATACCCACCGAAGCTGTGAGGGATATGCCAACGTCTACTACGACAAAGGACTTCGAATTTTGCTGGCGGACTATTCCGAACTGCCAGATCTAAGGATACGGCGGAGGTTTGAATTTCTCCTATACAGATTGTCGACGGGAACATAATCCAAATTTTGCTCACAATTCGGATTTTTTCTGTTACTTGTTAACATCCAAGTTATAATGCTTCCATATCAGAAAATTCGATATAAGACATGTAACAGGTGGTTTTTAACATTGTTCCTTTTTCGAATTCCCTCCTATTTCATTCAAATTGGAATTTACCATAATCTATAAATAGACGTCGTGGAAAAATTCGACCAAAGGATGTTTAAAATCAATTGCTTCCAACATTTAATCGAACTTTCTGATATGGAAGCATTATAATCTTGATATGAAGAAGCCAATGATGAGAAATATTCTACTAAAAAAGTTTGGAGTTTTGAAAGTTGTCGTCAATATCCTTTACAGAAGAAATTTAGACCCCAAGTCTTGTGCTTGGGTCTGACATTTCGGACCACCGAATGACAAGACACTGAACAGAATTCATAAATGAACGGGACCTCTGACAATCCTTTGTGCTGTTTAATACATTTATATTAGCGATATAATAAATCAGGACACAACGAACATCGTTAAGTCCGCTTAAATATTCATCTCGCTAAAGAAGTACACTTAGATAACGATGTCTGTATTTGTATTTTTCTTTTCTTTTTGGTGTTTTGTTTTGGTGTTGAATTTTTTCACACGCTTTGAAACACGTTTTATTCAACCGGGGCACCTGATTTCGCTTCTTACTCAGTCCGGGCACCTGATCTCGCTTCTTACTCAGCCCGGACACCTGATCTCGCTTCTTACTCAGTCTGGACACCTGATCTCGCTTCTTACCCAGCCCGGGCACCTGATCTCGTTTCTTACTCAGTCCGAGCACCTCATCTCGCTTCTTACTCAGCCCGGGCACCTGATCTCACTTCTTATTTAGATGGATTTAAACTGTGCACTGTGATTTGTTACAACTAAGTACAGCTGTATTTATAAGTTACAGTTTCACGGGTTACTTCTGATTTTTTCATCAAATTCAATGTTATTGACAAGCGATTCATAACGCGTTACATATCGCGTTCAGTATTTATTGACTTTGCAATAAAAAGATATATTTTTGCTGTAATCACCACTGCTTGGCTCTAAGGAGACGCCATATCTTATCACAACAGCAATCTTATCGCGGAGTTCTTGCCTGGGGCGTGTTCCGCCATCTTTAATCAATATGAACAAGCTAATTATGAAAGGCAGACTGCGTCATGCCCACACACTGTCAGTGATGCTAATGGCCTGATTGAATATCGGCAACTGTCACGTTGTTTAATCTGTATCCTTAATAGGAATATGTTAAATCCGTATTTTTATATAATTATATCGAGGCAATAGCCGCTATCTCTGTGCCGTTCAAGCTTTTATTTTCACTACAAGTATTCAACTTTCCATACTTCCTTTGTGTTCTAGATTTCTAGAAAAAAAAATCAGGACAGGGCGAGCCGGATTCAGAACCTCTTGGCCACGTATTGAATACGCTACTGAAATAGCTACTAGAGGTCACGACTTGGGTACAGAGCTATTATTTAGTACTTAATCACTGTGGACAAAATTAAAAATCAAATGACCAGTTGACATCACATTTTTTCCATTGCCTTTCGTAACAATTTTCTTTTTCAGTTTCCTCTAGATCTATCAAGAACTATCAAAGGGATTTTTTTTCCACATTTGTAGGCTAGGAATGAAGTGTTCTTATGTATTAACAGATTCTTATAGGGTTGGATCCAGGAACTGATCGAATAAATCATCCTTCTTTAAGACATTTTATCAAATTTTCCGCATGAACTGAAAAAAAACTTGGGTAATATAGGTCCGTGAATAGGTGTTTTCTCTTTCTTTTTCCCTACTTAGTCTTCTGGAAATTTGGTCGGATAACTTGCGTACTCAGGTGACCACTAAGGCCTCCTGTTATTCACATGATGCAAAACTATAAATTAAAGATACACAATGTTACATTATTGAGTAGCCAGGTAGTTCTACTTGATATCAAGCTGTATTCTATTATTTTTTCTGTTTTCTGCAGCTTGTACCCATCCTCGAGCTCTTTGTATGGATTTCAACATTCGGATGTACCTTTATGTACGACACTCTTTCCTACTTTATCATCCGGTTACTGTTCCTTCTCCCTCCCTCCCTCTCTCTCTCTCTCTCTCTCTCTCTCTCTCTCTCTTTGTTTCTCAATAAAATATTGAGGTTTGTTTATCTAAATGTTTTGTTGAGATCATGACATATTTATGTCTCAAAGATACAACTTACATTTCTACAGATTACTGTAACAACTGACTCTTCCTTTTACACTCGAAAAACTGTTAAATCAGATGACGTCACAATACTTTACACCTTGGTCATACCTTGGATAAACATTGAAAATATATTGTGACGTCACGCAATTCGACAAATGTTTTGCGAAATGGAAGGGTCAATTATCATAATCAGAAAGGAGCACATTGTGCCAACAACAAATATAACATGTTGTAATTGTACAAGTGTAAACGAGGTGCAACTTACTCAAGTTGCCCAACATTTTGTCATTTTCTGACATACAAGACTCGCCAATATGCATTTACAACTGACTTATGCTATTGTTTTACAATTTACTTATGTTGACACGCTTATCTCAGGACACATTTAGCGCTCTCATTAGTGTCAGTCATACCGCCACATGGAAGTAGGAGGTAACCAATCTTCCTAACGTAGTGGTGCAATCCGGAAATCGTACCCGGATCGTCTGCATCGCAAATCGAGCCCTTAATACGAATACTACAATGTCTTTTTAACAGACATTTATCTTCTACATGGACTAGAAAACTGACAAAGTCAGAAAGGCCCAGCAGGATACTTGTCACCATAACCTTGACCTTGATTTGGTACTAGCAGAAATGTCTTGTCATAAAGAACACAGATGCCAAATATAAAAGCCCTACTTTTTACAGTTCAATAGAATGGTCAATGTTAAAATTTTTCAAATGCGGTCAAAGGTCACCGTCAAGGCCACATTATAAAAAAATATTGGTACCAAAGGGAAGGTCTTGTTATAAGGAACACACATGTCAAATATGGAAGCTCTACATGTGACAGTGTATTAGATATGGTCAATGTTAAACTTCTTTTGCTGACGGACAGACAAACGGACGGACATAGTGATTACTATAGGGTATCCACTTATGATGCGGGGCCTTAATTATTTCTTACCTTTGTAGTTTTGTACCTTTTTTTCTTTCTCTCTTAATCTATTTCATTGACCAGCAAAATATATTCACATACTTAAATAAGAAGAGAAATGTGATAAGAATAATATTCTTAAACTTATACACAGAAATACATAGGAATAAAAATAAAATGCCCTATATGGAGATAGAAATGCTGAGATGCCAACTATCTGGATCATACGAAGATTAATCATTCCTGAATCAACTAGGATCAGTTAATCATAAATCAAACTACCGATTAATCAATGTGTAATCAACACCTAATATATTCTTGACAAACAGTGTGGTTTCTTAATCTGTATGATTAATCAATCCATTGACCTCATTAACCTGTATGATAAATCAATCCATTGACCTCATTAACCTATATGATTAATCAATATCAAATCAACCTTTGATGACTTGATCTCTTGTCAATCACAGATATATCAGCTCCATGTAAATTGGAAAGTATAACGATCATCTCGTAAGCACTATTCGTAACGAAAGAGGAAGAAGAAGAACTCTGATTCAAACCCTGTTTAATCAGTTGTCGGTCAGTCTTTAATATGTGGAAGCTGAATATAAACTAGGAGGCCGTGTAAAGAATAATTCAAAACTTATATTAAGGAAAAATGACAAGCAAAACAAAATACATCACTAGAAAATAATCGTATAATCGTAAAATAATATTTATTTATTCATGATATATATTAGATAAGACATAGAATTTGTATGAGAAAAAAATACCCAAAGTCGCATGATCTTTTCACTTGTAAACTGTGAATGATTAAGTAGCAGTAACATAACTGACTTGGAAAAGGGGTAAGGGATCGCAGCTCTGTTGAATAGAAAACAAAACCATAACAAAACAAAAGACGAACAAACTGACAAACGAAACATAAACAGAAAGAAGGAAAACTAAATAATTTGTCCACAATAATTACGATTATGAAGAGTGGACGTAGGTCAATCGGTAAAGAGCTTGGCTGGTGACCGAGAGGTCCTGAGTTCGAGTCTAGCCATTGGCAGATCGGTGTCATGTCTTTCGGATGAGTCAGTAAAAACCGAGGTCCAATGTCACGTTAGGAGTGGACAGTAAAAACCGATATCCCATGTCACTTACGTGTGGACAGAAAAACCGAAATCCCATGTCACGTTAGGCGTGGACAATAAAAACCGAGATCCCATGCCACTTACGTGTGGACAGTAAAAAACAAGATCCCATGTCAGATTAGGCGTGGACAGTAAAAACGAGGTGCCATGTCACGTTAGGTGTGGACAGTAAAAACCGAGGTCCCATGTCACGTTAGGTGTGGACAGTGAAAAATCGAAATCCCTTGTCACGTTAGGTGTGGACAGTAAGAAACCGAGGTCCCATGTCACGACTGGTGATGACAGTAAAACCGATGCCCTATGTCACGTTAGTTGTGGGCAGTAAAACCCGAGGTCCGAAGTCACGTTAGGTGTGGACAGTAAAAATCGAGGTCCCATGTCACGTTACGTGTTGACAGTAAAAACCGAGGTCCCATGTCACAGTAGGCATGGCCAGTAAAACCCGAGGTCCCATGTCACGTTAAGCGTAGGCAGTAAAAACCGAGGTTCCATGTTACTCTAGGCGTAGACAGTAAAAACCGAGGTCCCATGCACATTAGTTGTGGACAGTAAAACCGAGGTCCCATGTCACGTTAGGCGTGGACAGTGACAATCTGATTAAAACCATATCTTTATTCAGCTTCTCTATTTGTCTCATTTCGGATAAAAATCTGGCGGAACCTCGAAAGGGGTCATGTTCTGGGGAACTCTGATGACGTTTCAGTCACCGAAACCGTTATTTCCCATAGCCAATCAATGACTCGGCTAGGCACGTGATGGGCACGCAATATGTAACAAACACTGTTTAAAAAACTAACTTGTGGGTCACTCACGCTGTGAATGTTAATTTCATTCCTAGGAATTCATAACCGATTCACTGAATGGCTAAACATCAGAGTTCAACAGAACATGACGCCTTACAGAGTTTCACCAGATCTTTATCCGAAATGGGACAAATAGAGAAGCGGAACAAAGGTTTTAATCAGATTAAGACAGTAAAATCCGAGGTCCAATGGCACGTTAGGCGTAGACAGTAAAAACTGAGGTCCCATGTCACGTTAGACGTGGTACATAATACATGCGCGGATCCAGGGGTCCAACCAAAAAAGGCAAATTTTTCTCTTAGACGAGGGGGTCCAAATATTACCTTTTTTGGTAAAATTTTCGGATTCCAGGGGGGGGGGGGTGTTCCAGACCCCCCTACACCTCCCCCCCCCGTGTATCCGCGCATGTAATAGATCCCTCACTGTTTCGGGTTGCCGTTACCATTATAAGTGCGATCAGGCAGTTGCCGTTACCATTATAAGTGCGAAGTGCGATCAGGCAGTTGTCGTTACCATTACAAGTGCGTTTAGGCAGTTGCCGTTACCATTGTAAGTGCGATCAGGCAGTTGCCGTTACCATTATAAGTGCGATCAAGCAGTTATCATTACCATTATAAGTGCGATCAGGCAGTTGCCGTTACCATTATAAGTGCGATCAGGCAGTTGCCGTTACCATTATAAGTGCGATCAGGCAGTTGTCGTTACCATTACAAGTGCGATCAGGCAGTTGTCGTTACCATTATAAGTGCGTTTAGGCAGTTGCCGTTACCATTATAAGTGCGATCAGGCAGTTGCCGTTACCATTATAAGTGCGATCAGGCAGTTATCGTTACCATTATAAGTGCGATCAGGCAGTTGTCGTTACCATTGTAAGTGCGATCAGGCAGTTGCCGTTACCATTATAAGTGCGATCAAGCAGTTATCGTTACCATTACAAGTGCGATCAGGCAGTTGTCGTTACCATTGTAAGTGCGATCAGGCAGTTGCCGTTACCATTATAAGTGCGATCAGACAGTTGCCGTTACCATTATAAGTGCGATTATTATTATTATTATTATTATTATTATTATTATTATTATTATTATTATGCCCACGAGTTGTTCTTAGAAATCTTTAAAAAATATTCAAGAGTATTATACACCAGAAAGGTACTGGTAAACGGATAGATAACTAGGACACTGATCTGACCCTGATCACTACCTGCATTATTGATGCGAGTAGATGGGGCGTGATGCGCTGTTAATGGAGGAAAGTTCGTTTCTATCTGTCATACTGCGAAGTTCACTTGTCATACTGCCAAGTTCACTTGTCATACTGCGAAGTTCACTTGTCGGACAGAACCTCATTTAGTCACCTTCTACAAATCTAATTTGTTTCGTAAAAACACGTCTGATGTACTGCTGTAGTGTTTTCTGTCGTATTTTCAGAGAATTAGTTGGATGTGGAAACATTAAGGCATCAGATATCACAATTCAATTCTTTGAATAAAACATTTGCTGATATATGATTTATCAGAAAAATAATAACAGTGATAAATCTCGAAGTTCAAATATGAGCTGTAACATTGATTTGAACGGAGGTGGCAAATGAACAATGATACCTTTTACTTCCGAGAGTTGATTCGCATCCAAATACATACAAAAACACATACATTTATAATTACAGTCACAATTAACCTCATTCCAATACATCAAACACTCAGTTTTGAAAAGTAAACTATAATGATTTTCCTTTTTTATTACAATATCGAGAAAGCAACGCCACAGAGTATAAGAGTTATCCCCCGTAGTACTGGATTTACGAAATTCTGTTGATAGTCTGCAAGGTTATTGAATATTGACATATATAACATCTTTTGACCATCAAAATTATAATTGACAAGATTATGTTTATTGTACACAATCTCATCAAACAAAATGTATCAATGTAAACATATAAATCGTACAGTTACACTTACATCCACATACACTTATATTCACACTCATTAGTATCCATATACCATATATAGAATAAGTGTCTTATTTTGTGTTATCATGCAGGAATAAAGTACAATGTCTGATGTATTTATGAGATATAATGCGCGTTTGCGCAAAATAAGACACTTATTCTATATATATGCGCTTTTAACGCCAAAATATCATACTGGAAACTTCCATTTCCTATTTATAAACTGCATCATTAAATCATTCCGGAGGGGAGTTATAAATTGAAAGAAACAGCCGGTGTCCCATGACAACGTAACCTTTATCCAAAATGACATACTTTCGTCAAATGTCAAGCACTTTAGCGCAAAATACGACTTTAATGGCGTCACGCAAGGTGGGAAATGTCGAACCTTTCATTATGACGTCCTAAGCTTAACAATCAAAAGTCTGCCAAACATCGCTTTCGGTGTTGAAAAGTGGGTCAAATATGGGGCGTTATGATGTCACCAATCAATGTATAGAAATAAAAATACATAGGTCTTGAAAGCTTTATCTCAGGCAATTACAGTGGTTGTGCATATATACACTTATAACATATACTGTACATAACACTTATAGCATATACTGTACTACTTACATACACTTATAACTAAATACACTGTAACACACATACACTTAAAGCTACATACACTGTAACACATATACACCTATAACTACATACACTGTAACACATACATCTATAACTACATACACTGTAACACACGTACATTTATAACTACATACACTGTAACACACATAAACTTATGACTACATACACTGTAACACATACATTTATAACTACATACACTGTAACACACATACACTTATAACTACATACACTGTAACACACATACACTTATAAATACATACACTGTAACACACATACACTTATAGCTACATACACTGTAACACACATACACTTATAACTACATACACTGTAACACATACATCTATAACTACATACACTGTAACACACATACATTTATAACTACATACACTGTAACACACATAAACTTATGACTACATACACTGTAACACACATACACTTATAACTACATACACTGTAACACACATACACTTATAAATACATACACTGTAACACACATACATTTATAACTACATACACTGTAACATACATACATTATAACTAAATACAATGTAACACACATACTCTTATAACTGCATATACTGTAACACACATACACTTATAACTACATACACTGTAACAAACATACACTTAAATCCTTATACACTGATACCCATATAGGCATACATACATACATTATTACCTATATACACTTATACATATGGAGAAATTCAGCCTATTTTATTCATGAGCTGCGTACCACGTGATGTGCGTGTAAATCATGCATAATCATTTGAAAAAATCATGTGACTCAAAGTTTTTTTAAACTAACAATTTTCTTTATTGTCTTCATATGAAGTCGTGTAAATAGTGTGAAGGTCAAGGGCATGCCATAATATGCTTTCCGTAAAGAAAATAAACGAAGCTGTTAGATTTTTGCAAAGATATTCCCCTTGGCACCTCTTTGTAGAATTGTTGCAAATGTAGAATTTCCCAATTTCAACTCAAAAAGGAACATTTATGCAAAATTCTGGAGGAAAATACATGGGATATTCCGGATTTTCGAGTCCATATTGTCCGTGATAGAATCTGGATTTGTTTGTTTCGTTGACATATCCGATGTAAATTTCAGTTGAAAACAGGGAAATGCAAAATTTTGAGGACTTTTCTCTTGTTTCTAAAGGATTTAATAGGACGCATCGCTTCAAACGTTTGACTGAAAAAGGAACATTAAATGCTGAGGGAATAAGACTCATTATTGTTATAATTACAAGAGAAACAATAAGGAATTTGATTGCGAATCTGGATTTGTGTCATTTCGAAGTTGTAAGTTTTTCACATCGATTTCTTTTTATTTCCCTATATAAGCTATACACGCTACGATGGCTGGTACATATCCAATATGGCTGCTATGCAAATCTGCAAAATGGACTGAATTTCTCCATATGTACCCACATTTACTGATATCCATATACGCCAATATGCACATACACTAATACCCACATACACTTATACACATTCACTGATGTATGCACATACATTAATACCCACATACACTTACATCCGCATACACTAATGTTCACATACACTAATACCCACACATACGCTAATACCTACATACACTATTATCCACATACACTGATATCCATATACATTAATTTTCACATACACCTAAATTGCTATCCACACATACTATCATTAGCATACACTTATACCTACACTTTTCATTTTACACTTAGTCTCTAGAAGAATATCTTTCAAAACAATGTGAGGGCGGGTTCAAAGTGTACTCGGGATAATGCTGCAAGGTTTGCAACAGCCCTATTTCCCACCCTTTCTAGCCTTTTATGTCGAAATTCAATGAATTCAATAAAAAATAAATAATAAAAGCATGAAACAAGTTCATTCCTGTTTTTAAAATTCCATGTGTATATTAAGAAAATACGACGATTCCATCCCCAACACACATGTTGTAGATGTACATGTTTTGTATTTACCACAAGTACAAAACGAACCATGAGAACGAGAAGACTTCTTTGGTCACTGAATGAGAGAGAGAGAGAGAGAGAGAGAGAGAGAAAGAGAGAACTAGCTTTTGTTGTGAACGCTATTTCAATTCCATTTCGCAATCAGTTCAGTTTGTAGGATTTGGTTCAATACAACTATCATTTGAAACAATATTGTTTTAGGTCAACATACATTACGTCCTTCGTTATTCTTTATTCCCGACGTGCAATTTTTCTCGCTATCGATCAACAAGTCTGAATAACTAATACCCAGCTATTTATTCCTATTTAAACGCAAACACATAATTGCTTTCTTCTTAGAACTATTATCTTTAAAGTAAATTGGAACAGTTCAATTAAATTGTCTTAAATAAATTTCCGCTGTAAGCCACTAAGACAACATGTTCGCTTGTTCGTCGCTTGAGCACTTTGTACCACTTTGAGTACTTTGTACCACTTTGAGTACTTCTATCCATATGTTCCTCTCGTTGAACGATCGCATCAACGCTTTGAACCATGTTGATTTAGCATATATAACAACGTATTCTTCATGTTTGACTTTTTGTAGTCTAGAGCAACTTAAACCACTTTGACTGAACACAAAGATTCGTATGTTCCACTTGTATGAGCGTGTATGTTTCACTTCGTACTATAGATTTGTAATCGTTTATGATGTAGAGAATCACGCCTATTCCGTTCTCTCATTACAGTTTCTTAGAATCAGTGTGTAAACTAAATGCATGGCTAATCTAAGTGCCATTTTCCCTTTCACTGTAGAATCATACATGTGTGGATATTAACTTAAGCTAAATGCTAACTGCTGTAGAATCACACACGTGTAGACGTTGTTAGCTGACAGGAGATGCCTACTGTTGTAGAATCACACACGTGTAGACGTTGTTACCTGACAGGAGATGCGTACTGTTGTAGAGTCATACACGTGTAGACGTTGTTAGCTGACAGGAGATGCTTACTGTTGTAGAATCACACACGTGTAGATGTTGTTAGCTGACAGGAGATGCCTACTGTTGTATAATCATACACATGTAGACGTTGTTAGCTGACAGGACATGCTTACTGTTGTATAATCATACACGTGTAGACTTACTTAGCTGACAGGAGATGCTTACTGTTGTAGAATCATACACGTGTAGACTTTGTTAGCTGATAGGAGATGCTTACTGTTGTAGAATCACACACGTGTAGAAGACGTTGTTAGCTGACACGAGATGCTTACTGTTGTAGAATCACAAACGTGACAACGTTGTTAGCTGACAGGAGATGCTTACTGTTGTAGCATCATACACGTGTAGATGTTGTTAGCTGACAGGAGATGCCTACTGTTGTAGAATCATACACGTGTAGACGTTGTTAGCTGACAGGACATGCTTACTGTTTTAGAATCATACACGTGTACACTTTGTTAGCTAACAAGGAATGCTTACTGTTGTAGAATCACAAACGTGACAACGTTGTTAGCTGACAGGAGATGCCTACTGTAGTAGAATCATACACGTGTAGATGTTGTTAGCTGACAGGAGATGCCTACTGTTGTAGAATCATACACGTGTAGACGTTGTTAGCTGACAGGACATGCTTACTGTTGTAGAATCATACACGTGTAGACGTTGTTAGCTGACAAAAAATGCTTACTGTTGTGGAATCGCAAACGTGACGACGTTGTTAACTGACAGGGGATGCTTGCTGTTGTAGAATCATACACGTGTAGATGTTGTTAGCTGGCAGGAGACACCTACTGTTGTAGAATCACACACGTGTAGACGTTTTTAGCTAACAGGACATGCTTACTGTTGTAGAATCATACACGTGTAGACGTTGTTAGCTGACAAGAAATGCTTACTGTTGTGGAATCACAAACGTGACGACGTTGTTAACTGACAGGGGATGCTTGCTGTTGTAGAATCATACACGTGTAGATGTTGTTAGCTGGCAGGAGACACCTACTGTTGTAGAATCACACACGTGTAGACGTTGTTAGCTAACAGGACATGCTTACTGTTCTAGAATCATACACGTGTAGACATTGTTAGCTGACAGGAGATGCTTACTGTTGTAGAATCACACACGTGTTGACGTTGTTAGCTGACAAGAGATGACTACTGTTGTAGAATAATACACGTGTAGACGTTGTTAGCTGACAGGAGATGCCTACTGTTCTATAATCATACACGTGAAGACGTTGTTAGCTGACAGGACATGCTTACTGTTGTAGAATCATAGACGTGTAGACATTGTTAGCTGACAGGAGATGCTTACTGTTGTAGAATCACACACGTGTAGAAGACGTTGTTAGCTGACAGGAGATGCTTACTATTGTAGAATCACAAAGTGACAACGTTGTTAGCTGACAGGAGATGCCTATTGTTGTAGAATTATACACGTGTAGACGTTGTTAACTGACAGGAGATGCTTACTGTTGTAGAATCATACACGTGTAGATGTTGTTAGCTGACAGGAGATGCCTACTGTTGTAGAATCATACACGTGTAGACGTTGTTAGCTGACAGGACATGCTTACTGTTGTAGAATCATACACGTGTAGACGTTGTTAGCTGACAAGAAATGCTTACTGTTGTGGAATCGCAAACGTGACGACGTTGTTAACTGACAGGGGATGCTTGCTGTTGTAGAATCATACACGTGTAGATGTTGTTAGCTGGCAGGAGACACCTACTGTTGTAGAATCACACACGTGTAGACGTTGTTAGCTAACAGGACATGCTTACTGTTGTAGAATCATACACGTGTAGACGTTGTTAGCTGACAAGAAATGCTTACTGTTGTGGAATCACAAACGTAACGACGTTGTTAACTGACAGGGGATGCTTGCTGTTGTAGAATCATACACGTGTAGATGTTGTTAGCTGGCAGGAGACACCTACTGTTGTAGAATCACACACGTGTAGACGTTGTTAGCTAACAGGACATGCTTACTGTTCTAGAATCATACACGTGTAGACATTGTTAGCTGACAGGAGATGCTTACTGTTGTAGAATCACACACGTGTAGACGTTGTTAGCTGACAAGAGATGACTACTGTTGTAGAATAATACACGTGTAGACGTTGTTAGCTGACAGGAGATGCCTACTGTTCTATAATCATACACGTGAAGACGTTGTTAGCTGACAGGACATGCTTACTGTTGTAGAATCATAGACGTGTAGACATTGTTAGCTGACAGGAGATGCTTACTGTTGTAGAATCACACACGTGTAGAAGACGTTGTTAGCTGACAGGAGATGCTTACTATTGTAGAATCACAAAGTGACAACGTTGTTAGCTGACAGGAGATGCCTATTGTTGTAGAATTATACACGTGTAGACGTTGTTAACTGACAGGAGATGCTTGCTGTTGTAGAATCATACACGTGTAGATGTTGTTAGCTGACAGGAGATGCCTACTGTTGTAGAATCATACACGTGTAGACGTTGTTAGCTGACAGGACATGCTTACTGTTGTAGAATCATACACGTGTAGACGTTGTTAGCTGACAAGAAATGCTTACTGTTGTATAATCACAAACGTGACGACGTTGTTAACTGACAGGAGATGCTTGCTGTTGTAGAATCATACACGTGTAGACATTAACTGACAGGAGATGCTTGCTGTTGTAGAATCATACATGTGTAGATGTTGTTAGCTGGCAGAAGACGCCTTCTGTTGTAGAATCACACACGTGTAGACGTTTTTAGCTAACAGGACATGCTTACTGTTATAGAATCATACACGTGTAGACATTGTTAGATGACAGGAGATGCTTACTGTTGTAGAATCACACATGTGTTGGTGTTGTTAGCTGACAGGAGATGCCTTCTGTTGTAGAATCACACACGTGTAGACGTTTTTAGCTAACAGGACATGCTTACTGTTGTAGAATCATACACGTGTAGACATTGTTAGCAGACAGGAGATGCTTACTGTTGTAGAATCACACATGTGCAGACGTTGTTAGCTGACAGGAGATGCTTATGGTTGTAGAATCATACACGTGTAGACGTTAACTGACAGGAGATGCTTGCTGTTGTAGAATCATACATGTGTAGATGTTGTTAGCTGGCAGAAGACGCCTACTGTTGTAGAATCACACATGTGTAGACGTTGTTAGCTGACAGGAGATGCGTACTGTTGTAGAATCACACATGTGTTGGCATTGTTAGCTGACAGGAGATGCCTACTGTTGTAGAATCATACACGTGTAGACGTTGTTAGCTGACAGGAGATGCCTACTGTTGTAGAATCATACACGTGTAGACGTTGTTTAATAGCAGGAGATGAATATTGGAAGGGACTTATAATCTCGTGTTCCTTTGATTATTCGTCTTTACCATGTTTGTCTATGGTGTGGTTTTATTGCTCATTACACAGTAACATCGTGTAATTCCAGGTACACTATCTGTGTACGTATGTTTACTATACAGTGTTATCGCTCATTATACAGTAATATCGTGTAATTCCAGGTGCATTCTCTGTGTACGTGTGTTTACTATACAGTGTTGTCGCTCATTATACAGTGATACCGTGTAATTCCAGGTACACTATCTGCGTACGTGTGTTTACTATACAGTGTTGTCGCTCATTATACAGTAATATCGTGTAATTCCAGGTACAATATCTGTGTATGTTTGTTTACTGTACAGTTTTATTGATCATTATACAGTGATACCGTGTAATTCCGAGTGCACTGCACGTAGATGTTTCTGGTAATTATGATACTTTTAAATACTTTCCCTTATGCATATCTCTGTCCTCAGACTGATTCTCTGACTCACTTTTTCGGCCACCTCGGTTTTACTCTGCTCTTAAAATATATTAAAAGAATTCATCAAGAGCCAAGAGTATCACTGAAAAGACGTAAGTTATCGAAATGCACATCTGATGCACAAAGTAATAACGTATAGATGTTCTAAATTTTTATTATAACCACTAGGCCGGTGTCACTGCCGGTGGACTGATAGTCTCCGAGGGCATCATAAGTCTAGTTTTTCTGTGTTTTTGAACTAACGAGAAATATATATTCAAACATTTCAATCATGGAATTTTATAAATCACTCTAAAACTAAGGTCTATCTCCTTCGTGCATAGCTCTGTGCTTATAATTAGATTGATTGTTTGGCTTATTCTTTTCGGGCATTTTGATATTAACTCTGTTCTTCAAACATATGTATATTAATAGAATTCCTATCATTCGACCATGGACATTACTGAAGAGATATAAGTTACCGAAATGCGCATCTGGTACACAAAATTAAAACGTTTATATGTTCTAATTTTCTTTACCTTAACAACTTTTAATTTAAACTATTCTAAAGTGGGAGCATGAAACTGATTGTTCTCACCAAGTTAATCAAACGCTGAAAGTTAGTATGTGAAAATAGTGAGAGTTACGTGACACTCCTCCTATCAGCCCAGATATATGATACATATTCCTTGTCCTTAACCCCTAGCGTATGGTGCTCGTGAGTTATAAGGATCACGTGGTACACTATGCAATTTCGAAACTTCCTTGTAGAATTTTTTAAAAATCAGTTTACAACTAAATTTGAAATAGCAATTATTTTGCTCTACCCGTGTTTTTCCTACTCCGAAGTGCATCCAAAACTGGTTTTCAAAGATAACCATAATAAGATTGCAGTGTCTGCGAAACTTTGTTGAACTCCGCAGGACATTCGGTCCTATTGGAAGACATATTTCATAGGACCGAAATCATTTCTGTCTGACCAAAAAAGAAAATTGAAGAATTTTCAATGGGGTATTTAACATCGCCTTTTTGTCGGCGTCCGTCGATGTCAATTTTCTTTTGTTTAGTGGTTTTCTGGGGATTGCTCCCACCACATATTTTAATTTCGCTAGAAAAGACATTCATGAACACTCAGGAACGCTCAAAATATAAAGGTCGTTATTAGATAGTATAAGTGCTTACAAGACTCTGTCTTTCCGCGTTATACATAGTGTTGGAAGCAACATCGGACAAACCGGTCCGGCTAGAAAACGCGCAAATCGGACCGATCGCACTTTTGTCCGTTCGGTCCGACGGTCCGATGAATTTCGCGGACACTGAGATTGCGATATCTTTTACCAAAAAAAGTTTGAAAAACATGCAGTATTTAAAAATTTGTGATAAAAGGGGATTAACTCAATAATCAGTTATCAGACGCATTTTTAAAATCATCATGGCTCCCGCCAGTACAAAGAATGTATAGTCTTTATTATAGCTATACTTAAGAAATAATTGCTTCGCATACTTTTTAAGAAGTAATGGATCGAAACATTTTATCGGTGCATGAATATTTAGAATATATGGCTATATATAATGTATTTTACTGAGATGAATTATTTGTTGTAAAAGTTGAAGCAACTAAACACAATTATTTTGGAAACGAACTATATACAAAGAACGATAATTTTGCACGCATCTAATCGATTTTCTCGCTTCAGCTTTTTTATCGTCGTTTGCATTTCTGAGCATACTTCAAGCTAACTAAATATAAGCTTTTCCACAAGCTATTGTAGTAAGCTACCATCAAAATCTCCGACAACTTCCAACACCTCTTTATTTCCCTAGAATTAGAAAATATATATACTTTTTCGACAACCCTCCCAAACGTACACGGCCGATTACATCTTTTTAACAGTTTTTAATCATTGTCATGTCAAATTGATATTCATACATACAGCTATCATCATCATTGATTCATGCTGATGCCACGTTACATCCCAGTATTTCTTATTTGAGTTGATATTTACACGTGAACATGATTGGGGTGTTACGTTCAAATGTGTCTTCTGCATGACTTCTATTCTATTGTCAAATACCACAAGTTCAGGTGAATGGAGTTATCGGTTTTTGACGTTCCCTAGCGGCTATTGTGAATGCTACATCACGTATTACCTAAATCAGTTAGTTCAATCGGGTGTGACCCGCGAGTCAAATCGACCATTGCAGAGAGAGTCACTTTGCTACACTCGCCGCGTCACCATAGTTTATAAAGTACTGTTTAAATGTAAAAGACAAGTCAATAAGTGAGAAATAGAGATGGATTTATATATCCTATACAAGAACTTTTTAATGTGTTATATCAATGCTCTTGAATATTTATGTTTATTTTCTCGAGACATTGAAAAGTATGGTATTTACATGACTGCCTGAATAAATATTGTAAACATACAATCGACCAGGCGAGTCCTAAGGGAATTAACTCTTTATTCAAAGATAAAACAAAGAACTATGGTTTATTCTCTAATACAAGAAGAATATCGGTGTTTGTTGATTATTGGATTTCGTTTGCCATCATTTAAGGGGTATTTATTAACGTTTTCCGATATTGAATATGCTTTCTATGAAATTGTTTGCACAAAGTGTTGTAGTCCTTACAAAGTTACATCCCCTTCTGCGTGATCGCTGTGTGTAATAATTGTATTGACTTGGCCCAGCATGTTGTTACAAAGCCGACTTTTGTTAATTCAGTCATGACTTACTATAATAACAGAATGTGTAAAGCCCAATACGAAAAGAAAACAAAGAGTTATTGTGTTATGTTAATAGAGAATCATCGTGTGGATAAAGAAAACATGCCTATTTTACGCTGTATGAACACAGAGAATTATCGTGTGAATACAGAAGACATACCCATCTTACGCTGTATGAACACAGAGAGTTATCGTGTGAATACAGAAGACATGCCCATCTTACTCTGTATGAACACAGAGAATTATCGTGTGAATACAGAAGACATACCCATCTTACGCTGTATGAACACAGAGAGTTATCGTGTGAATACAGAAGACATGCCCATCTTACGCTGTATGAACACAGAGAATTATCGTGTGAATACAGAAGACATGTCCTTCTTACGCTGTATGAACACAGAGAATTATCGTGTGAATACAGAAGACATACCCATCTTACGCTGTATGAACACGGAGAATTATCGTGTGAATACAGAAGACATACCCATCTTACGCTGTATAAACACAGAGAATTAACCTGTGAATACAGAAGACATACCCATCTTACGCTGTATGAACACAGAGAATTATCGTGTGAATACAGAAGACATGCCCATTTTACGCTGTATGAACACGGAGAATTATCGTGTGAATACAGAAGACATGTCCTTCTTACGCTGTATGAACACAGAGAATTATCGTGTGAATACAGAAGACATGCCCATCTTACGCTGTATGAACACAGAGAATTATCGTGTGAATACAGAAGACATGTCTATCTTACTCTGTATGAACACAGAGAATTATTGTGTGAATACAGAAGACATACCCATCTTACGCTGTATGAACACAGAGAATTAACGTGTGAATACAGAAGACATACCCATCTTACGCTGTATGAACACAGAGAATTATCGTGTGAATACAGAAGACATGTCCATCTTACGCTGTATGAACACAGAGAATTATCGTGTGAATACAGAAGACATACCCATCTTACGCTGTATGAACACAGAGAATTATCGTGTGAATACAGAAGACATGCCCATCTTACACTGTATGAACACAGAGAATTATCGTGTGAATACAGAGGCCTGCCCATCTTACGCTGTATGAACACAGAGAATTATCGTGTGAATACAGAAGACATACCCATCTTACGCTGTATGAACACAGAGAATTATCGTGTGAATACAGAAGACATGCCCATCTTACACTGTATGAACACAGAGAATTATCGTGTGAATACAGAGGCCTGCCCATCTTACGCTGTATGAACACAGAGAATTATCGTGTGAATACAGAAGACATGCCCATCTTACACTGTATGAACACAGAGAATTATCGTGTGAATACAGAGGCCTGCCCAAGGCCTAGACCAAGATTTTTCGACAGGAAGGTCCATCATTTGTTGGTAAAGATTTTTTCTAAGTAAACGTTAGGATTGTACTTTCAAAAATAAACAAACCTCCTTTTTGCAAATTTTCCGGGAAAAAATGGTCGGATCCCCAGTGCCCCATCGTTATAAATCAATCAATGGGAGCATTTTATCTCAATGAGAGGACAGGGAAACTGATTACATAAAATATCACAAAATACACCACATGTGAAGCACAAATGATGAGGGACACAAAAAAACCTTTGTTTCAGTTTTCTGTGAATTATTTCATTTATTTTAACACTCAAGAAAAGCTAAGTATATGTGAAGAATAACCGTACATGTATCCTAAGTCGAAGACCGTTAGCTACATTCAGCATCTAAACTATACGTGTGCGACATGTCTACTGGACTATGACCGATACCTAAACATGTACCAAAATAACTAGAAATCGAATAATTATGACCACCAAAACCATGATTATAACCAATAACTAATACAGATTCTATGCAGTGAAGATCACAATCGTAAACTAATATAGTTTCTTTAAACTGAAGATTATAGACGATAACTAATACGGATTCTTTACAATGAAGATTAAAACCGATAACTAATACAAATTCTATACAGTGAAGATTATAACCGATAACTACTAAAAATTCTTTTATTTATCCGATAATACATTTATAAACAATAAATATTATAAGCGATAAATAATGAATGTTCTATACGATGAAGATTATAATATATATAATCGATAATTCATACATACATGTATTCTATACAACGAATATTATAATTATATAACCGATAATTAATACATATTCTATACAATGAAGATTAAAAAGGATCTCTCAGTGTTTTAACATGTAGTATAGTTACAGAGGAAGGGCCTGTGTACCAGGATAATGTTTTAATTCGTCTTTGTAATCAGTGTATCATCCACATTCGACACGTGACACGGAAGTGACAAATGTTCGGCAGTGAATGAATATTGATCTTACAACTGACTTTCACTGGTATAATGGCCTATCGACTTCATTAAGTTATTAACTGCGGACTACGCGTGGCACGCGATGATGAAGGAGCTGTCTCGTCATCCAATCAATTCAATGCAAATCAGGGCCAATTGATTCTCTCTAGTTAGACGTTGTAATTCTTCATTATCTGTCATATTTTAAGAGAAATGATGATATTTGATCGCTCGAAATGAATCTTACAATACACATATACAGCACGTGTATATATTGAGTAAGATATAGCAGTCTAGTAGTTGGTATGTTAAAACAACATTACACGGTATCGCTTAATGGTACCGCACTTGAACTTGGCAAGGTACATGGAAAACTTAATACTCTCCATGATTCGTCAAAGAGCGATTCCCTGTAACGGACTCTATCCGGTAGAGACCCTACAATACCTTATATTGGTCCGGTACACACACCATACCTCCATCTGTTGGTCCAGTACATACACCACACTGCCACCTATTGATCCGGCACAGACCCCACACTGCCACCTATTGGTCCGGTACAGATCCCACACTGCCCCTGTTGGTCCGGTAAAGATACCACACTGCCACATGTTGGTCCGGTACAGATACCACACTGCCACCTGTTGGTCCGGTAAAGATACCACCCTGCCACCTATTGGTCCGGTACAGATCCCACACTGCCCCTGTTGGTCCGGTAAAGATACCACACTGCCACACGTTGGTCCGGTACAGATACCACACTGCCACCTGTTGGTCCGCTACAAATCCCACAATGCCACCTGTTAGTCCGATACAAATCCCACAATGCAACCTGTTGGTCCGGTACAGACCCACACTACCATCTGTTGATCCAATACAGATTTCACACTGCCACCTGTTGGTTCTGGAAAGATCCCACACTGCCATCTGTTAGTATCGTACAGATTCCACACTGCCACCTGTTAGACTGCAACTTATTGGTTTTGTATAGATCCCACACTGTTGGTCCGGTACATACAGATCCCAATACTGTCATCTGTTAGTCCGGTACAGATCAAACACTTCCACTAGTTGGTCCGGTACAGATCCCACACTGCCGCCTGTTGGTCCGGTGTAGACCCCACACTGCCATCTGTTGGTCTGATACAGATTCCACGATGACACCTGTTGGTCAAGTACAGATCCCACACTGCCGCCTGTTGGTCCGGTGTAGACCCCACACTGCCATCTGTTGGTCTGATACAGATTCCACGATGACACCTGTTGGTCAAGTACAGTTTTCACACTGCCGCCTGTTGGTCCGGTGTAGACCCCACACTGCCATCTGTTGGTCTGATACAGATTCCACGATGACACCTGTTGGTCAGGTACAGATCTCACACTGCCGCGTGTTGGTCCGGTGTAGACCCCACACTGCCATCTGTTGGTCTGATACAGATTCCACGATGACGCCTGTTGGTCCGGTACAGATCCCACACTGCCGCCTGTTGGTCTGGTGTAGACCTCACACTGCCATCTGTTGGTCAGATAAATATTCCACACTACCACCTGTTGGTCCGGTAGAGATCCCACACTGCCTTTTATTAATCGAGTACACGTTATACATTGCGTCCTCTTGGTCTAGTAAAGATCCCATACTGCCACATATTGCTCCGGTAGATACCACACTGCCACATATTGCTCTGGTAGATACCACACTGCAACATATTGCTCTGGTACATACCACACTGCCACATATTGCACCGGTATAGATACCATACTGCCACATATTGCGCTGGTAGATACCATACTGCCACATATCGCTCCGATAGATACCACACTGCCACATATTGCTCTGGTAGATACCACACTGCCACATATTGGTCCGGTGTAGACCCCACACTGCCATCTGTTGGTCTGATACAGACTCCACGATGACGCCTGTTGGTCAGGTACAGATCTCACACTGCCGCGTGTTGGTCCGGTGTAGACCTCACACTGCCATCTGTTGGTCTGATACAGACTCCACGATGACACCTGTTAGACTGCCACTTATTGGTACAGATCCCAATACTGTCATCTGTTAGTCCGGTACAGATCAAACACTTCCACTAGTTGGTCCGGTACAGATCCCACACTGCCGCCTGTTGGCCCGGTGTAGACCCCAAACTGCCATCTGTTGGTCTGATACAGATTCCACGATGACGCCTGTTGGTCCGGTACAGATCCCACACTGCCGCCTGTTGGTCCGGTGTAGACCTCACACTGCCATTTGTTGGTCAGATAAATATTCCACACTACCACCTGTTGGTCCGGTAGAGATCCCACACTGCCTTTTATTAATCGAGTACACGTTATACATTGCGTCCTCTTGGTCTAGTAAAGATCCCATACTGCCACATATTGCTCCGGTAGATACCACACTGCCACATATTGTTCCGGTAAATACCACACTGCCACATATTGCTCTGGTAGATACCACACTGCCACATATTACTCTGGTAGATACCACACTGCCACATATTGCTCTGGTACATACCATACTGCCACATATTGCTCCGGTAGATACCACACTGCCACATATTGCTCCGGTAGATACCACACTGCCACATATTGCTCCGGTATAGATACCATACTGCCACATATTGCTCCGGTAGATACCACACTGCCACATATTGCTCCGGTATAGATACCATACTGCCACATATCGCTCTGGTAGATACCACACTGCCACATATTGCGCTGGTAGATACCATACTGCCACATATCGCTCCGGTAGATACCACTCTGCCACATATTGCTCTGGTAGATACCACACTGCCACATATTGCTCCGGTACAGGTACCACACTGCCACCTGTTGGTCCGATACAACGCCGGCGTGGCCTAGTAGTATCGCGTCGGACTCCTGATCAGGAGGCCGGGGCTTGAGTTCCGCTCTGGTCATGCCGGTGTCGTGTCTTTCGGATGATACAGTAAAAACCGAGGCCCGGTGTCGTGGTATGCATGGCACGTTAAAGATCCTTCACTGCTTCGGGTAGGTCCGTTGCAAAAGTCAAATATTCGTGGTGTGATTAAAAACAAAAATCAATCAACTAATTGGTCCGATACAGATCCCATATTGCCCCTGTTGGTCCGATACTGATCCAACATTGCCACACATTGCTCCTGTACAGGTTCCACACTTCCACCTGTTGGTCCTATACAGATTCCACATTGCCACCTGTTGGTCCGGTGTAGACCCCACACTGCCATCTGTTGGTCCTATACAGATTCCATATTGCCACCTGTTGGTCCGGTACAGATTCCACACTGCCACCTGTTGGTCTTATACAGATCCCACACTACCACCTATTGGTCCGGTATAGATCTCACACTGACATCTGTTGGTCTGATACAGATTCCACACTGCCACTTGTTGGTCCGGTATAGATCCCACACTGCCACCTGCTGGTCCGGTACAGATTCCACAGTGCCACCTATTGGTCCGGTACAGACTCAACAATGCCACCTATTGGCCTGGTACAGATTTCACACTACCATCTGTTGGTCCACACTTCCACCTGTTGGTCCTATACAGATTCCACATTGCCACCTGTTGGTCCGGTACAGATTCCACACTGCCACCTGTTGGTCCGGTGTAGACCCCACACTGCCATCTGTTGGTCCTATACAGATTCCATATTGCCACCTGTTGGTCCGGTACAGATTCCACACTGCCACCTGTTGGTCCGGTGTAGACCCCACACTGCCATCTGTTGGTCCTATACAGATTCCACACTGCCACCTGTTGGTCCGGTACAGATTCCACACTGCCACCTATTGGTCCGGTATAGATCCCACACTGACATCTGTTGGTCTGATACAGATTCCACACTGCCACTTGTTGGTCCGGTATAGATCCCACACTGCCACCTGTTGGTCCGGTACAGATTCCTCACTGCCACCTATTGGTCCGGTACAGACTCAACAATGCCACCTATTGGCCTGGTACAGATTTCACACTACCATCTGTTGGTCCCATACAGATTCCACACTGCCACCTGTTAGTGCGTTACAGATTCCACACTGCCACCTGTTAGTCCGTTATAGATTCCACACTGCCACCCGTTGGTCCGGTACAGGTTCCACACTGCCACCTGTTGGTCCGGTACAGATCCCACACTGCCACCTGTTGGTCCGGTACAGGTTTCACACTGCCACCTACTGGTCCGATACCGATCACCGTCACCTTGTTTGTTGGTCCGCCTTTCTATATGCTATATGGATACTACTGGTATTTACTGAGATATCCTATTTCTTGTGAAGTGTTTATGATCTCCATAGCATGGATCTACGTCATACTTCAAGTTCATTGCCTCCAAGGTATGACCTTGACGGCCATCGTCAGCTTCAGACCAAAATTGGATCTGCTACATCGTATACAATTGTTACGAATAATGCGGGGGGTGTTCCAATGTTGTGCCTGCAAGGTCATAGTGGCCTTACAATAGATAGATAGATCATTGCGCCGGGAAATCCATCCACATGGCGACGGTCAGTGGCCTTACAAGAAAATGAAAATATAAAGTCCTTTGCAAAGTAGCAGTGTACCACTTTGATGTTACTGGAGTTTGGAGGGTGTTATTTGTCCAGTAAGGGTTGTTCTAAGTTTATATCAGAGGATTTGGGGAGTTTTCCGAACATGTAAGCATTTCGGAGTCCCTAAAGTTTCTAGGACATGTAAGTTAATTGTGTTTTTTTTCCAAGGCACTGTTCCCTTTCTATGGAAACTTAGTTATCAATTTCGTAGGAATTTCTCTATTACTTTCCACGGGAACTTCTGTTTCTTGTTTGCATAAAAAGTATCTCTTACATAAGCATCAAGCTTGTCCGATGACTGTTGAACGTATTTGTCTTATTTATTTTTTCCTTCTTCTTGGGTGCTTTATTAGTTAGATGAAGTTTTTCAACAGACTGTCATGTAGTAGACTTGCCGTTTTAAGCTTTCCTAACTCGTTGGCTTCTCATGTCACTTAACACTAGAATGGTGACGTGTAATCTTTGGTTCGCGCTACCAAGTCTCGTGAAATATCGAGAGATTTCCCAAGAGGTTTCGGCAATTTGAGCAAGTCGGTATGATGCATATTTCACAATGACGGGCCGCGGAATTAAAGCAGACATTCATTACACGTGAATATTTCAAATGTCAGACTTCACCGGCCCTGAAATTACATCTCAGCCGTCAAGACAGTCTGTGATAAAGTCTTCCATCCCTTATATTGAAACTATACTAGACAACGTACACAGAGATTGATAGTACAAAATTCTCTACACTTTCTAATAAACAGTTATATAGGTCTGTAAGTTAAGTGTTCACGATAATAGAGACGTGAGCTCGAGTCGAGTTTTGGTCGAGTATTAATATTGGTGATGTAAATGATCTATGGAACTGTTCAATAGTAGGCTTAGCAGTAGTAGTAGTAATACTAAGTTATTGGTCGGGTTATTTCATCTAGAAAGACTACCTAGAGCATTGATACCAAGAGAAAAGACAATGAACAAACGTATCTCCGTCATGCATGAGTGATTAAATGTTATCAATAATAAATGAAGTCTTCTATACCACTCTTAAATAATCGATTATAAATGCTTAGAGCAGAAAATCATTAAATGGAAAGAAAATATAGAAGGGAAAAAATAACGATGAAAAGAGGAGAAGAGAGTAGTAATGAGAAATGGAGTATGTGAGAGTAGGCAATGAACTAAATAAGAATGGAGAAGGAACGGAACCAATTTAAAGAAAATCAAAAGAAAGGGTAAAAGGAATGACAGAAAAGGCTCACATAAAAAGGGAATACAATGAAAAGAAATGATGAAACAATATGAGAAGGGGGTTAATCAGAAAAAGGAAGTAATGAAAAGAAAAATAGGAACGAGGGAATAAAATGCAGGTGGCGAATGAAGTCAAATTGTAGAACGAAAAAATAATGTGTTGAAAGGACTGTGTGAATAAGTAAGAATTCATTGAAAGGAATGAATGATAGTGGGGCGAGAGAGGAAAGGATGGGAGAGGGAATTAGGAAATATAGTGTGGTGAAGGAACAAGCAAACTTGATAGTGGGACGAGAGAGGAAAGTATGGGAGAGGGAATTGGGAAATATAGTGTGGTGAAGGAACAAGCAAACTTGATAGTGGGACGAGAGAGGAAAGAATGGGAGAGGGAATTGGGAAATATAGTGTGGTGAAGGAACAAGCAAACTTGATAGTGGGGCGAGAGAGGAAAGTATGGGAGAGGGAATTGGGAAATATAGTGTGGTGAAGGAACAAGCAAACTTGATAGTAGGGCGAGAGAGGAAAGTATGGGAGAGGGAATTGGGAAATATAGTGTGGTGAAGGAACAAGCAAACTTGATAGTGGGACGAGAGAGGAAAGAATGGGAGAGGGAAATGGGAAATATAGTGTGGTGAAGGAACAAGCAAACTTGATAGTGGGGCGAAAGAGGAAAGTATGGGAGATGGCATTGGGAAATATAGTGTGGTGAAGGATCAAGCAAACTTGATAGTGGGGCGAGAGAGAAAAGTATGGGAGAGGGAATTGGGAAATATAGTGTGGTGAAGGAACAAGCAAACTTGATAGTGGGGCGAGAGAGGAAAGAATGGGAGAGGGAATTGGGAAATATAGTGTGGTGAAGGAACAAGCAAACTTGAGAAAACAGAAACAGGATGGAAAAGAAATGCATGTATTGGCACAGAGAGATAAGAGAAATCAGTTTGACGAGTTTATTTTGTCTTCGGAATAACGGTTAATTACCAGATGCATAACTGTATGCTCTTTATTAATAACTCTCTACATACTTTAATGGTAGTCTGTACTTTTGAAGTCTCGTCATATTTCGAGTGCAAAAACTAGTAATATCTTACAGCTATTCGTAGAGGACAGTGGCGACTATCCAACTACTAACATTTAACTGCAAACTAGATATCATGCAATTACCCTGCAAACTAATGTTATATCATTACCCTATACAATAATCCCCAAACTAAATGCCATTTAATTACCCTATACAGCAGTCCCCAAACTAAATGCCATTTAATTACCCTATACAGCAGTCCCCATTCTAGATGCCATGTTGTTACCCTATACAATAGTCCCCACACTAAATGTCATGTTATTACTCTATACAAAAGTCCCCACACTAAATGTCATGTTATTACCCTATACAATAGTCCCCATTCTAGATGCCATGTTGTTACCCTATACAATAGTCCCCACACTAAATGTCATGTTATTACTCTGTACAAAAGTCCCCACACTAAATGTCATGTTATTACCCTATACAACAGTCCCCACACTAAATGTCATGTTATTACCCTATACAATAGTCCCCACACTAAATGTCCTGTTTTACTCTGTACAATAGTCCCCACACTAAATGTCATGTTATTACCCTATACAATAGTCCCCACACTAAATGTCATGTTATTACCCTATACAATAGTCCCCACACTAAATGTCATGTTATTACCCTATACAACAGTCCCCACACTAAATGTCATGTTATTACCCTATACAATAGTCCCCACACTAAATGTCCTGTTTTACTCTGTACAATAGTCCCCACACTAAATGTCATGTTATTACTCTGTACTATAGTCCCCATTCTAAATGTCATGTTATTACCCTATACAATAGTCCCCATTCTAGATGCCATGTTGTTACCCTATACAATAGTCCCCACACTAAATGTCATGTTATTACTCTATACAAAAGTCCCCACACTAAATGTCATGTTATTACCCTATACAATAGTCCCCATTCTAGATGCCATGTTGTTACCCTATACAATAGTCCCCACACTAAATGTCATGTTATTACTCTATACAAAAGTCCCCACACTAAATGTCATGTTATTACCCTATACAATAGTCCCCACACTAAATGTCCTGTTTTACTCTGTACAATAGTCCCCACACTAAATGTCATGTTATTACCCTATACAATAGTCCCCACACTAAATGTCATGTTATTACCCAATACAATAGTCCCCACACTAAATGTCATGTTATTACCCTGTACAATAGTCCCCACACTAAATGCCATGTTATTACCCTATACAATAATCCCCACACTAAATGTCATGTTATTACCCTATACAATAGTCCCCACACTAAATGTCATGTTATTACTCTGTACAGTAGTCCCCACACTTAATGTCATGTTATTACTCCGTACAAAAGTCCCCACACTAAATGTCATGTTATTACCCTATACAATAGTCCCCACACTAAATGTCATGTTATTACCCTATACAACAGTCCCCACACTAAATGTCATGTTATTACCCTATACAATAGTCCCCACACTAAATGTCATGTTATTACTCTGTACAATAGTCCCCACACTAAATGTCATGTTATTACCCTATACAATAGTCCCCACACTAAATGTCATGTTATTACCCAATACAATAGTCCTCACACTAAATGTCATGTTATTACCCTGTACAATAGTCCCCACACTAAATGCCATGTTATTACCCTATACAATAATCCCCACACTAAATGTCATGTTATTACCCTATACAATAGTCCCCACACTAAATGTAATGTTATTACTCTGTACAGTAGTCCCCACACTTAATGTCATGTTATTACTCTGTACAAAAGTCCCCACACTAAATGTCATGTTATTACCCTATACAATAGTCCCCACACTAAATATCATGTTATTACTCTGTACAATAGTCCCCACACTAAATGGCATGTTATTACTCTGTACTATACTCCCCACACTAAATGTCATGTTATTACTCTGTACAAAAGTCCCCACACTAAATGTCATGTTATTACCCTATACAATAGTCCCCACACTAAATGTCATGTTATTACTCTGTACAATAGTCCCCACACTAAATGTCATGTTATTACTCTGTACTATAGTCCCCACACTAAATGTCATGTTATTACTCTGTACAATAGTCCCCACACTAAATGTCATGTTATTACCCTGTACAATAGTCCCCACACTAAATGTCATGTTATTACTCTGTACAATAGTCCCCACACTAAATGTCATGTTATTACTCTGTACAATAGTCCCCACACTAAATGTCATGTTATTACTCTGTACAATAGTCCCCACACTAAATGTCATGTTATTACCCTATACAATAGTCCCCACACTAAATGTCATGTTATTACCCTGTACAGTAGTCCCCACACTAAATGTCATGTTATTACTCTGTACAGTAGTCCCCACACTAAATGTCATATTATTACTCTGTACAATAGTCCCCACACTAAATGTCATGTTATTACTCCGTACAATAGTCCCCACACTAATTACCATGTTATTACTGTATACAATATTCCTACGTCTAAATTCCATATTATTACCCTATACAGTAGTCCATAAGCATGTGACTTTTACTTGTCATCACAAAAATAAAAGTAACGTTGTAAAAATGATACCTTTTTATTGATACCAATTTGATGTAACAGCATATTCGTATTGTGGTACATTTATTCTCTGAAATGAAAATGAAGAATGAAATGAAAAAAAATTGTCAAATGTCTGATGATTCTCCTGATATTTCGCTATATTTTGATGTCACCTGGATTCGATGATGTCTCGCTATATTTTGATGTCACCTGGATTCGATGATGTCTCGCTATCTTTTCATGTCATCTGAATTCGCTGATGTCTCGCTATCTTTTTATGTTACCTGGATTCTCCTAATGTCTTGCTATCTTTTGATGTTACCTGGATTTTCCTGATGTCTCACTATCTTTTGATGTTACCTGGACTCTCCTGATGTCTCGCGATGTTTTGATGTCACCTGGATTCGCTGATGTTAAAGAACCTATATTCCGTGTACTTGAATCAATAATTTTCATTGGATTTTTAAACATATTGTTTACAATATCTTGCCTGTATCGTGTACGAAGCTTAAGGGATGAAGTCCTGATATTCTAAGCTGATCCTGGGCGGAATAAGACAATGGATCCAGAACAAACGACATGCATTCTTCTCTGACGCGGTAAGAATTTACTGGCTTACCTTTGTAAAAAGTAGCGCAATGACGTCATTAATTTAAGGGATCGCTCCACAAGGAGATCATTACAAGTACAGAGATGGGGAGTTACCAGTAAAAACAAACGATGTTCTCTTTACATATTCAAACATCCATTGTATATTACAATAGCAAGAAAATGCTAGTGGAGAGGGCGTACAAAGTGTCTTCCATTAGATGATAGTTGAGCGGGCTAATAAGGTTAAGAGAGCCTTCCATTTGATGATAGTTGAATGGGCTTATAAGGTGTAGAGAGCCTTCGATTTGATGATAGTTGAGCGGGCTTATAGAGGGTAGAGAAAGTCTTCCCTTAGATGAGAGTTAAGTGGGCGTATAGAGGGTAAAGAGAGTCTTCCATTACATGATAGCTGAACAGGCCTATAGGGTGTAGAGAATCTTCCATTAGATGATAGTTGAGCGGGCGTAAAGAGGGTAGAGAGTCTTCCATTAGATGATAAATGAGCGGGCGTAAAAAAGATACAGAGAGTCTTCCATTGGATGATTGTTGAGCGGGCGTATAGAGGGTACAGAAAGTCTTCCATTAGATGATAGTTGGGCGGGCGTATAGAGGGTAGAGAGAGTCTTTCATCAGATGATAGTTGGGCGGGCTTATAGAGGGTAGAGAAAGTCTTCCCTTAGGTGAGACTTAAGTGGGCTTATAGAGGGTAGAGAAACTCTTCCATTAGATGATAGTTGAGCGGGCTTATAAAGCGTAGAGAGAGTCTTCCATTAGATAATAGTTGAGCGGGCTTATAGAGCGTCAAGAGAGTCTCCCATTAGATGATAGTTGAGCGGGCGTAAAGAGGGAACAGAAAGTATTCTATTAGATGATATTTGAGCGGGCTTATATAGCGTAGAGAGAGTCTTCAATTAGATGATAGTTGAGTGGGCGTATAGAGTGTAGAGAGAGCCTTCCATTAGATGATAGATGAGCGGGCGTAAAGAAGGTACAGAGAGTCTTCCATTAGATGATAGCTGAGCGGGTTTATAGAGCTTAGAGAGAGTCTCCCATTAGTTGATAGTTGTTGAGCGGGCGAGAAAGTTTTCCATTAGATGATAGTTGAGCGGAGTAAAGAGAGAGTCTTTCATTAGATGATAGTTGAGCGGGCGTATAGAGTGTAGAGAGAGCCTTCCATTAGATGATACATGAGCGGGCGTAAAGAAGGTACAGAGAGCCTTCCATTAGATGATACATGAGCGGGCGTAAAGAAGGTACAGAGAGTCTTCCATTAGATGATAGTTGAGCGGGTTTATAGAGCGCAGAGAGAGTTTTTCATTAGATGATAGTTGAGCGGTCGTATAGGGTGTAGAGAGAGTCTTCCATTAGATGGTAGTTGAGCGGGCGTTTAGAGGGTAGAGAGAGTATTCCATTAGATGATAGCTGAAAAGGCCTATAGGGTGTAGAGAGTCTTTTCTTAGATGATAGTTGAACGGGCGTATAGAGCGTAGAGAGGTAGAGAGAGTCATCCATTAGATGATAGTTGAGCGGACGTAAAGAGGGTAGAGAGCCTTCTATTAGATGATAAATGAGCGGGCGTAAAGAAGATACAGAGAGTCTTCCATTGGATGATTGTTGAGCGGGCGTATAGAGGGTAGAGAGAGTCTTTCGTCAGATGATAGTTAGGCGGGCGTATACGGTGTACAGAAAGTCTTCCATTAGATGGTAGTTGAGCGGGCGTATAGAGGGTAAAGAGAGTGTTCCATTAGATGATAGTTGAGCGGGCTTATAAAGCGTAGAGAGAGTCTTCCATTAGATGGTAGTTGAGCGGTTGTATAGAGCGTAGAGAGTCTTCCATTAGATGATAGTTGAGCGGACGTAAAGAGGGTAAAGAAAGTATTCCATTAGATGATAGTTGAGCGGAATTATAAAGCGTAGAGAGAGTCTTCCATTAGATGATAGTTCAGCGGGCTTATTAAGCGTAGAGAGAGTCTTCCATTAGATGATAGTTGAGCGGACGTAAAGAGGGTAAAGAAAGTATTCCATTAGATGATAGTTGAGCGGGCTTATAAAGCGTAGAGAGAGTCTTCCATTAGATGATAGTTGAGCGGGCTTATAAAGCGTAGAGAGAGTCTTCCATTAGATGATAGTTAAGCGGACGTAAAGAGGGTAAAGAAAGTATTCCATTAGATGATAGTTGAGCAGACGTAAAGAGGGTAAAGAAAGTATTCCATTAGATGATAGTTGAGCGGGCTTATAAAGCGTAGAGAGAGTCTTCCATTAGATGATAGTTGAGCGGGCTTATTAAGCGTAGAGAGAGTCTTCCATTAGATGATAGTTGAGCGGGCTTATTAAGCGTAGAGAGAGTCTTCCATTAGATGATAGTTGAGCGGACGTAAAGAGGGAAAAGAAAGTATTCCATTAGATGATAGTTGAGCGGGCTTATATAGCATAGAGAGAGTCTTCCATTAGATGATAGTTGAGCGGGATTATAGAGCGTAGAGAGAGTCTTTCATTAGATGATAAATGAGCGGGCGTATAGGGTGTAGAGAGAGTATTCCATTAGATGATAGTTGAGCGGGCGTATAGAGCGTAGAGAGAGTCTTCCATTAGATGATAGTTGAGCGGTTGTATAGAGCGTAGAGAGAGTCTTCCATTAGATGATAGTTGAGCGGACGTAAAGAGGGTAGAGAGTCTTCTATTAGATGATAAATGAGCGGACGTAAAGAAGATACAGAGAGTCTTCCATTGGATGATTGTTGAGCGGGCGTATAGAGGGTAGAGAGAGTCTTTCATCAGATGATATTTAGGCAGGCGTATACGGTGTACAGAAAGTCTTCCATTAGATGGTAGTTGAGCGGGCGTATAGAGTGAAGAGAGAGTCTTTCATTAGATGATAGCTGAGCGGGCTTATTAAGCGCAGAGAGAGTATTCCATTAGATGATAGTTGAGCGGACGTAAAGAGGGAAAAGAAAGTATTCCATTAGATGATAGTTGAGCGGGGGCTAAAGGGTGTAGAGAGTCTTCAATTAGATGATAGTTGTGCGGGCGTATAGAGTGTAGAGAGAGAGTCTTTATTTAGATGATAGCTGAGCGGGCGTATAGAGTGTAGAGAGAGCCCTCCATTAGATGATAGTTTGTCGGGCTTATAAAGTGTAGAGAGTCTTACATAAATGAATAGGAAGTGGGATATCTTAATATCATATCTGATGGAATTTCTATCTTTTATATACGCTTGATAATTGTTTTCATAAATCAAATAATCAAGTAAATTATTTGGTGCTTTAAATAAAGTATAGATCACATTAGACCAATTGTACAGTGCCGTAACCAAATACCAAAAATGAAATACCCAAAACATCCATCGGAATTAATTTCCAATGATCTGATTATACACATCACACGGCTAATCGGACAGTTTGCTCGAAAGTTTGGTCAGAACACATACATGTTTTTATAAGCCCCGCTTGCGCAGCCCATGACCCATAATGCAAAAAGTGATCATCTACTTTGGCTAAATCATGGCATTATTCTCTATGTTTAGCTTTGTCACATCCACCGGTAGGTGATTTGTGTGAAAGATCATTGTAATTTTGCTCATTTGTATATATACCATTACGTCATCTACACAGATTTAGGATCAATATTTAATTGTACTCCTACCAGAGCTCCTTAGCAAACTTTAGCGACACAAAAACAGCTATCCCACCCGACGTAAGTAGAAAGCCGTGCAGACTTACAAAAATGATCCCCAACTAAGATCATTAGCAAATTTTTGCGACATACAAACAATATTCCCAATCCAAAGTCAATAGAGAGCTGTGTAAACATACCATGATCCCCAGATAAGATCATTAGCTAGATGTGTCGACATACAAATAATACTCCCACTCGAGCCAACAAGCAAGATGTAGCGACATACAGTTATCCTACTTGAGTACAATAGAAAGCTGTGCGGACATACATACAATGAAACACAGCCAAGATAATTAGCAAGATCTAACGACATACAAACAATACTCCCACTTGAGCCAACACGTAAGCTATAGCGACATACAGTTATTGTACTTGAGGTCTGTAGTAAGCTGTAACGACATACAAACAGTACTCCCTCCTAAAGCGACATACAATAATTCCCAGCTTGGGTCAATAGCAAGCTGTTGCGACATACAAGCAATACTCCCATTCGAGCTCACTAGCAAACTATAACGACATACAAGCAGTTATTCTGCCAGAGGTCAATAGCAAGCTGTAGCAACGAACATTGCTTCTTAGCTTTTGTTAATATATGTATTTATAAATATGTTAACATATAAATAATGCTCCCTATAGTGGGTCAACAGCAAGCTGTAGTGACACATTTTCGAGTAAGGTCAGTAACAAACCTAATTTAACATCCTCAAACGTTTCAAATTCTTTTCTTTTTCACCTCTACCAACAAGATACTCTATAAAAACCTTTGCAGCCCCCTTATTTGTCCTCAAAGTATTGACGGATTTAAACTTAATTCGCTTAACATTTCTCTCGCTTTTGCTCGTCTGCGCAAAACGTCTGCCTTCGGCCATTGTTGTTATTTACATCACGCAACTAAGGGGCACTACTCTAATTTCACGTCCGCATTAGGCCACGGTCAACAAATTTTCAGTTTATCGTACACACAAATGATCAGTTCCAGAACACCAATGTAGTTTATATTATGATTCTCAGTCTAGTTTTGCTTATTGTCCGCCATTGCCGTACAAATTTTTACAACTGACTCTACACAAGAATTTGTAAGTCAGTCACATGACCAAAATCAAACATTTCCATTGGGTCAAACTAGTCCTAGTCCAAATAAGAAGTATTACTACCACTCGACGTAGTGACTACCACGCTATAGCGGCACACAGAGAGTACTCCCACATGGTCAATAGCAAGCTGTAGTGATATAGAGTATTACTGCCACTCGACGTAGTGACCACCACGCTATAGGGGCAAACAGATAGTACTCCCACATGGTCAATAGCAAGCTGTAGCGACATAAAGTATTACTGCCACTCGACGTAGTGACCACCACGCTATAGGGGCAAACAGATAGTACTCCCACATGGTCAATAGCAAGCTGTAGTGATATAGAGTATTACTGCCACTCGACGTAGTGACCACCACGCTATAGGGGCAAACAGATAGTACTCCCACATGGTCAATAGCAAGCTGTAGCGACATAAAGTATTACTGCCACTCGACGTAGTGACCACCACGCTATAGGGGCAAACAGATAGTACTCCCACATGGTCAATAGCAAGCTGTAGTGATATAGAGTATTACTGCCCCTCGACGTAGTGACCACCACGCTATAGGGGCAAACAGAGAGTACTCCCACATGGTCAATAGCAAGCTGTAGTGATATAGAGTATTACTGCCCCTCGACGTAGTGACCACCACGCTATAGGGGCAAACAGAGAGTACTCCCACATGGTCAATAGCAAGCTGTAGTGATATAGAGTATTACTGCCACTCGACGTAGTGACCACCACGCTATAGGGGCAAACAGATAGTACTCCCACATGGTCAATAGCAAGCTGTAGCGACATAAAGTATTACTGCCACTCGACGTAGTGACCACCACGCTATAGGGGCAAACAGATAGTACTCCCACATGGTCAATAGCAAGCTGCAGTGATATAGAGTATTACTGCCACTCGACGTAGTGACCACCACGCTATAGGGGCAAACAGATAGTACTCCCACATGGTCAATAGCATGCTGTAGTGATATAGAGTATTACTGCCACTCGACGTAGTGACCACCACGTTATAGGGGCAAACAGATAGTACTCCCACATGGTCAATAGCAAGCTGTAGTGATATAGAGTATTACTGCCACTCGACGTAGTGACCACCACGCTATAGAGGCAAACAGATAGTACTCCCACATGGTCAACAGCAAGCTCTAGCGATATAGAGTATTACTGCCACTCGACGTAGTAACCACCACGCTATAGGGGCAAACAGAGCAAGCTGTAGTGATATAGAGTATTACTGCCACTCGACGTAGTGACCACCACGCTATAGGGGCAAACAGATAGTACTCCCACATGGTCAAAAGCATGCTGTAGTGATATAGAGTATTACTGCCACTCGACGTAGTGACCACCACGCTATAGGGGCAAACAGATAGTACTCCCACATGGTCAATAGCATGCTGTAGTGATATAGAGTATTACTGCCACTCGACGTAGTGACCACCACGCTATAGGGGAAAACAGATAGTACTCCCACATGGTCAATAGCAAGCTGTAGTGATATAGAGTATTACTGCCACTCGACGTAGTGACCACCACGCCATAGGGGCAAATAGATAGTACTCCCACATGGTCAATAGCAAGCTGTAGTGATATAGAGTATTACTGCCACTCGACGTAGTGACCACCACGCTATAGGGGCAAACAGAGAGTACTCCCACATGGTCAATAGCATGCTGTAGTGATATAGAGTATTACTGCCACTCGACGTAGTGACCACCACGCTATAGGGGCAAACAGATAGTACTCCCACATGGTCAATATCAAGCTGTAGTGATATAGAGTATTATTGCCACTCGACGTAGTGACCACCACGCTATAGGGGCAAACAGATAGTACTCCCACATGGTCAATAGCAAGCTGTAGTGATATAGAGTATTATTGCCACTCGACGTAGTGACCACCACGCTATAGAGGCAAACAGATAGTACTCCCACATGGTCAACAGCAAGCTGTAGCGATATAAAGTATTACTGCCACTCGACGTAGTAACCACCACGCTATAGGGGCAAACAGAGCAAGCTGTAGTGATATAGAGTATTACTGCCACTCGACGTAGTGACCACCACGCTATAGGGGCAAACAGATAGTACTCCTACATGGTCAATAGCATGCTGTAGTGATATAGAGTATTACTGCCACTCGACGTAGTGACCACCACGCTATAGGGGAAAACAGATAGTACTCCCATATGGTCAAAAGCATGCTGTAGTGATATAGAGTATTATTGCCACTCGACGTAGTGACCACCACGCTATAGGGGCAAACAGATAGTACTCCCACATGATCAATAGCATGCTGTGGTGATATAGAGTATTACTGCCACTCGACGTAGTGACCACCACGCTATAGGGGAAAACAGATAGTACTCCCACATGGTCAATAGCAAGCTGTAGTGATATAGAGTATTACTGCCACTCGACGTAGTGACCACCACGCTATAGGGGCAAACAGATAGTACTCCCACATGGTCAATAGCAAGCTGTAGTGATATAGAGTATTACTGCCACTCGACGTAGTGACCACCACGCTATAGGGGCAAACAGAGAGTACTCCCACATGGTCAATAGCATGCTGTAGTGATATAGAGTATTACTGCCACTCGGCGTAGTGACCACCACGCTATAGGGGCAAACAGATAGTACTCCCACATGGTCAACAGCAAGCTGTAGTGATATAGAGTATTACTGCCACTCGGCGTAGTGACCACCACGCTATAGGGGCAAACAGAGAGTACTCCCACATGGTCAATAGCATGCTGTAGTGATATAGAGTATTACTGCCACTCGACGTAGTGACCACCACGCTATAGCGGCACACAGATAGTACTCCCACATGGTCAATAGCAAGCTGTAGTGATATAGAGTATTACTGCCACTCGACGTAGTGACCACCACGCTATAGCGGCACACAGATAGTACTTCAGCATAGGGTCAATAGTAAGCTATAGTGATAGAGAGTATTACTGCCACTCGACGTAGTGACCACCACGCTATAGGGGCAAACAGAGAGTACTCCCACATGGTCAATGGCAAGCTATAGTGATATAGAGTATTACTGCCACTCGACGTAGTGACCACCACGCTATAGGGGCAAACAGATAGTACTCCCACATGGTCAAAAGCATGCTGTAGTGATATAGAGTATTACTGCCACTCGACGTAGTGACCACCACGCTATAGGGGCAAACAGATAGTACTCCCACATGGTCAATAGCATGCTGTAGTGATATAGAGTATTACTGCCACTCGACGTAGTGACCACCACGCTATAGGGGAAAACAGATAGTACTCCCACATGGTCAATAGCAAGCTGTAGTGATATAGAGTATTACTGCCACTCGACGTAGTGACCACCACGCCATAGGGGCAAATAGATAGTACTCCCACATGGTCAATAGCAAGCTGTAGTGATATAGAGTATTACTGCCACTCGACGTAGTGACCACCACGCTATAGGGGCAAACAGAGAGTACTCCCACATGGTCAATAGCATGCTGTAGTGATATAGAGTATTACTGCCACTCGACGTAGTGACCACCACGCTATAGGGGCAAACAGATAGTACTCCCACATGGTCAATATCAAGCTGTAGTGATATAGAGTATTATTGCCACTCGACGTAGTGACCACCACGCTATAGGGGCAAACAGATAGTACTCCCACATGGTCAATAGCAAGCTGTAGTGATATAGAGTATTATTGCCACTCGACGTAGTGACCACCACGCTATAGAGGCAAACAGATAGTACTCCCACATGGTCAACAGCAAGCTGTAGCGATATATAGTATTACTGCCACTCGACGTAGTAACCACCACGCTATAGGGGCAAACAGAGCAAGCTGTAGTGATATAGAGTATTACTGCCACTCGACGTAGTGACCACCACGCTATAGGGACAAACAGATAGTACTCCTACATGGTCAATAGCATGCTGTAGTGATATAGAGTATTACTGCCACTCGACGTAGTGACCACCACGCTATAGGGGAAAACAGATAGTACTCCCACATGGTCAAAAGCATGCTGTAGTGATATAGAGTATTATTGCCACTCGACGTAGTGACCACCACGCTATAGGGGCAAACAGATAGTACTCCCACATGATCAATAGCATGCTGTGGTGATATAGAGTATTACTGCCACTCGACGTAGTGACCACCACGCTATAGGGGAAAACAGATAGTACTCCCACATGGTCAATAGCAAGCTGTAGTGATATAGAGTATTACTGCCACTCGACGTAGTGACCACCACGCTATAGGGGCAAACAGATAGTACTCCCACATGGTCAATAGCAAGCTGTAGTGATATAGAGTATTACTGCCACTCGACGTAGTGACCACCACGCTATAGGGGCAAACAGAGAGTACTCCCACATGGTCAATAGCATGCTGTAGTGATATAGAGTATTACTGCCACTCGGCGTAGTGACCACCACGCTATAGGGGCAAACAGATAGTACTCCCACATGGTCAACAGCAAGCTGTAGTGATATAGAGTATTACTGCCACTCGGCGTAGTGACCACCACGCTATAGGGGCAAACAGAGAGTACTCCCACATGGTCAATAGCATGCTGTAGTGATATAGAGTATTACTGCCACTCGACGTAGTGACCACCACGCTATAGCGGCACACAGATAGTACTCCCACATGGTCAATAGCAAGCTGTAGTGATATAGAGTATTACTGCCACTCGACGTAGTGACCACCACGCTATAGCGGCACACAGATAGTACTTCAGCATAGGGTCAATAGTAAGCTATAGTGATAGAGAGTATTACTGCCACTCGACGTAGTGACCACCACGCTATAGCGGCACACAGATAGTACTTCAGCATAGGGTCAATGGCAAGCTATAGTGATATAGAGTATTACTGCCACTCGACGTAGTGACCACCACGCTATAGGGGCAAACAGATAGTACTCCCACATGGTCAATAGTAAGCTGTAGTGATATAGAGTATTACTGCCACTCGACGTAGTGACCACCACGCTATAGGGGCAAACAGATAGTACTCCCACATGGTCAATAGTAAGCTGTAGTGATATAGAGTATTACTACCACTCGACGTAGTGACTACCACGCTATAGGGGCAAACAAATAGTACTCCCACATGGTCAATAGCATGCTGTAGTGATACAGAGTATTACTGCCACTCGACGTAGTGACCACCACGCTATAGGGGCAAACAGATAGTACTTTCACATGGTCAATAGTAAGCTGAAGTGATATAGAGTATTACTGCCACTCGACGTAGTGACCACCACGCTATAGCGGCACACAGATAGTACTTCAGCATAGGGTCAATAGTAAGCTGTAGCAACATACATACAATGCACCAACCTGGCCGTGGCAACAAAAAAATTGTATACTTTCACCTGAGGTCACTAGCAAGCTGTACCGACGTACAGTGTTCCAGCTTTAGGTCATTAACAAGCTGTGGGTACATACAAACGAAGATCAATAGCAACTGTAGAAAACAGTACTCCATCACGAGGTAAATACAAAAAGCAACATTTGAACAGTTTCCGAGTTTCGTATTTCTGCTAACCTTTTTAGCACTTCTATTAAAATACTTGGAATCTCAAAACATACCTCTTTGCTAATCAAGATATAGCAAACTACCATTAATTAGACTTGCCTTTGTATATTTACCAATCACTGTCAATTCCATTGCTCTTTTAGCTCTATACATACATATAAGCGTGTTTCTCATTTCCATAAATGCATTTTGGACAGCGATCCGTTTTTCGCGTTAGTCTCGCCTGAATGAATCTTTTAAAGGATATGGCGTGACGATTGTCTCTTATCCACGAGATTTAAAGCGAGATCTCTCTTATTATTAGTTTCCGCTCTTTAGATGATTGACTTCGTTTTAATTTTCATTATTGTCTGTCACGCTTTAGACACATTGATTACAGAACACTGTGATCTGCATCGACCAAACACTTCCATCAGTCCAATCAGTGCTAGCCAAGAAATAATATCTGAGTCAGCCACAGTTAGTGGCAGCCTGGGAATGATACCTGAGTTGGCCAAAGTTAATGTCAATATGAGAATGATATCTCAGTCAGTTACAGTGAGTACTAGCCTGCAAATCATATCTCAGTCGGCCGCAGTTAGTGCCAGTCCAAGAATGGCATCTCAGTCAGCCGCATTTAGTTTTAACCTGAAAATCCTATCTCAGTCAGCTGAAGTTAGTGTCAGTCAGAAAGATTTCTGAATCAGTCGCAGCGAGTGCCAGTCTGGGAATGATATCTGAGTCAGCCACAGTTAATGCCAGTCTGGGAATGGTATCTGAGTCAGCCACAGTTAATGCCAGTCTGGGAATGATATCTGTCAGCCATAGTTAGTGCCAGTCTGGGAATGATATCCGAGTCAGCCACAGTTAGTGCCAGTCTGGGAATGATATCTGAGTCAGCCACAGTTAATGCCAGTCTGGGACTGATATCTGAGTCAGCCACAGTTAATGCCAGTCTGGGAATGACATCTGAGTCAGCCACAGTTAATGCCAGTCTGGGAATGATATCTGTCAACCATAGTTAGTGTCAGTCTGGGAATGATATCTGAGTCAGCCACAGTTAATGCCAGTTCTAAATTAGTTCAAGAAACCACCACACTTCGGAATATCCACTTACCAGAAAAAACAACAGACTATCGCAAAAATGAGGGGGGGGGGTTGCGTCAACCTAAGGAAAGAAAGTGTTAATGGAATAACCAGTATTTGATTATCTAAACAAGCAATCGGAATAAACTACGGACAATACTAGGCTATCAGAATAACCAATACTAGATTATCAGAAAAAAAATCTGCACAAACAAGATAAAACGCGGGTTGTCGTAACACTCAGTACCAGTGTATCAGAATATATATCATGTTCTAATTTTTGTATTCTCATGTTTTCATTTTTGTATTTACCACCCAAAGTAAATTCAGAAATTAAATCATGACAGATATATAAAAAGTTAAGGAACACAAACACGCTGTAATGCAAATTTTCGGCCTCTATGACATCATCGATGATGTCATTGTTTATCTTAGTTTAGAAGCCTATGTATCTTTGAAACTTAAACATGGATTTTACTTAGCTTTGTATTTGTCATATGAAAAATTGCTTGATAAAGGTCATGAGGCCAAAAATTTGCAATACAGAGTGTTTGTGTTCCTTTACTTTTTATGTAGCGGACTTCCCTTTGGAGGACTTCTTCCAATCTTTATGACAGATATAAACAAGGACATCTTACTGGTGATTAGTGCTACACTGTCTGGACATGGTATGTGCATATCTAATCAAACACTTCACAAACCGGAGCTATCACAGCCGACCTTGATGCATCTTATCATTTTCATTCTACATGTGTAATATAATGTATTATTTGCTAATACTACTTGCCTATCTCTGGTACACTCAGCCTGTGACTACAGCCTCTAGGTATACACTCAGCCTGTGACTACAGCCTCTAGGTATACACTCAGCCTGTGACTACAGCCTCTAGGTATACTCAGCCTGTGACTACAGCCTCTAGGTATACACTCAGCCTGTGACTACAGCCTCTAGGTATACACTCAGTCTGTGACTACAGCCTCTAGGTATACACTCAGCCTGTGACTACAGCCTCTAGGTATACCTGTTGGTACTCTATATAGGTATACACTCAGCCTGTGACTACAGCCTCTAGGTATACCTGTTAATACTCTATATAGGTATACACTCAGCCTGTGACTACAGCCTCTAGGTATACCTGTTAATACTCTATATAGGTATACACTCAGCCTGTGACTACAGCCTCTAGGTATACCTGTTGGTACTCTATATAGGTATACACTCAGCCTGTGACTACAGCCTCTAGGTATACCTGTTAATACTCTATATAGGTATGCACTCAGCCTGTGACTACAGCCTCTAGGTATACCTGTTGGTACTCTATATAGGTATACACTCAGCCTGTGACTACAGCCTCTAGGTATACCTGTTAATACTCTATGTAGTTGTACACTCAGTCTGTGACTACAGCCTCTAGGTATACCTGTTAATATTCTATATAGTTATACTTAGTCTGTGACTACAGCCTCTAGGTATGCCTGTCAATACTCTGTATAGTTATACATTCAGCCTGTGACTACAGCCTCTAGGTATACCTGTTGGTACTCTATATAGTTATACACTCAGTCTGTGATTACAGCCTCTAGGTATACCTGTTAATACTCTATATAGTTATACACTCAGTCTGTGATTACAGCCTCTAGGTATACACTCAGTCTGTGACTACAGCCTCTAGGTATACCTGCTAATACTCTATATAGTTATACATTCAGTCTGTGATTACAGCCTCTAGGTATACCTTTTAATACTCTATATAGTTATACACTCAGTCTGTGATTACAGCCTCTAGGTATACCTGTTAATACTCTATATAGTTATACATTCAGTCTGTGATTACAGCCTCTAGGTATACCTTTTAATTCTCTATATAGTGATACATTCAGTCTGTGATTACAGCCTCTAGGTATACCTGTTGGTACTCTATATAGTTATACATTCAGTCTGTGATTACAGCCTCTAGGTATACCTTTTAATACTCTATATAGTTATACACTCAGCCTGTGACTACAGCCTCTAGGTATACCTGTTAATACTTTATATAGTTATTCACTCAGTCTGTGATTACAGCCTCTAGGTATACCTGTTGGTACTCTATATAGGTATACATTCAGTCTGTGATTACAGCCTCTAGGTATACCTTTTAATACTCTATATAGTTATACATTCAGTCTGTGATTACAGCCTCTAGGTATACCTTTTAATACTCTATATAGGTATACACTCAGTCTGTGACTACAGCCTCTAGGTATACCTGTATAGTTATAATATATATACTCAATCTGTAAATTGATTTTCTAGATATCCAGTTTACAGTAAATATAGTTATGGTTATACTCAGTCGGATGACTAGAGTCTTTCCTCACGCAGGTATCCCTGTTGATACTTGAAGCACATGTAGCTATCCCTATAGTCGGTCTATGACAAAAGCATCTTCTTGATGCCCGGGATCTTCAACTGAAGCACGTCATATAAAGCTATATTGACTCTTAGACTTGAGCGTCTTTGTATGTCGATGTCCCTTTTGATATATTTCGTAATTTTGATAACCGGTATTTTTGTACTAAAAAAAATATTTTCAGTCCGTCAAAATGTGATTGACATTATAAAGAATACAAAAAGAATCCCTGTCTGTCATTTAAGGATAGTAATTTGTTAAAAAAATTCTTCGTGATGTGTGTAGAAGATGGAAAATTAATTCAATTAGAATTTAGGGATGTATGAATCATTCAAATTTGCAACATTTCCCAAGCAAAATTTATATACTGAAACAGAAATTGAATTCAATCAAATATAACGTTGCTTATGTGAATCCAAACGTATTATGAAAGACGTGATGTAAAGGCTTTGAATCAAAAGAATGTGTATAACGGTGTACCTAGATCGCTAGTATGGATTATTGGGTGATGGGAAGTCGAGGTCGGTCTTAACATTGCCAGTCATAGAAAATCAGCCTCAACATTGTCAGTATACGGCGATCATATACTGGCTTCAAGATTTATCCTACATTAACCAATACGGAATCGTAAAAAAGAGATTTTCAAGGCACGAGTTATCGGACGTGACCATCATTCCTCGGACGGGCTCTGCTAATGTACTGGTAAGTCTTTTGTATTCTCGCAAGCTTAGGTTTTTACGGTTTTGTTTTCTTTCCAATTAACCATATTTAGATAGAAACTGGCTATAATGCATCTCAATTATACCATTACCGCTTACCTTAAATGTGATTTGAAGTTTTCAAACTACTCACAATAAATCAGACCAGTACAATTGTTTCGACGGTTAAAAGTGTTATCACAGGAATAGAACTTCAAATAACTTGGAAAACTTTTGAAACATTTCTTATTCAACATCTAGTTTTATATCACTGTTGCCTTCAATATAATATGTCACGATGGAGATTCGTGAACCCCTAAAAATAGAAGCCAATAACTTGAGAGGACCAGGAGCTGAGAGGATTAAGCGTCTATTGTCAGATTCGAGACCAGGAGCTTGAGAGGAGCAAGCGCCTACTGTCAGAGTCGAGACCAGGAGCTTGAGAGGAGCAAGTGCCTACTGTCAGAGTCGAGACCAGGAGCTTGAGAGGAGCAAGCGCCTACTGTCAGAGTCCAGACCAGGAGCTTGAGAGGAGCAAGCGTCTACTGTCAGAGTCGGGACCAGGAGCTTGAAAGAAGCAATCGCGTACTCTACTGTCAGAGTCGAAACCAGGAGCTTGAGAGGAACAAGCGCCTACTGTCAGAGTCGACACCAGGAGCTTGAGAGGAGTAAGCGCCTACTGTCAGAGTCGAGACCAGGAGCTTGTGAGGAGTAAGCGTCTACTCTACTGTCAGAGTCCAAACCAGGAGCTTGAGAGAAGCAATCGCGTACTCTACTGTCAGAGTCGAGACCAGGAGTTTGAGAGGAGTAAACGTCTACTGTCAGAGTCGAGACCAGGAGCTTGTGAGGAGTAAGCGCCTACTGTCAGAGTCGAGACCAGGAGCTTGTGAGGAGTAAGCGTCTACTGTCAGAGTCGAGACCAGGAGCTTGAGAGAAGCAATCGCGTACTCTACTGTCAGAGTCGAGACCAGGAGCTTGAGAGGAGTAAGCGCATACTGTCAGAGTCGAGACCAGGAGCTGAGAGGAGTAAGCGCCTACTGTCAGAGTCTAGACCAGGAGCTTGAGAGAAGTAAGTCCCTACTCTACTGTCAGAGTCGAGACCAGGAGCTTCAGAGGAGTAAGCGCATACTCTACTGTCAGGGTCGAGACCAGGAGCTGAGAGGAGTAAGCGCATACTGTCAGAGTCCAGACCAGGAGCTTGAGAGAAGTAAGTCCCTACTCTACTGTCAGAGTCGAGACCAGGAGCTTGAGAGGAGTAAGCGCATACTCTACTGTCAGGGTCGAGACCAGGAGCTGAGAGGAGTAAGCGCCTACTGTCAGAGTCCAGACCAGGAGCTTGAGAGGAGCAAGCGCCTACTGTCAGAGTCCAGACCAGCGCTGAGAGGAGTAAGCGTTTCTGTTTGACTAGCCACCCCAACATGAATACCCAACAATACGGAGGATACCATGTATCATAAAATTGCAGATAGAAATATATGAAATGAATGTCGCTTCACGAAAACAGGGAGTATAATAATACTCGAACACTTACACGCTGTTTGGGGAACCTTAAAGAGTTTTACACTGCAAAGAGACAATTTGAGACAAAAATGTGAAATACATACGTATCTAGTGCCACGTCAATTTGGTACTCACAACAATGTACCATGAAAAGTATAAATGTATTAATGAAAACAGGTTAGGTAGATGCACGGGGGGATAAAGCATCTCTTGTTTGGCATGTCACGTGAATGAAGTACAAGAAGAGCTGTAAGATTATCAACATCAAGCGTTGATAATCTTCTAATATGCCTACATCCACTGTCACTCGCATAAGTAATAACCCAAATGACCTTCACCTCAGGAATTATCTCCAATAACCCTCTATAATAATGGTGCAGTAACTGTCATCTGGTACTCCCAGTACTTTGATATGAATCCATTGGTTTTATTTCAGTGCGAGTTTGACCCTCCTTCCCTTAAAGGCTTTTGCTCAGTCACCTACACTTCACACGATTATAAGAAGAGAAAAGCAACGGTTACTTTTTCTCTCTTTTTATCGAAGACGAATTTCTTGATTTTAAATCAAGAATTGCTGACTTGATAGAACAGGACAAGGAATTCACATACAATCAGAAATACATCATTTGTATTGAAGTCCTTCCTGATTAGTAGTCAGTGGGGTGCTGACTGTCTAATTTAGTATTAGGTAAGTCAAACGACGATCTTCTCGTACTCAGCACCACTTGGTCGATGAATTATCTGTACTAGAGACCAAGCGGGTACTTGGTACCTTGAGTTATCTGTACTAGAGACCAAGTGGGTACTTGGTACCTTGAGTTATCTGTACTAGAGACCAAGCGGGTACTTGGTACCTTGAGTTATCTGTACTAGAGACCAAGCGGGTACTTGGTACCTTGAGTTATCTGTACTAGAGACCAAGTGGGTACTTGGTACCTTGAGTTATCTGTACTAGAGACCAAGCGGGTACTTGGTACCTTGAGTTATCTGTACTAGAGACTAAGTGGGCACTTGGTACCTTGAGTTATCTGTACTAGAGAGCAAGTGGGTACTTGGTACCTTGAGTTATCTGTACTAGAGACCAAGCGGGTACTTGGTACCTTGAGTTATCTGTACTAGAGACCAAGCGGGTACTTGGTACCTTAAGTTATCTGTACTAGAGACCAAGCGGGTACTTGGTACCTTGAGTTATCTGTACTAGAGACCAAGCGGGCACTTGGTACCTTGAGTTATCTGTACTAGAGACCAAGTGGGCACTTGGTACCTTGAGTTATCTGTACTAGAGACCAAGTGGGTACTAGGTACCTTGAGTTATCTGTACTAGAGACCAAGTGGGTACTTATATATAACATATATTAGAAAATGTCATACAATATTATATATAACAAATGTAATATTGAAAGTAACTGTTTTATCATAATATAGCCACAATTGTTTCACAGCCGTTGTTGTCATACGTATTGATGAGGCGGCAAACCAGCACTTTAGAATTGAAGCTCGCATTCGGTCAGAACTATAGGGTGTAGGGTAAATTTGGAATTACTACAGACGGTCAACAAAATATATTTTCAGTGCTGATTCTAATAAGACTTTACACTGTGAGTTGTTTTGACATAGTTACTACAACAAAGGACGACTTTTGTAAGGTGAGATATGTTGCCGAATGAGGACCTTTTAGACCATGACAAATAACATACTTTATACGCACATAATAATAGATAGTAATGTATCTAGATTCAACTGACAACGTTGCATTGTTATTGATCCTGGTTACTGACGTATGCTGTTATTGTTCCTAGTTATTGACACACGCTGCTTGTTACCAACACACTTTGTTATTGTTCCTGGTTGCTGATGCACGCTGTTATTGTTTTTGGCAGCTGACGCACGCTATTACTGTACCTGGTAACTGACGCACGCTTTTATTGTTCCTGGTTACTGACGCATGAAGTAATTGTTTGTGGTTATTGACGCAGGCTGGTACTATACCTAGTTATTGACACACACTGTCAATATACCTGATTACTGAAGTAGACTGTCACTATACCAGACTGTCACTATACCTGGTTACTGACGCAGACTGTCACTATACCAGACTGTCACTATACCTGGTTACTGACGCAGACTGTCACTATACCTGGTTACTGACGCAGACTGTCATTATACCTGGTTATTGACGCAGACTGTCATTATACCTGGTTATTGACGCAGACTGTCACTATACCTGGTTACTGACGCAGACTGTTATTGTGCTTGGTTATTGACGCAGACTGTCACTATACCTGGTTACTGACGCAGACTGTTATTGTGCTTGGTTATTGACGCAGACTGTCATTATACCAGGTTACCGACGCAGACTGTCATTATACTTAGTTACTGACACAGACCTTTCATTGTGCCTGGTAACTGGCGCAGACTGTCATTATACCTGGTTACTGACGCACGCAGTCACTATACCCTGTTTACTGACACAGACTGTTATTGTGCCTGGTTACTGACACATCTTATCCTTCTTGAATGTCATGAATGCTACTTGGGGTTGGGTTTTTTTTTGACATTCTGAGTATGTTCTCAGCAGTGCACATAGTGTGTATTTTAAATATTCACGCGTTATATCGTTATTCGGTTATTAGACTAGTTGCACTATAGTTGTATTTTTTGGTTATTTATACATTGGTTATTTAAATAAAGGTGCTAGTTATGAGTTGGTTATTTTTGGTGTGATTTGATTGCATTACACATGCCCTCTGCAGACTACCTGACCCGGGGTTAAGCTTTTCATAACTCGTCTCTTCCATCATTATGAGGTCCTCATGGACACCAGAGCGGGTCGTAGGAGCATGTTAATGAAGTATAACCCCACGCGAGATCATGTTCGTGTAATTTGACGACATGTGCGGTAATTTACTGTATATCTATTGACCATATTTTGGGGGCAATATAATTTATAGGCAAATTTTCTCTACATTGTTTGCCCAATTCACTGGGGCCTTTAATTACCCTGTTTTCCTTTGCAATGTGGCCAATATTTTGTTGTTATACTGTAGTTTGCGCAAACTATCATCCTCATTCACCCTCTTTCATCGATTCCACTTTCGGAGAGCTCTCTTATAAAGTTCAAAATATCCGACGGACTTCTGCACACCACGGAACGATTTTACGGCTGTCTTCCCCACTTCCGGTCCCAAGGGAACCTCATTACGGACCCGATTATACTCGCGTAGTAATTCAACCATTCTTTTCTTCTCCAAAATATATATGTGAAGTATTGGAGATTATTAAATACAATGAACAAGCGATATTGCCAAATATAGCTAATGATGAAGGGATTAGACTGGTTTATGTAATAGCTAGATCAGAGACTCGTTGTTTCCAAGCTATTGTCCGGCGTCGGTGATTAAGACTTCTTCGGAAATTTGGGGGTATTATTCATTATTTCACATGCCTCTGGTGGACTAGGTGCGAATTCATTCAAATTTGCTCCTAAGACAAATATATAAGGAATGAATATAACATTTGTATCATCGATATACCGTTTATGCGACTGGAGTTAATAAAAATGTGAATAACTTGAAAATATCCAGGAAGTGACTGATATAATTAATACTGAAAAGATAAAAACTTATGTTTCTTTTATTTTCTGAGTGGTTACGTGTTATTTCACATTGAAAAGATCGTAGTGGATAAATTAAATCAGTGCTAGCCAATAAATTTCGGCTGTCTGTGTGAATGTGATGCACTGGTGAAACCAGTAGCATAGTAATACCAGGAAAAACGAAACAATTGATTGAAACTTTTGGCGGGAAGAGTTATGTGATTTGAATGATCAATAATGATAGGGTATCACCCTGTGAGTTACGAAGGAACATTAATTCAAAAGCGAAAAACAAATAACAGGCGATATATGGTAAGGTATTACTGATCGCCTCCAGCAGATTTGTATGGGAGGAAAGAAAAAATCGGGAGGCTCAAAATCCCACGGTCACAAAAAACACCATCATCACCGTCATCGTCATCAACATCAACACCAACACTCACAAGATGGCCACCATGACCACAAGGACAGCAGTCAGAGTCATGGTAACGCGATCCAACTTCCTGACGACGAGGAAACTCCTCTGGAATTTGAGCTACTAAGGACACTCGGGGAGTACGTCCTTGAGGACGGGTAGGAACTCTTCTGTCTAATACACACTGTAGTTAAATTCATGGTTTGTTTGAATGGCAGGAAATATCAATTAAGTTGGGGAAAATAGATCTATAATATTAATTTATATACAGTTTTTCTTAATATGATTGATTTTTGTACCCATGAAAAATTCTCCTTATTCTGGATCAAAATCCTGATGAAATTTGTAGAATGCATCCTAGAGCGCACTAGGAGAGTTGTCATTTGATAACTAATGATTTTTCTGTTGTCATGTGATCACTTTTGATCAGAAAAATCAAAAGTTATCAAATGACAGAGAACACCCAAGAGGAAGGAAAAAACTCCTTAGTCATTTGTTATTTGTATGTTGTTGTATATGTGTTGTAGGTTGGTTTGCATTTGTTTTTGTTACTTTGAGATGAAAGAATGTTAGTGAGACGGCAAGAGGATGGATAAGAATATAAAGGGGGAAAATCCGAATTCGTGAAAAAAAAACTTCCTCAGCAATGTAAGGATCTTTGCCTATTTGAATATCTTAATATATAATTATAATGTGGTGCTGAAAGAGAATAAACCGATAGAACATATTAAGACTTTTCACCATAGAGAACTGAAAGAAATGAAAATAAATTAAGCAAACCAGTTTGTCGCACTTTTACTAACCCTTATATTACTTAAATTTCACTAGTCAGAAATCACGAAACAGGTGAATGAAAAATATACCTAGTAATTAATCAGTACAGTCCTGAAGGTTGAGGTTCAAACCTCTTTGTCCGTTAGGTCTTAGATGACCGTCTTCTGGAACACTAAGTTGGTTCTGTATTATACGTAACAGTTATCCCACTCGGACATAAATATACATGTACTGTAATACAAGCCAAACAATGCAACATCGCTAAACGTGTATTCAAAATACAGTACAGTAGGAATGTATGATGTTTTATAAATAATACAGACTCGTTTTAATATTTCATTTTGTTGCTGGTTTAAGATGACCATATGTATTTTAGCATTCTCTAGACACAATCGATATTATGATTACTGTGGCGTCGTATAAAGAACCTACTCGATGGCTCGAATGCAGTGCTCTTGCGTCCGGAACCTACTCGGTGGCTCGAATGCAGCGCTCTTGCGTCCGGAACCTACTCGATGGCTCGAATGCAGCGCTCTTGCGTCCGGAACCTACTCGGTGGCTCGAATGCAGTGCTCTTACGTCCGGAACCTACTCGGTGGCTCGAATGCAGTGCTCTTACGTCTGGATCTGATATGCGAAGAAACAGATCTTGGAGATCAGAGTGAGATACTCGTCAAATCACTGAATTAAAATCGTGTAATTTTCTAAATGCTTATAGCGAGACCTCACAATCAGATCAACTTTGACATATATACAGTGTGCCGCCATAGTATTGACATATACAATGTGCCGCCATAGTATTGACATATACAGTGTGCTGCCATAGTATTGACATACATACAGTGTGCTGCCATAGTAATGACATACATACAGTGTGCCGCCATAGTATTGACATATACAGTGTGCCGCCATAGTATTGACATACATATAGTGTGCTGCCACAGTATTGATAATTGCAGCTAATCTTCGTAATAGGTTCTGGTAAATGTATCGAACAGATTTTTAATATTAATAGGAAGGTTTCGTTATGTTAGCAGTTTATTTCATGTCACTATGGAAACAAATGTATTGTTACCATAGTAACAAATTACATGGTTACTACGATTACAAATTCCAACTATAATTTTTTATTGTGATATATAATATCAGTGTTAATGTGAACATTTACCTCAAATCAATGTTGAGTTGCTTTCCTGATTTTATGTCATACCATCTGCATTGTTATTTTTGTATCGGAAAACGTTTATGCCATGCGTATTAACTGGAAAAGTCATGAATACAATATTGATTAGATGGGCATTATTTGTGTAGCATATTATTCTCTATATTTTTATCTATTAAATTATCACAGAATACAATAATCATCACATCCATGTGCGTGCACCAATATCATAATTATACGACTTACTCAGACCCTAGAGACTTGGTGTCTAAAACAATCACATCCAAACTGCTAAAGAATTGAAGACGATAACTATGTATGAATAAGTCACATCCAAACTACTAAATCTTTGGTGACGATGACTGTGTATGAATAAGTCACATCCACACTACTAAATCTTTGGAGACGATGACTGTGTATGAAGGCTTTTTGTTGTATTTCTATACAGAAACCCTAAAACTCATAGAGGTACAATGACATTAATCACTACTACTTAATCGAAGAGTCAAGAATGTCCAAATAGACGTAGGGCCATAGAGGGGGTCCCAGGTTTAAGATGCTGTATATCACCTGGTTGATGTAAACCTAGAAACTGAAATATCACCCGATTGATAACCCACCAGAAGCACACAAGTAAATATCACCTGATTGATAACCCACCAGAAGCACACAAGTATAAAAATCTTTCATGAGGGAAGTCGATTTTTGAATAGATAAATAGATTAGAATGTGCAGTCTTCTTATTTATATATACCAGAGGCCGACATATCAGTACCATGACATCATACAGAAAGCTGCTATGTCCTCGATCGACATCTAGAATTTTCTTCGGTAAAATTTCATACACAAACTGTTAAAAAAACCCGCTGACCACACATGTGTTGTGAAATGAATATTTGATTAGTATGAGAACGCTTATTTTGTTGCAAATGTACGAAAGTCTCTTAATCCAGTATATGTCTAACAATGTTGATACATATCACCAAACATGGTAGTGATGTCATTACAGATCAGTTTGTATTGAACATTCATGTAACGAACGGCAAGAAATTATTAGGTTTCCTATTTATACATATTAAGGCGATGCCATGAATGTAGACAATGCACAAAGAACGGTGCTGCAATACATACTTTAATAATAGCAATATATAATTTCAGTTAATAACATAGGAGAAACCCAATAGATATCCATCATAACCAAGCCACGTCATCCTGTTCTGTAGATGCCATGATGCATTAATTAGTAGTTATCATTTTCTTTCACTGCAAGACGTTTAGAGCATTTTTACTTCCAAGATTTCTTCATAATTATTAACAGACTAGAATTCGAGGTGTTGCAAGATAAACCACTCAAAACCAATTTCTTGGAAATCGTTTTACTATAATGTCTATAAGAAGATTAGTCCATCATTCTCCTACAACTACAAACCAGGACCTTGGGATCAGTTCCATGCCTTATTTTCATGAGTTCACCGCATGATGACGAGTAAAACATGTCAATTATTCTCCGCATGATGACGAGTAAAACATGTCAATTATTCTCCGCTTGATGACGAGTAAAACATGTCAATTATTCTCCGCTTGATGACGAGTAAAACATGTCAATTATTCTCGGCTTGATGACGAGTAGAACACGTCAATTATTCTCCGCATGATGACGAGTAAAACATGTCAATTATTCTCCGCATGATGACGAGTAAAACATGTCAATTATTCTCCGCATGATGACGAGTAAAACATGTCAATTATTCTCCGCTTGATGACGAGTAAAACATGTCAATTATTCTCCGCATGATGACGAGTAGAACATGTCAATTATTCTCCGCATGATGACGAGTAAAACCTGTCAATTATTCTCCGCATGATGACGAGTAAAATTCTCCGCTTGATGACGAGTAAAACATGTCAATTATTCTCCGCTTGATGACGAGTAGAACACGTCAATTATTCTCCGCATGATGACGAGTAAAACATGTCAATTATTCTCCGCATGATGACGAGTAGAACATGTCAATTATTCTCCGCATGATGACGAGTAAAACATGTCAATTATTCTCCGCTTGATGACGAGTAAAACATGTCAATTATTCTCCGCATGATGACGAGTAAAACACGTCAATTATTCTCCGCATGAGGAAGAGTAAAACATGCCAACAATTATCTCGCATTTGTATGTAATAAGATTTTCATTTTGGAGAAAAAAATGAATATAAGACCAACCGTACATTCTGGATCCGTAAATTCAACACTTTAAGTACTTTTATTACATTTATGTATGAGTGATAAAGGCGGCGAAGTATAGACGTCTGAACAGTAATACAGATACATAACAAATGTTATCTATCATCGCTTCATGTTTCATTGACTCTGCTGTCTACATTACATATAGCATGATAACATAGAAATGCTAAACATATTATGATACTCACAATATGCATTATGATACAGGTAAACATGATGGATTAAATTAGACAAGAAATGAGAGTAAATTAATCGATAAGTGTAATTCTTATTAGTTAAAAATCAGATCCATCAAATCAGTTAATAAGAGTCAGATTTAGTAAATAGTCATCAGATCAGTCGAGAGTTATCAGCACAATTACCGGTTATCACATATGTTGATCTGCTTAATGAAGCGTTATCAGCACACTAATCAGTACTCAGATAAGTTGATAGTTATCAGGTTAGTTAAGTGTTATCAGCACAGTTATCAGTACTCAGATAAGTTGGCAGTAATCAGGTTAGTTAAGTGTTATCAGCACAATTATCAGTACTCAGATAAGTTGATTGTTATCAGGTTAGTTAAGTGTTATCAGCACAGTTATCAGTACTCAGAGAAGTTGGTAATAATCAGGTAAGTTAAGTGTTATCAGCACTATTATCAGTACTCAGATAAGTTGATAGTAATCAGGTTAGTTGAGTGTTATCAGCACAGTTATCAGTACTCAGATAAGTTGATAGTAATCAGGTTAGTTAAGTGTTATCAGCACAGTTATCAGTACTCAGATAAGTTGATAGTAATCAGGTTAGTTAAGTGTTATCAGCACAGTTATCAGTAAACATATCAGTTCTCAGATTAGATAAATGTTGTCATATATATGTCGATTAAGTTTAATCAGATGAATAGAAAATAATCACATCATTTAAGAGTTATTGTATCAGTTAATAAAATCATGAAAGAGTAATGAGATCAGTCCAGTGTAATCATACTAGCTAAGTATAATTAGATCTGTTAACAGTTATCAGATTAGTTAATCAGGTACGTTTAAAGAAATAAGATCAATTAAGATCATGAGATGATTTTAGAAAAAATGAACTCAAAAGAGTTTAAGATGTGTCGGTTGACAATTTTCATGAAATATGCAGAATTGAATAAACAGTAATGGGAAATCAGCGAATTTGTAGGATACTTGCTAGATACTGGTGTGTTTTACTTGCGAACTATACACGTATATATTCCATACCTTTTTACGAATGAACTCATGCGGGACATGATCAATATTAATGTTTTCTACCTTCAGTCATTTGATAATAATAATAAAAAAAAAAAACGAAACAAAAATACATTAGAACTGTCCTAATGGGACAAATACCCCCGCGGCACCAAAATTCAAAATAGGGCATAGACCAAGGACAAAGGTAATGGTTTCAAATGAAAGATCTGTTTATGAGGATTCTCATGTGCAATATAAAACATCTACTATTTACAATTCAAAGCAGAAACATCAGATACATGGTAAAGTTTCAATTCACAAATATATCAAAGGCAACAATCTCGCGAAGATAAAGTCTCGTGAATAGCTGCAGATTTACAGTAATGTAAACTTCTTTTATTGCCTGCATTTAAATTTCGCGATTTTAATACATATTTTTATGCTAAAATATTTTGAGAAGAAGGTGAAAGTCAAGGGGGTTGTGTAAATTCTTCTTGTATCAGAGTACAGGACTTGTCATACAGAATACACACATGTAAAATGGACTCCCTATCCCTCTTTGATTATACTTTACCGTCAAAGTTAAAGTTTTAAAAAAAAGTCAAATGTCAAGGCCAAGGTCACAAGGTCAAAAATTTTGGTACCAAAAAAGGTCTTGCCATAAGGAATATACATGTGTAGTATGAATACCCAGTCTCTTTTGGTTCAAAAGTTATGGCTAAGGTTAAAGTTTTTAAAAAGTAAGTCAAATGTCAAGGCCAAGGTCACAAGGTCAAAAATTTTGGTACCAAAAAAGGTCTTGCCATAAGGAATATACATGTGTAGTATGAATACCCAGTCTCTTTTGGTTCAAAAGTTATGGCTAAGGTTAAAGTTTTTAAAAAGTAAGTCAAATGTCAAGGCCAAGGTCACAAGATCAAAAATTTTGGTATCAAAAAAATAAGGTCTTGCCACAAGGAATATACATGTGTAGTATGAATACCCAGTCTCTTTTGGTTTAAAAGTTATAGCTAAAGTTAAAGTTTTCTGGACAGACATACGGACAGACAGACGAACAAGGTGATTCCTATATACCCCCCCCCCCAACTTCGTTTGCGGGGGGGGGGGGTATAAATAATATAGTTGAATCCTTTAATAGTTATATATAATACATTGGTAAACATTCTCGCAGTAAAGCAGGGCCGTATCTTGACGGTTGAGACAGGTACACGATAAGGCTGGGCCGATATTTTTTGAATGGGACAAGCTGCAGGTTTAGACAGGTACATGATAAGACAAGGCCGATATCTTTTGAAAGGGACACCCTGCAGGTCGAGACATTTACATGATAAGACAAGGCTGATATCTTTTGAAAGGGACAACCTGTAGACTGAGACAGGTACACGATAAGGCAGGGCCGATATCTTTTGAAAGGGACAACCTGCAGGTTGAGACAGGTACATGATAAGGCAGGGCCGATATCTTTTGAATGGGACAACCTCCAAGTTGAGACAGGTACATGATAAGGCAGATCCAGTATCTTTTGATAACGGAGAGCCGGTATCTTTTGAAAGGGACAACCTGCAGACTGAGACAGGTACACGATAAGGCAGGGTCGATATCTTTTGAAAGAGACAACCAGCAGGTTGAGACAGGTACATGATAAGGCAGGGCCGATATCTTTTGAAAGAGACAACCAGCAGGTTGAGACAGGTACATGATAAGGCAGGGCCGATATCTTTTGAATGGGACAACCTGCAGGTTGAGACAGGTACACGATAAGGCAGAGCCAGTATCTTTTGAATGGGACAACTTGCAGATAAGGCAGGTCCGATATCTTTTGAATGGGACAACTTGCAGATAAGGCAGGTCCGATATCCTTGAAATGGGACAAGCTGCTGATTGAGACAAATAGTTTTACAAAGTTTTGATAATAGCTTTGTATTTCTTTTAGTGCTGTCTCCAGAGAGATATACTTATTGAGATTCTGTCTTATGGCTTTCTTTTTATATTGGTAAAATCTGCGATCTCCAATACATTGACCTTGCGTTGACCAGTTGTATATTATTATTTCCATCAATAAATTGCTATGATTGTAATAATGAACGAATCTTTGAAATACTGAAGTTCACAAAGTCATTTGACAATGAAAGCGATCAAACAGAAACAATAGATTGATTAGTAGCCTAAGCTTATTCTGGGTCTCGACTGACCATACTAATGGCGTTGCTAGACGGTGGTCTTTGTTGATTATGAAGACACATAGTTCGTCCAATAGGCTATGTAATAAAGACAGCAAATATGTAACTATGTCACAAGACAAGTTATACATATACAGCATCATAAGTTAACCCACATATTACTAAGTCACAAAGACAATACACACTACTACGTTATATCTACATAGCATACTTTATTACATCACATACAAAGGCAATCCGCGCAACACTACCTCATAAATGCAATCCGCGCATCACTACCTCATAGAGACAATCCGCACATCACTACCTAATAGAGGCAATCCGCGCATCACTACCTCATAGAGACAATCCGCACATCACTACCTAACAGACACAATCCGCGCAACATTACCTCATAAAGGCAATCCGCGCATCACTACCTCATAGAGACAATCCGCACATCACTACCTAACAGAGGCAATCCGCGTATCACTACTTCATAGAGACAATCCGCACATCACTACCTAACAGAGACAATCCGCGAATCACTACCTCATAGCGGCAGTCCTCGCATCACTACCTCACATAGGCCATCCGCGCATCACTACCTCATAGAGGCAATCCGCGCATCACTACCTCACATAGGCAATCCGCGAATCACTACCTCATTAAGGCAATCCGTGCATCACTACCTCATAGAGGCAATCGGCACATCAATACCTCACATAGGCAATCCGCGAATCACTATCCAGGGCTTTTTTTCTGCGTATTATATGGCCGATATTCGGCTATGTTCCCCATTGCAAATCGTATCTTTTTTTCCAAATTTTGGCCAAGAAATTTCCAATCATGAGCACCAATCATGAAGAGTATTGGACCGTCAGTCTTAACAGGCAAAAATTTCTACAGACCAACTAGAAATCGTGCTTAATCTGTCCAGATGTCCGATAAAGAATTCTGTGTTAACTATCACTCTGTATATATCACAATTGTTTGAATAAAGTGTCTGTCTTTTCCTTTCTTTATCTCAAAAGGCACTTGTAGAGGGAAGTTAATTGACCAGGACATGTAACCGTCGTAAATATTTGATACCTGCTGTGATCAACTAGAATAAAGTTATTTGATACTGATAAGATACAAAGTTACGGTAGATTGCGGGAATTGGATATATGTACGCCCGTAATTTTGCAGTGCTCCTAAACACCAAACACTACCAAAACTACCCAACCTATCTCAAACTCAAATTTACTGCATCAACGAAGCTACAATAATATATTGTATCTATTTCTTTTATATTCTAATAGCAGTATATAACATATTTAATAGATATTTAAAACATTTTATTTAAAAAAAATTCCCAATTTGGAGCCAAATTCCCAATTCCAGCGCCATGGGCCATGTTCCCAAAATAGTGAAAAAAAGACCTGCTACCTCACATGGGCAATCCGCGCATTACTACCTCACATAGGCCATCCGCACATCATTACCTAACAGAGACAATCCGAGAATCACTACCTCATAAAGGCAATTTGCGCATCCCTGCCTCATACAGGCAATCCGCACATCACTACCTCATAGAAACAATCCGCACATCACTACCTCACAGAGACAATCCGCGAATCACTACCTCAGAGAGGCAATCCGCGCATCACTACCTCACAGAGGCAATGTGCGCATCACTACCTCATCGAGGCAATCTGCGCATCACTACCTCAGAGAGTCAATCCGCCCATCACTACCTCACAGGCAATCCGCGCATCACTACCTCAGAGAGGCAGTCCGCACATCATTACCTCATAGAGGCAATCCGCGAATCATCACCTCAGAGAGGCAGTCCGCACATCATTACCTCATACAGGCAATCCGCACATAACTACCTCACAGTGGCAATCCGCGCATCACTACCTCACAGCGGCAATCCGCGCATCACTACCTCAAAGAGGCAGTCCGCACATCACTACCTCACAGAGGCAATCCGCGCATCATTACCTCATACAGGCAATCCCTGCAAAACTACCTCACAGAGGCAATCCGCGCATCATTACCTCATACAGGCAATCCGCGCATCACTACCTCACAGAGGAGGGGGTAGGCTTGGTGTAGTGATTAAGCGCTTGGCTTACGGCGCCGACGATCCGGGTTCGATTCCCGGGTTGCGCTACTATGTTCAAGAGGGTGGTACCTCCTGCTTCCATGTCGCAATATTAAGGAAAAATTGTTGAAAACAACGTAAAACACCAATCAACCAACCTCACAGAGGCAATCCGCGCATCACTACCTCACAGAAGCAATCCGCTCATCACTATCTCATAGAGGCTATACGCGCATCACTACCTCACAGAGGAAATCTGCGCATCACTACCTCATAGAGACAATCCGCGCATCACTACCTCATGGAGGTAATTCGCGCATCACTACCTCACAGTGGCAGTCCGCGCATCACTACCTCATAGAGACAATCTGCACATCGGTACCTCACAGAGCCAATCCGCGCATCACTACCTCATAGAGGCAGTCCGCGCATCACTACTTCATGGAGGCAATCCGCGCAACACTACCTCACATAGGCCATAAGCGCTTCACTACCTCATAAAGGCAATCCGCGCATCACTACCTCAGAGGCAATCCGCGCACCACTACCTCACACAGGCAATCCGCGAATCACTACCTCATAAAGGCAATCCGTGCATCACTACCTCATAGAGGCAATCGGCACATCACTAACTCACATAGGCAATCCGCGAATCACTACCTCACATAGGCAATCCGCGCATCACTACTACGTCATAAAAGACCATCCACACGTTACTACGTCATAAAAGACCACCCACACGTTACTACGTCCTACACTTTATTGTGTTACAAGGCAAACCATGCATTCACAAACATGAATACCTCACAAAGACAACCCAAACATTCTATATCTCCAAGGAAACGCACAAACTTTTATATCACAAAGGCAGCCCACACTTTACATTACTTAAAGTGCTATTAGAATGCTGGACAATTTTGCGTTTTCATGTAATACTAATTGAATTATTCCTCCATTCATTGACAGAAATTACAACCTTTCCTGCTTTAAAAGTATTTCTCTGGCAGATGTTTTAAAATACAAATTTGCCTAGTATCACGAACAAAATACAAGACTTCCGGTTTAACTTGTTACAAAACCGTTGTATAACTTTTAACGTCATTTAGTATGACGTCACTATTCAAAGTTTAACGTAATAATGAAAAATCAGGGAAAAGAAGCACCTGTACAACTTCTGACGTCACATTATGGCGATTAAAACTACTGAAAAAAACCATCGAATTTTTTATTGCTTATTGTATATATCTTGAGATCGGTGTCACGCATGAGCATAATATTTTGTGAGCGACTCTTTTATGTAGATAGCCACATAATATAGAAAAATTGCGATCATTCTAATAGCGCTTTAAAAGGGCAACCATTATTTACTATTTTACAATGGCAACCCAATTTGTACTACGTTACACTGGCAAACTATACTTTAATACGTCACAAAGGCAGCCCACACGTTACTATGTTAACAACTGTATCAAGCCTGCATTTCGAGTTTTAAACAGGAAAATACTTGGGCTTATTGTGAAGAAAATGAAATCTCGTAAAATGGACAGCTAATATGCATTCAATCCCTAATGTGACAGGATTGCTATTGATTGGACGATAGTGGATGGCTTACAACGTGTTTTAATTTGATTAGACGATTAACAATCACGATAATGATTCGTTGATTTTTGTAGTTCGATTACAAATGTCTTGACGAAATAGTGATTTACATCGTATGATGATCGATGTGAACAGTGAAAGGTCTACTCGTCACTCACGTGTCATTTATGGCGTTGGCAGATGGTTTCCAGGGGAATACCCTAACCATATGATGATATTAGAAAATTTGTCCAGTCATGGAGAGGTAATCGAAAGCACTTTCTCGGATTACACCATTAGAAAATTAAGAAATTTTTCTGATTGTGAACTCATCACAATGGAAACTCCTTACAACACAGAACAACATATCGGACTTAGAACAAGAAAACGTAGTAGGTCAAGGTCAACTATGTAGGTCATCGTATAGGTCAAAATTTCTAACATGATGACAGATTGACAGAAAGATTTTACCACTGTGGCTTATAGAGCTTGAATCAACCTCTTTCATATAGTTGATTATATCCTTTGCGTTTTACCTTACTTAAAACTCAAATTAATGTTTAAAGTTCTTATGACAGATGCGATACTCTCACACATTGAATGTAATTTACATGTAAAACCTAAAGTTCACATGACAGATGAATATTGTTTATGTCTTTATTCTGACCATATTTCAGTGTAGATAGCTCGGTCATCTGTTGTCTAATTCCTGAAAACCCTACATTAAACAAAGTGAGTTCAATAACATGAGGAAGGACAGTTATAAATCGCACTGATAGTTGACTATAAACCTCTACTTTCTCCATTCTGTACGTGTATGGATAATGGTGAATAGAGAGGATCATTCAGTCTTCCCTAGTTATAAATGCCGTATATATGTATGTATTTACTTTCTTTTAGAGTTAAAACAATATCAAAATATAATCATAATGACGACGAAGTAACCACGTGCTTTGATGTTAGATGATGTTAAATGGCTTTAATTTACATGACATAATAAAATATATCTTCTATTTATGAGTTACCGACCAATTTGAAATAAAACAGCATCTTCTTTGCCTCCAGATAAAAACACGCAAGCTAATACATCTTGACAGGTCACGTGCAGTGTCAATAATATCTTTACATACAGTTATTAACAAAAATAAGCTTCTTTCATACGCAATACAAACAAGCACGAACTATTCTAGCAGCTCCTTTTTGTTTTCCATTGGATAGTTGTTCTTATGTGGTTATTAAGAATAATGATAGACTGTGTCTGAGAGAAAATTATTTGATACTTAAATGGGTGTTGTTTAATTATGGCGCATGTACTAAAATTCTCTTTCCGAGACATATATTCGAGGTTTATATCATTAAGACTAATGTCGAGTAGCAATAACAACGGAATTGCCGAGGAACTGTCCCTGAAGCTACTGCCTTGTCAAGTTACCGCGCCATCTCAGGCCTTTGACAACTGCCCTTCGGTCGGTTGTCATGGATGCACATTCTTCTTCTTCTTCTTCCATTAAAGTGAAGGACCATTTATGCGGCATCATCTAACTATGATAAAACGTGTTCGTGAGGGGGAGTCCACGTCAGACATGGACAGTTTTTAACTATTGCTCCATCGCAGAGTATCTGAAAGGAACTTAATATTAGCCGGTTTTCCGGATCTAACTAGCTAAGTATCTGCCAGATGTTTGTCTGGTAAATCATCCTTATTCATAAATGTGTTAAATTTTTGTCCTAAAAGTGTGAGTCACATTTAAGGTTTGTTTTTCATTGGTGTGTGGATGCAGTTGGGAATGGAAAAAATATGTACAGCACAAGGGTCTCTTCCCTCTGGGTGCTTTCCATAATTACGGGTTCGCCCGATTCAACTTTAACCACGCCCATTGTATAGTTTCATTGTGACTTCACAATTAAATTCATGTTTGACAGGCCATTTATTCGTGGCGTTATAATGAAACAGTATGCAAAAATGTGCGATGTCAAGCATTTGACGATCAGCCTGATCGCCCGATGTCCGACATCACATGTCTTGGCACTTTTTCATTATGACGTCATAAACAAATGGTCTATCAAACATTAAACTAAAAGTGACGTCACAATGAAACTACGAAATGGGCGTGGTTCCAACTGGATCTGGCGATCCCTCAATTAGGTAAAAACTCGCTATATTGGCGGTATATGTAACGATACTGTAACAATATTGGTGTCAGGTGACACTGCACTGCACGCAACAAGAATTTCGTGCAGTTGTTTTTAAGCTGCATATAAGGGGAATGCAATATGAATGTAAATATAACATATTGCAACAAAAAATTGTTAAAATATTATTTAGGCAAAATGTTGCGACCGACCGATATGTGCCGCGTCAGACTTTGAATTATTGCCACTGTCAGTCCTATAACAATTGCTCTTTGCCTTCAACCTCGTTCTTTTATTGTCTTTGTGCCTGCTCTGTGTCAGTCGGTCGTTATAACTGTTGGACTTTGCCTTCAGTCTGGTTTATTTACTGCCCCAACACTTGCTCTATGTCAGTAATAACTATTGCCCGTTACCTTCAGCCTCTTTCCTTTGTCTTTGTACCTGCTTTGTTTCATTAGAAGAACTGTTGCTCTTTGCCTTCAGTTTGGTTTATTTACTGCCCCAATACTTCCTCCGTATCAGTCATAAATTTTGCCTTTTACCTTGTTCTTTTATTGACTTTGTACCTGCTCTGTGTCAGTCGTATAACCGTTGCCCTCTGTCTTCAGTCTGGTTCATTTATTGCCCCAGTACCTGCTCCGTGTCAGTCTAATAACTACTGCACTTTAGCTTCACAACCCTGTTCCTTTATTGTCTTTTACCTGCTCAGTGTCAATCCTTTACCTATTGCCCGTTAGCATCAGCCTTGTTCCTTTACTGCATATTGTCAGATCCTGTAACTTACGCTTGATTTCGATACTGTTATAGTAGAAGTGTGATGACTGACCAGATGTTTATACTGAAAGACGTACAACCGTTCCCAGATACAGTCTCTAGAGCGATAGCGAAGTCCAAGGGGACCGATAATAAACATCTTCTTAGTCTCCATTAGGCCAACAACGTACTAAGTACTGTCTTAGATTCTGGACAGTATACTATCTTTTCAAGATCAGAGGTGGAGTGACCTCTACTGATGGTGACTGAATCGGACTCCACTGGAGAGACAGGCCAGAACGGATAGAATGGATCACGGTTAAAGATCAGAGGACACGATGACAAGGAGATCAAATGATCTATGAGTATAGTGGTTATCATAGTATAAAAAGTAAAGGGACTATTCTGGTAGAGCATCTTCCTACGACATGATTAAGCGATTCCATTGGTAGATAGTACAATGGCTGCCCTAGCGTACTCCATCGGTAGAATGTTGTGTGGTTCCTCCTGAAACATGTAGACTGATTCTTTGTGGGAGAAGATACCCTGGTCGTGAAAGTAGATATCTTGAATATTGTAAATATCTTAAATATAGCAGAGCAGGATATCATGTCTTCCGGTCAAGGCTCCTTCGATAGAGGTAGAGCCGGTAGAATGGTTCCCTATAGTAGAGTCAAAAGACCGGGGTCCAGCGCCATAAACTGAGAATATGCTTAAGTCAAAAATTTCTTTTTAATTTATTCCATTATCAAACGTTCAAATAAATTATAATGCAGAATGGTTTAATTCTAATTATCAGTAGAATAAAACTAAATAAAATCCAAATCCCAGTTATTAATTCATTGACGAACAGAAGAATATGAATTTTTGACTTAAGTATATTATCAGTTTATGGCGCCGGACCCGGCTCTTCTGGACTTAAATAAGTGTATTTCTTTTAGCGAAGGATAGAGAGGATATTTCTAGTATATCTCAGATTCATCTTTTAGTGGAAAGGAAAATGTCTCTCTACAGTAGAGAAAGGGTAGAAATACTGACGTGGCGAGTGAGAGTATTGCACTTTGGGCATGGCGCACATTGCGACTATTTCTGAAATAATGACTTATACGTGTGCCATTCAAATGGGCATTTGTTTATCTCGTCATCTTGCAGGTTTCCTAAAATTTGATAAAAGAGTGGGTCCTTATAGGAGATAGAAATGTAAAGCTTTCTAGTAGATGCTACAATATCCTATCTTATATTACTATATTTAGATTTCATTACAATATTCTGAATTAATATTGCTAAGACCGTCTAATCAATATATTTGGTAACAAGAAACCAATTTTCATTCCCTTAGCCTTACTCATAACTCACAAGAACTGTTATGAATAATAAAGTCAGGTCATTTTCCAAGAAATAATTGTCGAACAGGTTCACCCATTGTGAATTAACGCCGTAAAATGAAAGTTATGCTACATCTCCATATGGTTTGTAACATCAAGCCATGTGCACGTCAATACGGTCCAATAGATCCAAAGTGATACTGACCGATGGGCTCTTTATAGATATTAAACAGTGAAATATCCTGTTTCAAGAAGAAGAAGAAGAAGAAGCAAAATGGAGATTATGTATGTGAAACATGATATTTGATCAAATATACATGTAGAAAACTAATGAAAGTATTACTAGGAATTATGTTCACACCAAAACATTGCGACCATGTCACGTGACATTCTTTGCACAACAGGATCTTTGTGCTTACAGGACAAACATCAGAATTTACTTCTTAACAATTCAGATACGTTGACGTGTATGCATGTAGTTCTTTAAAATGAGTTGGGGATAATCAAAATAGAAGTGGACTATTCAGCTCACCCGATATTTCTATTGGCGATATTCAGCATGACTGTGTACTCTCAGAGCATGCGTAGATGACGCTGAATACATCTACATAGTGATAACGAATGGCGTATAGTGACAGTGGGAATATTCCTTGTCAGTCTTCCAGCAGAGAACATATATCTAATGTAAGAGCACACTTTTGTCTGTATGATGCACATATCACCGTAGTTATAGTAGAGAACACTTCCACTTCTAACAGCCTTGTTGTACGTAGCTATAGTAGAGAACACTCCCACTTCCAACAGCCTTGTTGTACGTAGTTATAGTAGAGAACACTCCCACTTCCATCAGCCTTGTTGTAGGTAGTTATAGAAGAGAACACTCCCACTTTTAACAGCCTTGTTTTACGTAGTTATAGTAGAGAACACTCCCATTTCTAACAGCCTTGCTGTACGTAGTTATAGTAAAGAACACTTCCATTTCTAACAGCCTTGTTGTAGTTATAGTAGAGAACATTACCACTTCCAACAGCCTTGTTGTACGTACTTATAGTAGAGAACACTTCCACTTCCAACAGCCTTGTTGTACGTTGTTATAGTAGAGAACATTCCCACTTCTAACAGCCTTGTTGTACGTAGTTATAGTAGAGAACACTTCCACTTCTAACAGCCTTGTTGTACGTAGTTATAGTAGAGAACACTCCCACTTCCAACAGCCTTGTTGTACGTAGTTATAGTAGAGAACACTCCCACTTCCATCAGCCTTGTTGTAGGTAGTTATAGAAGAGAACACTCCCACTTTTAACAGCCTTGTTTTACGTAGTTATAGTAGAGAACACTCCCATTTCTAACAGCCTTGCTGTACGTAGTTATAGTAAAGAACACTTCCATTTCTAACAGCCTTGTTGTAGTTATAGTAGAGAACATTACCACTTCCAACAGCCTTGTTGTACGTACTTATAGTAGAGAACACTTCCACTTCCAACAGCCTTGTTGTATGTTGTTATAGTAGAGAACATTCCAACTTCTAACAGCCTTGTTGTACGTAGTTATAGTAGAGAACATTCCCACTTCTAACAGCCTTGTTGTACGTAGTTATAGTAGAGAACATTCCCACTTCTAAAAGCCTTGTTGTACGTAGTTGTAGTAGAGAACACTTCCACTTCTAACAGCCTTGTTGTAGTTATAGTAGAGAACATTCCCACTTCCAACAGTCTTGTTGTACGTAGTTATAGTAGAGAACATTCCCACTTCCAACAGCCTTGTTGTACGTCGTTATAGTAGAGAACACTCCCACTTCTAACAGCCTTGTATTACGTAGTTATAGTAGAGAAAACTCCCATTTCTAACAGCCTTGTTGTACTTAGTTATAGCAGAGAACACTCCCACTTCCAACAGCCTTGTTGTACGTAGTTATAGTAGAGAACACTCCCATTGCTAACAGCCTTGTTGTAGTTATAGTAGAGAACATTCCCACTTCCAACAGCCTTGTTGTACGTAGTTATAGTAGAGAACATTCCCACTTTTAAAAGCCTTGTTGTACGTAGTTGTAGTAGAGAACACTTCCACTTCAACAGCCTTGTTGTGCGTAGTTATAGTAGAGAACACTCCCACTTCTAACAGCCTTGTTGTACGTAGTTATAGTAGAGAACACTTCCACTTTTAACAGCCTTGTTGTACGTAGTTATAGTAGAGAACACTCCCATTGCTAACAGCCTTGTTGTACGTAGTTATAGTATATAACTTTCCAACTTCTAACAGCCGTGTTGTACGTAGTCATAGCAGAGAACTTTCCACTTCTAATAGCTTTGTTGTACGTAGTTGTGGTAGGGAAGAATCCAACTTCTAACAGCCTTGTTGTAAGTAGTTATAGTAAAAGACATCTCCTACTTCTAACAGTCTTCTTGTACGTAGTTTTAGTAGAGACACTTTCACTTCTAACAGCCTTGTTGTACCCGGTGTATGCATCAAAGTCTTCTATATATCAAAGTATATCAGATGTTATATTTCACGGAAGTCTATATTCGATCTGCGATTTTGTTCACCATACATATTGCAATTTTGAAAAAGAAATACAAAGTCAAAAATCAGCTTATTCAGATATATTTACACATTTCTATAAATACATTCTGAACTAGAGCAGTCCTAACGGGACAAATATCCCCCGCGGGAACAAATTTGAAACATGCAATAATTCATCCCAAGATACATCACTGGTATAAGTGTAATGGATGTCCAACTTGTGCACTTTGAGGTATAATCAATGAAAACAATCTTGTTTGTGTGCACTCTGACCTTGAACTTGTAGACATGACCTTGGTTCAAGGTCATTACACATCCTTGGGTCATGAACAACAATCGTGTAAACTATAGTCTTCCAGCAACGTAACAGGAAGAAGTTATGGCCCAAACAAACATTCTGGCTATGTGTGCACTGTGACATTGACATAGTAGATATCACCTTGGTTCAAGGTAATGACACACCCTTAGGTCATGGACAATAACTGTGTAAAATATTATCTCCCTTCAAATTGGTTGGTTGGTTGGTTGATTGGTGTTTTATGTCGCTTTCAACAATATTTCAGTTATATCGCGACATGGAAGCAGGAGGTTACCTACCTCTTAAACATAGTGACGCGACCCGGGAATCGAACCCGGATCGTCAGCGCCGCAAACCAAGCGCTTAACCACTACACCAAGCCTGCCCCTTCTTCAAACTGAAAGGAAGAAGTTACGATTCGGACAAGAATTCTGGATAAGTATGCACTGAGACCTTGGCTTTGGAGATATGACCTTGGTTCAAGGTCATGACACACCCTTGGGTCATTAACAACTATTGTGTGAAATATTATTCAGATCCAACCTGAAAGTAAGAAGTTATGGCCCGGACAAGGATTTTGGCTATGTGTGCAATGTGATCTTAACTTTGAACATATGACCTTGAGTCAAGTCATGACACACCTTTGGTCATGGACAACAACAGTTCCGATAAAGGGATGAGAAGTTATGGTCCGGACAAATTTTTTGCTATGTATGCACTGTGACCTTGACCATGAAGATATTACCATGTGTCAAGGTCATGACACACATTTGTGTCATGTGCAATAATTACGTAAAATTTTATCCAGATCTAACAAAGCAGTTAGGAGTTATGGCCCGGACAAGGATTTTGACAACCGTGCACTTTGACCTTGACCTCACGATACGATCTTGAGTCAAGGTCATGACACATCCTTGGGCCATTGACAACAATTGTATGACATATTAACCAAACCTATCTTGGCAGTAAGAAGTTATGGCCCGGAAAAATGTGAACAAACGGACAGACAGGGTGATTCCTATATACCCCCGCCCCAAACTTTGTTTGCGGGGGGTATAATAATATCTTTCATATAAATTACATACTGACATAATACGTGCACCCTTTGTAATTACTGTAATTATCGTAATTGTAGATATGTATTAGTGTATCTCTTTTAAAATTGAATAATACAATTAAATAATACCCAAAAATGATACACATGTCCGCAAAGTAGAACTTCGTCCAGTTAAAAAAAAATGGTTTGAAAACATGTAATTTACATTTGTATCGTTTGCGATTATGCCTTTCCACTGGTATTGTCGTGTTTTAATTGTTGTATTTATCACCCCCAAGTTAATTCAGATATCAAAAAAATGACAACCGAATGAATGTGTAGTAACCAAAATATATTAATTATAATAAAAGAAAAGTTATAGACATTATATTTATCATCTCCAAATAAATTTAAGAATTAGAACATGACAATATTGAAAATAGATACGAATAAGAATTTTGATATAAAGACACAACATTGTAATACAATGTTTAATGTGTCAATATTGTACACGGTGGACTCAGATCTTAAATATTCCATCAATATATATGCAATATAATAATATAATTTACACAATTCATCACATATAACATAGCAGTATATTAGTATAATTTACACCATATATCACATACAACATAGCAATATAGTAATACATGTATAATGACACCATGTATCACACGCAACACCGCACTATAGTAATATAATGACACCATGTATCACACGCAACACGGCAATATAGTAATATAATGACACCATGTATCACACGCAACACGGCAATATAGTAATATAATGACACCATGTATCACACACAACATGGCAATATAGTAATATAATGACACCATGTATCACACACAACACCGCAATATAGTAATATAATGACACCATGTATCACACACAACACGGCAATATAGTAATATAATGACACCATGTATCACACGCAACACGGCAATATAGTAATATAATGACACCATGTATCACACGCAACACGGCAATATAGTAATACATGTATAATGACACCATGTATCACACGCAACACGGCAATATAGTAATATAATGACACCATGTATCACACGCAACACCGCAATATAGTAATATAATGACACCATGTATCGCACGCAACACGGCAATATAGTAATATAATGACACCATGTATCACACACAACACGGCAATATAGTAATATAATGACACCATGTATCACACGCAACACGGCAATATAGTAATATAATGACACCATGTATCACACGCAACACGGCAATATAGTAATATAATGACACCATGTATCACACACAACACGGCAATATAGTAATATAATGACATCATGTATCACACGCAACACGGCAATATAGTAATATAATTCACACCTTATATCACACACAACATAGCAATATAGTAATGTGTTTTACACCATATATCACACACAACATAGCAATATATTAATGTGTTTTTTATACCATGTATCACACACGACACAGCAATATAGTAATGTGTTTTACACCATATATCACACACAACATAGCAATATATTAATGTGTTTTACACCATGTATCACACACGACACGGCAATATATTAATGTGTTTTACACCATATATCACACACAACATAGCAATATATCAATGTGTTTTACACCATGTATCACACACGACATAGCAATACGTTAATAGTCTTCATAGCGTCAAGGTTGGTGATTACACTACGCTTCACTTGACAAATATCGCTATTCAAAAGTCGGGTTGGCGCTACGTGACGTAATATATTTATTTATAACGACGGACCAACGAGAGGCCTCAATTCAAATCACAGTTTTTCAGACAAGTTATACTGTTCTTTAATTTGAGAATATAATGTCCTGCATATTTCCCCCATTCGCTCACCGCTGCAACAAGACTAATCTTTCTTTAATATACTTTTGTGACTGCCTTGTTAGTAATGTTCATGGATTACGAATTCTATCATAATTGTAATGTATAACAGCTAAAATTATGAAAAACTACAGTAATAACTTTCAGTTATAACAAATCATGGGCATTTCAGCACTTTCATATGATACATTGTATTTTCGCAAATCCGAGATATTTCGGTAAATCGCACTACTTTGCATTTCAAACTGTTTATCAAAGTGGGAATTCCTACGCCAAATTGTAATATGTAATTCGCAGTTACGCATCGTGTAGCATATATGCGCTTGTAATTAAATAGTTACTATTTGGAATTCCGTACCCGCATTTTACCTCTTTATTGGTTTTGATAGAAAACTTAGGTCTAGTTTCTGTACTATATCTTTGTTTAGATTTGAGGTTAGATACTATTAACTCCACATCCTTCGAAGAATAAAGCAATAGACAAGGAATCACTGGATAGGCGATGACCGCGTCTAAGAATACAAAATGATTATTTTATATTATTTAGAATTACTCCTAGGGTAATTGACTCAACTTATCAGTTACTACACCATAGTAAGGTCATATAAACATATATACAACGCATTATCAGACCATGTTTTCCATGAATTGTCACTACTTTTCTTCAACAGCTCTTGTCATTTCTATTCAATTCATTTAAGCTAATAATACCAATCAATGCTTGTAACAAATCGTGTCAGTATGACGACTGATAAAGATCACGATGAAGGAATGAAGGAGAGTTGGGTGAATGTTTTCAGTGTATGCTTATTTCTCTATCATGGAATTATTTCTTAAAGACAAATCAATGGACGTAAATTGCGTACATACTTCGTTGTATTATTTTATTAAGACCCCCTCTCCATAGGACGTTAATCTTGTTTAATTGATTTCTTTACTTAAACATGCAAATGCTTTCAAATATAGATTTTCTGGTCGCGTGTTTTGCATGTAGCATTTAAGACTAGACGATAATACGTTCTTGGGGCTTCTGTATTATTTATGTCTTCTTTTGCAATTGTTTTTTTCGCCTTGACGTTGTTCTTGGTGTTGCTTTATCCTGATCCCGAGTTCAGTGTCATTAAATATCGAGCCCGAACAATCCATGAGACGTGCTATGCTATTGTGAAATACTGACATTAAATATTGATGTGAAGAAATAACTCTGCAATATTTACTTTGAGAGTTGAAATAATTTTCCATGACCACATGTCCTACTTTATATAAAGCAAAATTGCATGCCGGGATATTCATATATCATTTTCATCGAATATCTAACAGAACTGTATATAGAGACCACTCTAAATAGCTTAATATAGAATGGTCTGAACAGAGAGAACACTGGATAGATTATGACAGCTTTGTAGCATGCGGTAATTGCCGGGGGTCGTTCAGACTATTTAAAACGAAAACCAATACTATCCACTGACTCTATTAACTTGATACACATATCTGGTCATTATTGAATCACAAATCCTTCAATATAGCACAGCGCATATTTTTTCCAGGAGAGCGTGAAAACATGATCAAATTATAAGGCTTATATCAATGGTGCAATGTCACTTTTTGTACATTTAAAGACACGCGGTCTCAACGTGTCGCCATCTCGAAGGCTGGATTTACGTTATATCATTCTGTCAATCGGCAGGTGGATCGCCAATTAATTTATATTAAAGGCTTTTTTTGTATAAGTATCAATTCTTTTAAGCATGCAGGCTAGCATGTTTTCTACTAAAAAAGGATAGTTCATCCTTTATATTGTTAAGAGACGCATATAGTGCGTTCTCAAAAATTGTTTTCGTTAAATGGAAAGCGCGGATGAATTGTACAGTAGATACCACAGTATTGAGCTAACACATCATGATCCCGTGATATATATGCTGTAATGTGCCGTAGTATATGCTGTAATGTGCCGTTATCTTAGACCAGTTAGACCTCTTTGTGACTAAACCTGAATTTATAATACAATGGACAATAAACTTGACTTGTGCCATACATGGAAGTTACGGGACTCTGTATCAAAGTCTAATTGATATGTTGCGTATGGCTCCATTTAATAAAATTGTCACTTCAAATACAAAGTGTCCACATGGCATTATATCGCTGGTATGGGATAACGTTGTGTCTGTAAATATTGTCTGAGAATGTCTTTGAGGCTGAGTTCCTCGATATCGATATATTTATCATGTGAAGCGAGAAGAACCTTGGATTAAATCAATGATATTGAATCATACTTAATCATGACACACGTACCTGTAGCCTATGCATTTAATATAGACTGAATGAGCCGTGTATTGGAATCAAATGCATTTTCTCTTGTACTGCAGTACGGATAGTGGTATACGGAGGAAGTATTATGCGATATATTGACGTCTTGGTTATCTGTATATCAAACCTTTTTATTTGAAATCATTACCAATAGGAAGGGGAATTATTCATTTACGAGATCTCCAAAGAAAATAATGATTTTCTTTTTGTTCTTGTGTGATTGGCATTCGGAAAAATAATGATCTGGAGACCATTTTAAAGTACTGTAATGATATCCGAGCAAAACAAGAATTATCGGTGTCACTGTGAAAATTCAATTTATCAGTTTTACACCGAGGACATGATAATCAGAATCACATTCACCAAGGATTTATAAGAATTAGACCGAGGATAGAATAATCAGTATCCGACCATATGCCACTGGCGATATATCTGACCGGGAATACAAGTATCAAACTTAGGAAAGAATGATTAGTAAAAGATAGGGATGCAATAATCAGCATCAGGCCGAGGAGAATTAACCGTGTCAGATTGAAGATTTAATCATCAGTGGGGAAACTCCCGGTAAAATGACAGTATTTAGAATGAACAGTGGTATCGTTAAACTTGTGTTTAATTCCAGTATGAAATTACCATATATACATTAACTTAGATAACTAAATCGTGAGCACTTAAATGAAGATAAAGTAGCAAACTGAGAATATACTATGAAATAGCAGAAACGGATTTTAACAAAATACCTGTGATATTCAAATGAAAAAAAATTAACACCAATGGCAAACTCTAACTACAGACTTTCCGTCCGGTTATGAAATGTATGGAAAAATTATAGCATGTAAGCATGTGCTCATATCTCTGGGATACTAGATGTCTACTGTAATAATGTACCGATATCTAGGCGATACCAGCTGTCTGCTTTAATAATGTGCCGATATCTCTGCAACAGCAGCTGTTCACTGTAATAATGTGCCGATATCTAGGCGATACCAGCTGTCTACTGTAATAATGTGCCGATATCTCGGCGATACTGGTTGTCTGCTGTAATAATGTGCCGATATCTAGGCGATACCAGCTGTCTACTGTAATAATGTGCCGATATCCATGTGCTTTAAACGACACTGGCTGTCTAGTTTAAGAATGCACAAAGTCTCGTGTGTTGTGACCGACACTGGTTAACGATGAAATGTTTCCTTTTTGGAAAGAAGTATATATCTAAAGAAGAAGTTGTTATCAAAAAAGAGGAAATGATGTAAGTACATATCGGGCATGATTGTGAATTAAACCTTATGATGACTACAGTGGATATCGCATTCTCTGGTTAGTCAGTAATGATCTGTGTCCATCTGATGAATCTACAGGGATTATTCATTCAGTATAACAAGCTCTCACTAATTACCACAATGGTAGTGTTGCCTTGTTTATGTTGTGATTTTCTTTTTAGCAATACTGAATGCCGCACCTGTTATTCCCCTGCAATACCTTCCCCTTCTCTATTATCAATAGCTCATGTCTCCTACTCGCAAAATATTCCATCCCAACACTACACAACCAAGTGGAATATTTAGAATTTCATGACTGTAGTAAAAATATTGTAATTTTTTATGATATCAGTGCAACAAAACAGTCTTGAGTTCTATGAAAGCGAATTCTACGAATAGACAAAATGTGCTGTCGGATTGTTCATCTGTGTCCGAACTCAGAGGTTAGTAAACTGCTTCCATGTCACAAAAACTCCCTAATATACTGTAAACTGCTTCCATGTCACAAAAAGTCCCTAATCTACTGTAAACTGTTCAATGTCACAAAACTCCCTAATCTACTGTAAACTGCTAAATGTCAAAGAGTCTCTAATCTATTGTAACTGCTCCATGTCACAAAAAGTCAAAATATCTACTGTAAACTGCTTCCATGTCATAAAAAGTCCCTAATCTACTGTAAACTGCTCCATGTCATATAAAGTCAAAATATCTACTGTAACTGCTTCCATGTCATAAAAAGTCCCTAATCTACTGTAAACTGCTCCATGTCATATAAAGTCAAAATATCTACTGTAACTGCTTCCATGTCATAAAAAGTCCCTAATCTACTGTAAACTGCTCCATGTCATATAAAGTCAAAATATCTATTGTAACTGCTTCCATGTCACAAGAAATCAAAATATGTACTGTAACACCTAACCAGTCTACCATTGTTATTAAAATATACTGACCTTTGTTCGATTTTATCCCTGTAAATCATGTTTGCTATCTGTACCAATATTTGAGGACTCCATTGACTGTTATATTAAAAACGAATTACACGATAATGTAGAATGTAGAAAAGTTAAAGACGTTAAACTATCAAAATAACACAAACATGTCTCTACATACTACATACTGGTTGTCATAATGAGATCTCTGCACATTGCTCTTTCCATACAACATATTAGGGGCAATAATGAGGCCTCTCCACATTGCTTTCTCTATTCAACACACTAGTGGTCATATTGAAACCTCTCAACATTGCTCTCTCCATACAACACACTAGTGGTCATAATGAGGCCTCTCCACATTGCTCTCCTCATACAACATACTAGTGGCCATAATGAAACCTCTCTATATTGCTCTCTCCATACAACACACTAGTGGTCATAATGAGGCCTCTCCACATTGCTCTCTTCATACAACACACTAGTGGTCATAATGAGACCTCTCCACATTGCTTTCTCTATACAACACACTAGTGGTCATAATGAGGCCTCTCTACATTGCTCTCTCCATACAACAAACTAGTGGTCATAATGAGGCCTCTCCACATTACTCTCTTCATACAACATACTAGTGGTCATAATGAGGCCTCTCCACATTGCTCTCTCCATACAACAAACTAGTGGTCATAATGAGGCCTCTCCACATTGCTCTCTCCATACAACAAACTAGTGGTCATAATGAGGCCTCTCCTCATTACTCTTTTCATACAACACACTAGTGGTCATAATGAGATCTCTCCACATTGCTCTCTTCATACAACAAACTAGTGGCCATAATGAGACCTCTCCACATTGCTCTCTCCATACAACAAACTAGTGGTCATAATGAGGCCTCTCCACATTGCTCTCTTCATACAACAAACTAGTGGTCATAATGAAGCCTCTCCACATTGCTCTCTCCATACAACAAACTAGTGGTCATAATGAGGCCTCTCCACATTACTCTTTTCATACAACACACTAGTGGTCATAATGAGATCTCTCCACATTGCTCTCTTCATACAACAAACTAGTGGCCATAATGAGACCTCTCCACATTGCTCTCTCCATACAACAAACTAGTGGTCATAATGAGGCCTCTCCACATTGCTCTCTTCATACAACAAAGTAGTGGTCATAATGAGATCTCTCCACATTGCTCTCTCCATACAACACACTGGTCATAATGAGACCTCTCCACATTGCTTTCTCTATACAACACACTAGTGGTCATAATGAGACCTCTCCACATTGCTCTCTCCATACAACACACTAGTGGTCATAATGAGGCCTCTCTACATTGCTCTCTCCATACAACACACTAGTGGTCATAATGAGACCTCTCCACATTGCTCTCTCCATACAACAAACTAGTGGTCATAATGAGATCTCTCCACATTGCTCTCTCCATACAACACAGTGGTCATAATGAGACCTCTCCACATTGCTTTCTCTATACAACACACTAGTGGTCATAATGAGATCTCTCCACATTGCTCTCTCCATACAACACACTGGTCATAATGAGACCTCTCCACATTGCTTTCTCTATACAACACACTAGTGGTCATAATGAGATCTCTCCACATTGCTCTCTCCATACAACACACTAGTGGTCATAATGAGATCTCTCCACATTGCTCTCTCCATACAACACACTGGTCATAATGAGACCTCTCCACATTGCTTTCTCTATACAACACACTAGTGTTCATAATGAGATCTCTCCACATTGCTCTCTCCATACAACACACTGGTCATAATGAGACCTCTCCACATTGCTTTCTCTATACAACACACTAGTGGTCATAATGAGATCTCTCCACATTGCTCTCTCCATACAACACACTGGTCATAATGAGACCTCTCCACATTGCTTTCTCTATACAACAAACTAGTGGTCATAATGAGGCCTCTCCACATTGCTCTCTTCATACAACAAACTAGTGGTCATAATGAGATCTCTCCACATTGCTCTATCCATACAACACACTAGTGGTCATAATGAGGCCTCTCTATATTGCTCTCTCCATACAACATACTAGTGGTCATAATGAGGCCTCTCTATATTGCTCTCTCCATACAACACACTAGTGGTCATAATGAGATCTCTCCACATTGCTCTCTCCATACAACACACTAGTGGTCATAATGAAACCTCTCCAAATTGCTCTCTTTATACAACAAACTTGACAGGATTGTACAAATTAATATCTTCAGTTATTTTAGACAATGATGTTATTATATTGTCACTTTTACTTTCATATTAAGTCTCCATTAAAACCGAAGTAATAGCTGAACCCCCCCCTCCCCCCCCCCAAAAAAAAAACCCAGACAATCAAAAGCCTACAGCAAACGGCAGTCTCAATGCCTTATGTTCTGTTCTACCCTAGTGATCCGGAATTACTACTGACATCCATTTTAGGCTATTGTTATTTTGGTATGGTTTAATATGCTTAGTGTAACCTCCTTTTACTGATACCGTAATCACGCTAATAGTTCCCAGGACGTACTACAACTCCTCCTTTACTGTTCAGTATATAATCCCTGAGGGATAGAATACCGATCAACTGCATTATTGATAAATGCTACAATCATCGATTTACAATCAGATCATAGTACTCAGTACAACAGCAGGGTTATACTTGTACATGTATATACTTTCATCTCTTCATCAATTATTTCCTTTGACATCGAACGTATCCCATATCACTCAAGCGAAAGAGCGATTATACACACTTGCAAACTTTGTACATACCTGTAATATGAAAATAATAATAATAAAAAAAAAAAACAACAACAACAACAAAACTCCCAACTTTAAAGATGAATAAGTCAATTACTGCTATCTCAAGCATGTGCTACAGTTAGACTTCACCAATCAAATTTAATATTCAGTTTTAAATTTCCTAATTTGGTTGAAGAATACTATTTTCCATAGAAAATATGATAATTATATGTCGTGTTAATGGTGCCTGTATCGAGCACTGTTTTGAGGACTGGACGTGAAAGAAAAACCATTCATTTGGCCAACTCTTTACAAATTGTAGATATGTGTCGAAAAGGGAAAGTGGGGATCCCCCCTATCTAAATCCGCCACTGTATAGAAAAGTCATCTTTTAAATGGCATTCTGCCAGTCAAATTTTTAGGGTTGTTAACTTTGTTAGCGCACCATTGCCTATATATATATATATATATATATATATATATATATATATATATATATATATATATATATTTATATATATATATATATATATATATATATATATATATATATATATATATATATATATATATATATATATATATATATAATATCTATTTCTCGTTTTGGAGTTCTACCCATGTACAACTAACACGCCATAACAATTCTCGTAATCAGGACGTTTGTAAAATTTAGATATTGAATTTTGTATCAAAATATAACTCCTACTATTTAATCCTACTATTAACTATTGAATTCTGGTCAAATTTAAACAGAAAGGTTTTCATGAGTACGCACATTACCTGCCTTGCTATGCATACCTTTACCTTTAATCAGTGAGGAATTTAAACACAATGTGTATCCCTCTGTTCACACTTAATTTACATACTTCAAATTTTTGTAAATTATTCTAAAACTAAAAAGCATCTCCCCTATCATGCCCTATGCATAGCTGTGTCCTTGTATGTGTTCTTTGGCTGTCTCGTCAGTTCGGTAACTGGTTTGCTCTACTAATATTCTTACTTTGGCTGTTACTATTAGGTCAGTTCGGTAACTAGTTTGCTCTACTAATATTCTTACTTTGGCTGTTACTATTAGGTCAGTTCGGTAACTAGTTTGCTCTACTAATATTCTTACTTTGGCTGTTACTATTAGGTCAGTTACGTAATTTGTTTGCTCAACTAGTATTCATACTTTGGCTTTCCACACTTTCGGCTTTTAGTGTCACTGACGATATATTAGTTGACTTATGCATAAGGTGCACTTGATATACGTAGATATCTCCTTTTATTGATCTTATGACACTTTAATATTAGAAATGTAAAATTAAAAAAAAAATTCAATCTCTCTTTTCCTATATGCAAGATCCTACTCTGTGTATTGTCAAAATGAAGTCACATGTGATTGGACGTAGATCATTGAATCGCGCGTACTTTTACATGTGGTCAAAATAATAAATGTCTGCAGTTTTATTAATGGTAATATTAGGTAAGAATTGCATTTGCAATTCCAGATCCATAGTGATGGGAGACATGCAGTTCTCTTGAAAAGTGAAATTTTAAGAAAGACATCAAAATTTTTTTCACGTTGAATTGGTGAATGAGTGTATATAAAACCAAGAGACTCAAATCCGTCTATATCGCTCACCTGGCTCACAAACAATTTATTGCTAGAGAGATTTTGCAGAGACATTAATTCTCTTGCTTACTGTGTTTTTGATTACTGGCAAACGACCATGAACTTACTTCTCTACACTGAATAAATCAAGACAATGACACGAAAGTGTGTGAACAATTTCATTACTTTTTTATCTTAAATGACTTAATTAACGTACTGGGTGTTTGGAAATAAAATTTTACTTTCAAAAATTACCTTAAGTGGGATTTGAACTGCTACCCTTCAACATACCAAAGCTGGTCTATATCAAAATTACAAAAACAAACGTCATGAAAATCAGGAAAACCAATCTTTTAATTTCAAATAACCAATGAAATAGATATTTTCTAATAAAAGTAGGCAAATAAATGTTTTTGCCTCTATATTTTTATTCATATATGACTGTTTGCTGTAAATCACTTAAAATATGTATTGGTGGAAAGAGAAATGAAAAAAACCCCCCACTATTTTCCTCCGGAGGGGTTTGAACCGTTTCCGAACAGAATGCTAGAAATGGCCTGTATCAACAGAAAAAAATCAAGATAACTACATATTAACATGATGCTTTCAAATAACCCTTTAATTAGATATATTTTTTATGAAATTAGCAAATACTTCTTTATTTCTCCTCTATATTGAAAAAATAAAGAAAATGACACAAAACTGCATGGAAATCACTAAGTCAGAAAAATTTAAAAAAAAATCAGTAATGGTACCAAAAACAACAAGACTTCTCGAAACACTCTTTCATATCAAACTGGTGCATTGAGTTTGTCAATCTGTGCAATCGGTCAGAAGAAAAGTTTGTCGACGGCGGTTACCATTTAAAGGTCTCTAAGACCTTTGTCGCCCCATCCTTTTACGAATCTGGACAAAACAAAGCTACACTGGTAAGGGACCCTTGAAGACCTACCAATTTTCATCAAACTCTGTCAAATAATCCTAAAGGAAATGTCAATCAAAGCTTATGTTCCCATGCGAGTATAATACCCCATTCCTCCCCGTTTTGTTTGGATTTGAGGTTTTTCGGGGATGTTGGGGGGTGGGGTGGAGGGGGTCTTAAAAATTGCAAAACCCCTTAAATAACGGTTACACTGCTATTTTCAAACTGCCTTTATTTCAATAAAGTCAGTTGAAATAAACAAAATCAGTGTAAACAACACATTACATTTAAAAGTTGCAATAATTAAATACACGAACGTTTATATATATATATATATATATATATATATATATATATATATATATATATATATATATATATATATATATATATATATATATATGTGTGTGTGTGTGTGTGTGTGTGTGTGTGTGTGTGTGTGTGTGGTTATTAATAGCGGTGTCCGTTATAACAGTCTATTATTCTATACATATATACTACTAACAGGAAGTATGAAATCGGAATTGCGCAGATCGTTTAGAAATAATTCTATATGATTTGTGGCTTATATAATGGCCCCAAAATGATTCAAAATTCATAAAAAAAAAGTAGTATGAACTAGTAAATATTCTTTTGGACGAGTCATATTTAGTATAGAATTCCTAACCAAGAATGTGTGGAAGTTTATAAAGGTAGAAAGTTTTTATTTATTTTAATTATATTGGCTTCTCTTTCTAACCTGCCTAATGTGATTGTCGAAGACATCTTGATGAAATTTTCATTCTTAATTACGATGTTTAAGAAATACGAAACGGGGAAGGGGGAGTTCCCCGATATATGCGTACATGCAATAGCTACATTACGAACCTTGGTGTGTTTTACTGAGTTTGTATCCACGTCCTTTCAGTCAAATACCTGTTAATACTATGTAATGTGGCAATCACGTACAAATCTAAACGGATATTAGGACAAACGTGTAGATATATACAAATCTAAAGGGATATTAAGACAGAAGTGTAAATATATACAAATCTAAAGGGATATTAGGACAGAAGTGTAGATATATACAAATCTAAAGGGATATTAAGACAGAAGTGTAGATATATACAAATCTAAAGGAATATTAAGACAGAAGTGTAGATATATACAAATCTAAAGGGATATTAGGACAGAAGTGTAGATATATACAAATCTAAACGGATATTAGGACATAAGTGTAGATATATACAAATCTAAAGAGATATTGGGACAGAAGTGTAGATACATACAAATCCCTGTTTAGTATACATGCGACGTACTATTCAGTCCTTTCATTTGACGAAGCTCTGGATGTGTGCAACAGTCTTTGACATCGCGTAGAGTATATTTGTATATAGAGTGGATTAAGTGGAAAGTATGATTCACTCACGGACAACACTTCATCTTAAACAATAAATAAACATTTGTAATGCAGTAAAATCAACAATGATTATGTCATTCTTCTTATGTTTTATTTAATGTGACGTATAAAATTTAAACTTTATTTATTTTACAACGATTAAGAAACAAGTTAACAACTTATATAAATCTTGCTCGTTGGCACGGATCTTGGCGTAAGGGTGTCGTTTTTGTGTGGGAGGAAACCGGAGTACCCGGAGAAAACCCACGAAGCCAGGTTGGTGACAGCCCCACCATCTCACGTACCACACCGGGAATGGAACCCGGGTCGCAATGGTGAGAAGCGAGCGCGCTACCAAGTGCGCTACCTGGCCCCATGTGACGTATAAGGTATACACCCTACAGGAAAGTGTTCAGTTTTACATAGAAGAGGGTATTTAAATACCCAGTTTAAAATTTTTTGAAGAAAACATGTTTTACATATTTGCATTGTTTCTTACAATTGACTTCTCCCATTATGATGTGGTATTAAGTGTCAATACTGTTTAGTGTAAGTTAAGAAATAGGCCTAGTCTAGCATGTATTTGGTCTAAAATGAAATAATGAAATAGAATAGAAAATATTCTGAAAGCTGATATCTAATATCAGCCCACGCTACAATATTTTGCATCAGCATGCTAAAATCAGTCAGATTCAGTTTGTATGTATACTACCATCACATTTTAGGCATCTATATTAATATGTAACTAAGATAGATGATGCATGTACCAAAATAATTATGCCTGCGCTTAAATTGGATAGTTTTGATAAAAATTCTGCTCTTTATCTCGCCCTTACTATCAATCTGCCATCTACACCGTCTCTCTGGTTGCACCTGTGCTAAACATCCGCGCGTGTTAGCGTTAGCCATATCGCATGCATTGTATATTGCTAAGATCGAATAGTTATATCGATTAACGATTATTTCGTACCTGTGATGGTTAACCAGAGAACTGCATCGACCAAGCACTGAAGGCGAATGCCATAGAACACCAATAATCTACCGTGTTATGTGTGTGCTGAAGGGAAACGGCATCAACGAATTCTTTATGTTCGAATTAGAGAATGTTTACAGAGACATTTTCATCGCATTATATATATGCATGTGTCTATATAATCGCTTGTGGAAACAGTCGATTACCACTTTTTCCCCAAGTGGTTAATACGAAAGATCTAAATACGATATTTTTGTACTCGAATTAGTTTAATATTTACAAACGAATAGAAGTCTCGTATCGATAAACTAACACTTTCGATGAGATTTTTAAATTTATAACGTTATATAAAGCTTTAATTCTTGTTCAAACGATTATTTTAGCACTTAGATCAAACGAGCAGTCGGTATTTGAGTGATCAGGTTAGAGAAGGAGAGAACTCTTGTACGCTGAAACCTTAAGGTAGACAGGAAATAGAGCTGGAGAGCGACCATTAATTGGAGCAAGAGGTCGCTCATTTATTAAGCTTAAAGAGTGCGCTGTTTTATCGATGATCTTATTTGTAAGTGGGTCCTAGAAGATGAATGCACTTTTTATCTTGAGTCTGCTGGAGGTCTTAAAAATATTTCTTCAGTGATTTCTCGGGTGCAAAAGCTATATCAGTGTTGAGATCAAGGAAAGCGGCATCAACGAATTCTTTATGTTCGAATTAGAGAATGTTTATAAAGACATTTTTATCGCATTATATATATGCATGTGTCTATATAATCGCTTGTAGAAGAAAGATCTACATACGATTTTTTATGCACTCGAATGAGTTTAATATTTACAAACGAATAGAAATATCGTTTCTATTCTGCCGATAAACTAACACTTTCCGAAAAATTTCAAATTTATAACATTATATACACAAGCGTAGCTTTTTAAAAAGCTTAGGTTGCAATCGGAATAGCATTAAATGTTCAAGATGTTGGTCACAAAGCCAAATGGCTTTATGTAAATATGAATTACTTGGTTTGTTTAACCCATCTTTTTTTTCCTCCGCAGTTGTGAATTTTCCCGCTATTTTTTTAAAGCCACGCCTCATTTTCTTTTTTCTTATTAGGAAAGTAGCCGCGCCTTTTTCCCCCTTTTCAGGAAAGTCTTTAGGGTGTTGTCGTTAATATTCGGAAATAAGTTGGTTTTTGTAGTGAGCAAAATTAATCTTATTTTTTAAACTGTGAACATCTTATAAGATTTATTTCTAAAAATATTAATATTTAAAGTAGAATTATGTGCTTATATTGTTTCTTAGTACTAAATTATTACCCAACATGCCATGCTAATTGAGTTTGCACATGCACTCTCAAAGCGAATTTGCTATCTTAATATACAATCGGCCGAGGCCGATTGCAAACATAAATTCTTGTTCGAAAGACTTGTTCAATATCGGTGTTACAATCACTATTATAACACTGGAATTGAGGATAAGGAAATAAACTTATGTCTGTATGTCAGCATGATTGTCTACAAATGATGAAAACATTTGAAAAGCAAGAGATCTTCCGTATTTTATATATATATAGAACATTTCTATGAGGTGATTTATCTGCCCTTGATAAGAACTCTATCACCATCATGCATGGCCAAGTGATCATACAAATTTGAAAAGTAAATTGAATAGCACAATTTTATACCACTTTTTCTTGCCGAATAATACCTTAATGAACAAGGGTAGATAACTCACCTTATTGAAATAGCCTACTGAACAGGCGTAGCTCAATCGCTAAAGTGTTTGGCTTGTGACCGAGAGGTCCTGGGTTCGAATCCTGCCGGTAGCAGGTCGGTGTCCAGTCTTTCGGATGACACAATACAATCTGAGGTCCCATGTCACGATAGAATGGCACGTTAAAAATGCCTCACCTCTTTGGGTGGATGTGTTACAAAGGTTTAAATTTCTGTGCATCGCAGACCAGATGCTTTCACCATAAATCTCATATAAATCAAAGAAAGAAACGTGTATTCATTGTGATAAGACCACACCACTGGAAGTTTCGACTTGAGATATCTTAACCAAGAAAAAAAAAACTTTTATAAAGTTAAATAAAGTTTGGTCTATATGTCAGAATAGACATTATTCGTGTACTGCAAGTCACCATGCATATTATAAACATTTCTTGGGTGCGGATCCAGAAAACTTTGCTGTGGAAAGTTGATAAGCAAAAACGCGAAAAAGAAACCCAACACAAACAAAGAAATACCAGTATTTTTACAACTTGAAATTGTCATTGTCCGGCGGCTACCTTGTCGAATTTCTGCAGGCGTAATAGAAACTTATGTTGTACATTATGTACAAGATATTAGGCGAATTAAGCGAATATGGACAAAATAGAAATTCATCAAAAAAAAAATTATGAACCCTATCATGTGTAGGAGGCAGGAGAAAAAAGATGTGTCCGGACCCGGCAATCGAACCCAGAACCTTCCGTTATTATGGCGGACGCTCTCACCAGTGAGTTATGCGGTCCGATACCCGTCCGTCACAGATGTAATGATATATATTTTTAAAAACCCAGGGGGAATTAGATCCCTAATCTCCTGCTGGATCCGCCTTTGTTTTGTCCTTGTCGCTACATTTAATTAAGATCATCAACTTCGTTTGCCAATTTCCTGCAATCAATCTAACCTTTGATCTTTTTACTGAACCTTTTCTCTCTGTTTCAGGCTCGACAGTGTTCTAGGGAGCTTCGCCACGTACGCCCGGCTGAAGGGGCGGTACGACGACGATTGGATAGATAGACTGAACCACCTGTACACCACCATTATCTTCATCATCTTTACGATCGTCGTCAGTACAAAGCAGTATGTCGGTGAACCTATACACTGCTGGTGCCCAGCCGAGTTCAAGGTAACCTAGCAGGCCGGTAGTCATGGGAACATGATATCTTCACCTTTCCTTTTACCTTCCAAAAGGTTTTTCGTTGTTGTATTCTTTTATTTAACAAATGCTCTCAAATTTTAACAAACTGATGTCATTTGGTAAGTAAATGACGATTTTCTTATCTGTCATGTTTTACAATCGGTTTTCTATGTTTTTCTCTTTAATTGCTTCATTTACATATTTTCATCTTTTACAATTTATTGGTCACAAAAGAAATCTATTTATGTATATATATGTTTTGCTATCTTCTGCTTTTCTCTTGTCACTTATGGCATATTTTGTTGTCATGACAACTGTCTGCTGGTCGATTACCTCGAACTCACTGTAACCAGTCAGGGTATGGTAATCATGATACAGGGTATATAAATTCAGGTCGGTAAGAACTATCACTAGAATCACAGGCAAATCACAGTAATGCCATCCTTCCCATCGTCGTCACTGTCGACAGTCCCTCCATATTGAGACACATTGCTCTATCTACAAGCACAGAGATGCACATCGTTATATCTGCAGTCACTTTGGGATACTTTGCTTTGTCGACAAACACCTCATTGCAGAGCATGTTGCTCTATGTACAAACACGTCATAGTAAGACAAGTTGCTCCAAGTACAGGCACGCCGTAGTGAGACACGTTTACTTCATGTAAAAACACGGCATAGTGAGAAACGTTTCTCTATATACAAGCACGTCATAATGAGACACGTTGCTCTATGTAGATTGATTGATTGATTTTGTTTAACGTCACATCACGAATATTTCACGTATATGGTGACGGCATCTGCCTGATGCGAGGCTTACAAATTTGAATTTTACAACGGACCCACCCAATGCAGTGAGGGATCTTTAACGTGTCATGCATACCATGATACGGGGCCTCGGGTTTACTGCCTCACCCGAAAGACATGAGACCGGCATGACCAGAGCGGCCTCCCGATCAGGAGGCGAGCGCGATACCACTAAGCCACGCCGGCTTTGCTCTATGTAGAAGCACGCAATAGTGAGACACGTTGCTCTATGTACAGGCACGTCGTAGTGAGTTATGTTTTTCTGTTTATAATCACTTCACAGTGAGACACGTTTCTTTGTTGACGAACACGTCATAGTGAGGCACTAGACTCTATTTACAAGCACTTCATAGTGAGACATGTTTTCTATCTACTTTCACTTTATAGTGAGACAGTTTGTTCTTTCGACAATCACTTCATAGTGAGAAATGTTATTTTATCTAAAAGCACTTTGTAGTGAGACATACTGTTACATCGGCAGTCACTTTATAAAATTGTTATACACTGTTTTATCCACAAACACTTCATGGTGAGGAAACGTTGCTTTGCAAGTACTTTATAGTGAAACCCGTTGCTTAGCTGACAATGACTTTATAGTAAGATACGTTGTTCTATGTACAAAACAGAAATACATGTAAGTTGTTCTGAAGGTGACCTCCTTTGTGGTGAGCTATAAGACAGGTTGGTATTCCGATTGTTCTCAGTGATGTTGTCACCAATCGCCCTATCGTGTACGTAAGGCGTATCTTTCCTTCCAAGCGTCGCTCTGTCGTTTGGTAAATATTGTTCCTAGGACAGGTAAGTATTGTTTCTAGAACAGGTAAGTATTTAGTCATTTACCACTAACACTAAAATCGGTAAAGAAATTCGTATTTTTTACTTCCAATGGTCATTCTGTCACTTTACAACAGTGTAATTAAAGACGTACCTCTTTTCTTCCCACAATCACTATCACCCGTTACAGTTCAGTGTATGTAACGACGTTCGGGGGGGGGGGGTTTCGCACCATCGTCACTCCGTCACCCTTTAAGTCATCGTACCGTATTAACCTCCCTCCTCTCACTGTAATTGTCACCCGTTAGGTAAATGCGTATGTAAAAACGTTGGAATTTTCGTCGCACAACCACTCGGTTATCAGTATCGGCATCGTGCAGTTAAAGACGTTTTGTATTCCTCCCAATATCTTTCCCAATTTCCTTATCTGTCTCGCGTTATATTCTGATGTACTACATTAAAAAAAACCCTGTCATTTCCTTCCCTTTGTTACTATCATCAATACACAGATCCATATCTCAATCAAGAAAACGACGCTTAGCAGGCTTTCGTATAACTTTCGTTTTCGTATCACTGTGTTATACTTGTGACGCCATAATCAAATGTTCAATGTAAAAAAAAATCACATTTTGCGCTAAATAGGTTGACATTGGAGGAAAATAGATCGGTACATTACTCTCCATACATTTTTAAAGACGTTTGTCAAGCTCTTAGGTCGAATTCACCCTTCCGCTAAGCGTAATTTTATATGGTGATGACGTCATTTGAGGTCGAACATATGTCTGACCCATGAAGTATTAGATTATAGAAAAACCTCAGAATGTAACGTTCTTTTACGAACTGTGGAAGAATCGATTGTAAAAGAGCTGAAATTCGGACGATTTTCAATTGTTATATTTGTGAAGTCATTAACGAATAAGTACTTTGTTGGAATTTTGTATGACTTCATATGACGTCATCATTTTTTTTTTTTTTTTTGTTTCGTTTCGAACGTTATGTCGCTCTAACATCTTAGACGACAATTATTAAAATCAACCATTCACAGGCCGTCAGAGTAGTTGTCATTAATCGCGATGAAAACGTTTTCAACAGATGAAACAACTGATGAATGTTTCAGGGTGTCCATCAGGATGAATGACTTAATATCAGCATGCTAAGTAGGCGGAGCACAAATGCAAATAACCAATCTTTTGCCGTGTAAGTTGGTTAGACGTTTTTGGCATTTGTATACAATTACAACAGGACTAGCTCTATCTAGTTTTTAGTCATATTGAAACGCCAAAATAATTTCTTACCAGTACGTAGTGTACATATAATATTCAATTGTAACATCTCCCCAATTTCCGTACGCAAATAAGACTCGCATTACTACGTAGTCGGCCATTGAAACTACTTCCAGTTGTAATGTAAACACACATCGCCATGATCAGCATGCCTGACATGTTTGCACGAAAATAGACAATTATGCTCATTGCCTGCTTTTTGTCTATATTTATTTCTCATTGAATGGGTGACCTAAAATGATTTTTTCACGGCGGAGTATACGCATGCGCACTAGTAAAATGTCACTTCGAGTTTCCTCTTCCTCGTTTCCAGTGTTCTTACATTAAAAAACAAGAGTCCCAAGTGGGCCTATATTGCTCATCTGAGTACCTAGATGATCAGTCATGCATGAAGGAAGAATTCATTTATTTTTGCATTAATGTGACTAAGTCAACACAGATGTTGAAAATATGTCAAATTTTATTTCAGGCTAACAATACTTTTTTGCACATCCATTCAGGTGATTTTGATATTAAGCATTTCGATCCTTTGTCTCTGCCAGAAGTCATTCAGGGCAACAAGTTAGTCATTTTCTTTAGGTGGGGCCTTTTGTTGACTGATTTCAAGCCTGGGTCATGAACAACAATTGTTTCAAATATTGTCCAGATCCCACTTAAAATGGCATAATTTCATATGTTGAGTGTTGAGAAACATCTAAAAACTTATTTAGATGTGTAAAGAAATGAAAAAAACAATTCTCCATATTTTAATTACCAAGTGGAATATGTACCATTGTGAGACCTATTCTTTAGACAAAGTGGCATTATCTGTTGACCAATTTCGATGAAATGATAGAGGACTGATAGAGGACCTATAGTACTTCATGCATACCATGTTTCATTAAAATCTTTCATGCGGTATCACAGCAGAAGTTTAAAATGCGAAGAATTGTCCCTATACACCCTCATTTGGAAGTCTTGACAAATTCATAGAAAATGCAAATATTGAGATATTGACAAAATTCTTTTAAATTAACAGGAATAATATTATGATCACAATAGTCCATAAGAAATCATCATTATCAATTAACTAAGACATATGGCATTTTTATGCATTGAAATCACCAAGTCCAAACAAATGTTGAAAAAACTAGAACTGTCCTAACGGGACAAATGACAAATACCCCCCCCCCCCCACCCCGCGGCACCAAAATTCAAAATAGGGCATAGACCAAGGACAAAAGTAATGGTTTCAAATGAAAGATGTTGGTATCGACAGAAAGGTCTAGCCACAAGGAATACACAATGTGTAGTATGAAGGTCCCATCTCTTTTCTTTCAAAAGTTATGGTTAAGGTTAAAGTTTTTAAAAAGTAAGTCAAATGTCAAGGCCAAGGTCACAAGGTAAAAAATTATGGTACCAAAAGAAAGGTCTTGCCGCAAGGAATATACATGTGTAGTGTGAATACCTGGTCTCTTTTGGTTCAAAAGTTATAGCTAAGGTTAAAGTTTTTAAAAAGTAAGTCAAATCTCAAGGCCAAGGTTGCAAGGTCAAAAATTTTGGTACCAAAAAAAAGGTCTTTCCACAAGAAATATACAAGTGTAGTATGAATACCCAGTCTCTTTTGGTTCAAAAGGTATGGCTAAGGTTAAAGTTTTTAAAAAGTAGGTCAAAAATCAAGGCCAAGGTTGCAAGGTCAAAAATTTGGGTACCAAAAGAAAGGTTTTGCCACAAAGAATATACATGTATAGTATGTATACCCAGTCTCTTTTGGTTCAAAAGTTATGGTCAAGGTTAAAGTTTTCTAGACAGACAGACGGACGGACAGACGGACAAGGTGATTCCTATATAACCTCACCCCTCCTAACTTCGTTTGCAGGGGGTATAAAAATTCTAAAATTTGATTTTGGAAGGGAACCAAAATGACAATACGTCTTCACTCATCCCTCTAGATCATTTCTATACATTGGGTTTGTCTCTGTATACAGCCAGTATGAAGAAGAATATTGTCAAAGGAGGGTACTCTTTAGTGACCTACTTTTGACTATGGTGGTGCCACCGGTAAATAGGTCTGGACAAAATAATTTGAAGGGGATCATAAGTGATTTATTTCAACAAAGATTTATTAAAATCCTTTCAACAGTTTTGCAGAAAAAGTTGAAAATGTGAAAAATGGCCAACAACCCCCCCCCCCCTTTATTTATTTTTTTTTTTTTTTTGAAGTAATAAAAAATTCATAAACAATCCAAAAATTGATGTATTAATAAAACAAAAATTATTTCACAATAATACTCCTTACCATAATTATGATCAAAACAGTCACTAAGAAATCATCAATATCAATTAACTGAAAAACATGACACTTTTCTGCATTGAAATTACTAAATCCAAAAACATGTCAATTTGACAGATCTGTTTTGATAACCCATCTTTATACATTGTTGAAATGCAATTAGTTTCCCCATTTATATAGTGGTTCTGGAGAAAATTTTGAAGAGAGGTACAGTTTTGGACACTTTTGGCCCCGCCCTGGATCCAACCCTGAGGGAATCTGGATCCCGAAGACAAATTTAGTAGGGGACCTTGAGTACATCATATATACAAACTTTGATCCAAATGATCTGCAATGCAGTTCCAGAGAAGAAGTCGAAAATGGGAAAAGTTAACGACGGACGGACGGACGACGACGACGGACGACGCAATATAACTAGAGCTCACTTGAGCCTTCAGTTCAGGTGAGCTAAAATGCGAAATACGCTACGATTACTGAATTGCTTTTATGATTGTATAATATTGATCAAAAAGGGTGTTACTTTTCATACTGAACTCCTCATATCCTAAATTACAAAAACAATCCTATTAATTGTTTTCGCCTCATTTCGCATTGTTCTCCTACAAGGAAAGCCGAAGAACTGAAACGATTTGGTATATATCGCTGCGCCGTGGGGCTTCCGAGTCTTCGTTTTTTTAATGGCGATGGTGTTCCGATTGATATAATACTACGACGCAAATATGAACGATGGTACGTCATTTGTCCAATACTGCCCATTACTTTTAGTAAAATCTGAAAAAATGTATATTTTCTCTCTGTATGACATATTTTATGAAGCGGTGTATGTAGTGGGAATAAACACAAAGCATTTTATATCATGACATCACGGATGCAATGGAAAATATACGAACGTCTTTATTTACACTTGGATTGACGAGTGCTTTCCCTGGCCACCCTTCGCTACGATCAATCAAATTTTGAGACAGTATTCACCAATTTATATTCACGTTATGACGTCTTAATCCAAGCGTTAACGTTATCATGAAATTCCAGCAAAAAGTGGTTTGTTCGATATATAGGGCCCTCACATCATTTAAAATTGGGGGAAAACACAAAATGCAGGTTAGTATTTGCTAGTACACACAGTCACCCCCGTTATCAATAGGGTCCGAGTTTATTATTCACAAAATGAAATTTCATTTCCGATACCACTTCATAAAGCATGAAACACGTCAAAGGGATGTCTAAAGAACATGCATGTTTTGTGTTCTCCTTGTTTTTAAGGTAATAATTAATGGTATTAAATAGATTAACGGACTCTTATACAGGACACCCACCAATATTAGGAAGCAATACTGATTCCTTTATTTCAATATGGGTTTTTGAATATCTATTTTGTTCATGAAATCCACTAATATATTCATTGGTATTTCCTGTGAAGGTATTTATTCTGATTTTTAACGGAAGTAAGAGATTCTCGGGTTTTCTTAAATAACATTATATACTAATATCGGATTGCCTCGTTACTCTGCACAATAGTAAATTAGATCTACATACCATTACCATTAAACCTCTATATATTTCATCTTAAACGGTATCATGACAATAGGGGCTGTCACTGTAATATGCTATATTGATGCTCTATACTAATGTCTAAATGCTTCATTATGTCTCCGACAGGAATCTATGGTGGATTATACAAACAATGTGTGTTGGATCTCTAACACGTATTACGTTCCATTTGAGGACGACATTCCAAAATTCAACCAAGGACGGGCTGATAAAGAAATTACTTACTATCAGTGGGTGCCCATGATCCTACTTTTTCAAGCCTTAATGTTCAAAGTGCCCTGCATACTGTGGCGCATCCTAACGGCTTCTGCTGGTGTCAACTTGGACAAAATCGTAACACTGGCGGCCGAGACACAATATATATCGCCAGAGGACCGCGAAAGGACAATACGTCATATAGTGCGCTACATGGACAGGTGGCTCGAAAATGCACGTGAATATAGATCGGGGTGTTTTATACGCTTGAGACAGACAATATCTAAGTACTGTTGTATCGTGTGTGGCAAGCGTTACGGTAACTATCTAGTTACCATATACATGTTCATTAAGTTGCTTTACATGTCCAATGCTATAGGACAGTTATTCATTTTGAACGAATTCCTTGGTACGAACTATAATGCATACGGATTAGAAATCATGAGTCACTTAGCGGACGGAACAGAAATAAAAGAATCGGCAAGATTTCCGCGTGAAACTCTGTGTGATTTTAAAGTCCGAAAAATAGGACAGGTGCAGCAATACACCGTACAATGTGTGTTACCTATTAACCTATTTAATGAGAAAATTTTTATTTTCATATGGTTCTGGCTAGTATTCGTTGCTACGTTAAGTTCGGCAAATTTCCTTATATGGTGTTATTCAATGATATTTCGCCAGCATCGTGTGCGTTATCTTAAAAAATTCCTACGCATTAATGACTGTTATAAATCCGAACTGGATAAAAAAATGGCCGTCAAGTTTGCAGAACAGTACTTACGTCAAGATGGCATCTTTGTTCTCAGGTTGGTCGGTAAGAACGCTAATGATGTACTGGTCAGTGAAATCATTCTTCAGTTATGGAACCACTATAGAAATAAACCTTTATTCAAACATGCAAATCAGATTGGTGACGACAACAGCAATGTGTGACTAGCTACACAAAAACTTCTAAAACTGGCGAAACTGCAGACCTATATACCAAATGGGGATAGTATTCATTCCAGCATAACAGAGATTATTCAGGAGCACTGCCCGAATGGAAATATCCGAATTTCCTCTGCTGTGGAAACAGAACTGTAATTCAGGGGGGAGTTTTAGAAAGACTGTTTCACGGATGCTTTCTCTATGACGCCCTGTTATCTCTTTAACGCAATATGTAAAGAATGAAATATCAGATAATGTTTTGTAATATATATAGCACATTTTTGACATAAATGAATAATATTAAATACTTAATTTAAACAAAAACATAATTATCATGTATAATATGATATAAACTATACCATATTACAAAAAAGTGTATACTGAAATGATACAAAGTGTATGATATTGTATAAACTACACATTTTTGTAGATTATACTCGTTAAGAACACGGCTATATCTTAGCTGTTCCAGGTTTTTTATTTGTAATATTGAACACTGACGTCTGAGATATATGCGTCAGACTTATCAGCATTCCATATATTGTCTCACCTTGTTTATTGTAGCACTTTATTACCATGTTAAGTTCTTCGGGTATAGGTTTAAATGTTTTGGTGACGTAAAGCTAATATAATCGACTTCACGTCGTGATATTCTTTATTTCAAGCCAATACGTTTAGGAGTATAACAAGACGTCAAGAAAAACTAAATGAAAGACCATTTAAACGGAAAAAAACCAAACTTCATAAATAGTGCAAACACAACATAAGATATTCAAGTATCTAGAATAGTGACATTTTCATTGAGAAGCAGAAAAGAGGTGTCAGATAAAGGAATTAAAACAAATTTGGCCCATTACATTAAATTTTACATTCACCGATTGCAAACGATTTCATTAAGACATTAGACTGAAACTCCAAAAAAGTTCGAAACTAAATGATGGGTTCGTTTGAAATCCGGGTCATACTGACGCTGGAAGATCGAGCTCAGATGAAGGTTTTAAACTTTATTTGAGTGAAGCATCGAGCCAAAACGTCTTCTAAACAATGGGAACAATTTGTACATTATGTAAATGTGTTCACTGCGTGATATAGATGTAGAATCAAAGAAGTAAACAAGTAAAGTAGGCAAGTGAGAGAAAGGCTGCATTAACTCATTAATGACGTCATGTCGATATCTGTACGTCACTAATGCTGCAATGTAGATTTATACTTTAATGGTTTTGGACCTCGATTGTTAACAAACTTTTTTAATTGTTTGAAAAGGACAGTGACGTTACTTTTCTTTCTAAAATGTCAATTTCTTTAATTATTTTTAGTTAGAATCTGTATATATGACAAATATATCCTCATGCACTGCATTACAGTCGGATGAACGTCCGATATCGTGTACTGTGTATACATAGTCAATTATTTATATGCATGAGCATGTTGGAAAGTACTCCGTTTAGCTGAGATCAATTTTCAAAAATCCATTGTACATAACATGAGACGTTGTTTTGCAGTGCGCCCATGTTAAATTTATTGTTGATTTTAGACTGAATTATGCAAATGACCAAATGATTAGTAACATACTATGTAGATTGTCAATAGCAATGCCTTGCTATCTATTGTTTTGACTGAAGCTTTATTTCATTAGTGGAATATTTTATAACTTGAGTCAAAGATGCAAGTAAATTCGGATAAATGGTTAATCGTCCGTCCGCCTTTTTTCTTTCTTTTTTTCCCTTTTTTTTTTTCTTTTTCGTTTGTTTGTTTGAGGGTTTGTTTGTTTGTTGGTTGGGGGGGGTGTTAAAATTATTATTCTTATTTTTTTTTACTTTTAAACTTTGAAACTCCGCTCAGGCAAATTTAATTAGAAAGTGATTTATTGTGAATATTTATATTTGTGTCATTGTAGGAATTTTACCCCTTAAGGACGTAAAAATGAAGAAAAAAATGCACCTTTTTATATTCTTTAATTAAACAGAACATTTGAGGACAAGCTCACAACGCTTTTTGATGTGTATTTTGTAGTATTTTATACGACGAAGTTTCTTAATCCGTTGAGATACTTTTCAAAAAGCATTATAATATGCAGTATAAATACGAGGATTATGAACTAAAATTTCTCCTCTAGAAATCTGAATCATATATATTTGGAAAAGTAGTCCCATATGCCTCTTACTCCCGTTAAAGATTATACAATACCATACAATATCATTTATTCCAATAACTGAATATAGTTTATAGTGTATAGAAAATATGATACAATAAATATACAATAGTAAATGCTGTATGTGTTAGACCTCAGGAGGGTGAACTGTTTTAGATAGCAGAATTTTGTATAAATAAAATATTCATTGGTCTCTATTAAACTAATTTAGAGATTTCAAGGAACTTTATTGTCGGTTTAATGAAGTTCTGTTTGTAAAGTATAAAAAAATTAAGTAGAGTGATCATCAATTAATTGAAAATATTTTACTATTATTTATCAAAAGAAACGACATAAACTTAGCCGAGATGAGACATGTATAATACTTTGCATTGTTCAAAATTGCACTGATATGTATCAACATTATCAATAATGTCGTGACGTCATGATCACGTGATTTTATGAGATATCAAAAGATTGTTTAAAATTATGCCAAGTGCTGTGCAATGAAGCAGTATTTTAACATACAGCATAAACATAGATAAATGGCAGCAGTGAAGCCAAAAGGAAACCATGTCTGTATATGTTCGTTTCGTCTCTATTTTACGATATACCTATATATGTCGTTTACTTATGTACCAAGTACCCGCCTCTTTATGCACACTTTATAAGTGGTTTTATATAATGCTACCACAAGAATCAGATTCATACTTTAATTCATTCACCATCTATATCGTAAACCGATCGTCATTTCTATATTATTCGATATGCATGTACATATTAAGGTTCAGTTTTAAGCTTGTACATTCTATACATTCTCATTCACGTCTTGAAGCTACTCGTTCACTTATTGTCACCCTTTTTTTTCTTTCATATTCAGTACAGAACAAGTAACTTAACGGGTTAATCTCAATGATAGCTAAAGTGTAGCTTAGCAAGAAGGTGGTGAAACCTCTTGATACTAAAGGGTCTTCTGTACTCGAAACCCATACAGAATGGAAACGTAATGCATTGTGTCATGTGACTTTACTAAGGGGTCCAAAAATTTATTTCTTGGAAATGAAAAAAATGATTTGAGTTTGATTAACGTCTATATACATTTAAGCTTTTGTTACAAGTGCTAGATTGGTCCTTTTGAAACTAGTACTTAGCTTCAATTAAAACATTTAATGCAGTAACTATAACAGATAACACGTGACAGAGCGGTGGTCATGTTGGTTTGTACAGGCCAACTCCAAGTGGCAACATCCCCCACCTCCCCATCCTAATCAAATCAAAATACAAGCGAACTTAAAATATTCCAAGCAGAATATTACGGGTACTTGGCATACTACAGATATAACGGGTACATGAAGTGAGAGGACTATCTAAATATACGATATTCTCTAACTATGATGTTCTCTAAGTAAATTGTTCTCTAAATATGTCCTATAAAATCATGTAAATTTAAGAAGAGCTGAGTTGCTATAGAGAGTGTTATCTCATAGAATCATTATAATGTCGTATCGATTGACCCCTGTAGAATCCTGTATATGTTAGCTGCATGTTTGTTTAGATTTTGTTTGATACAGAGAACTTGTGTGAATACAAAAGGTTTTTCTAATAAACTATGCACTGCATTGCGAGTTGTTGTTCATTATACTGTGTAAGGAACTGTCAAACTCAACAAGATTGTAACATAATTGTATTTTGGTTTGTTGATTGCTTTGCGTCACGCCATGACAATTTTCCTTATTTGGTGATGACATCATTGAATGGTACAGAATTGTTGACTGTTGCAAGCACTCATCCAAAGTAGAGGGGGATAATTCACTTGTCAACGTCTATTGTGACACCTGGCTTATCCCAAAGACAGTACACTGACAAGTTACAGGTCGAGCTCGATATTAGGATCTCTCGTTTCCCAATCAACGACAACTGCTATGTCAACTCATAATTATAAGAATACACTATGAAGACATAAACAAAAGGTCAAGGTCACAAACTTCTCATGTATTGGATGGGTTTTTTTTAAACTTCAGTTGATTGGTCCTTGACGATACGACGGTCCATCATGGTAAGTTGGTGAGAGAGCCACAGTGACATGAAAGTCCATCATAGTACGTTGTTGAAAATGACTGTGACGAAAAGGTTCATCATGGTACGTTGTTGGGAGTGACACAGCGACATGAACGTCCATCATGCTACAGTGTTTTGAGTGCCATAGTGACATGTATGTCCTTCATAGTACGTTGTTGGGAGTAACAAAGTAACATGAATGTCCATCATGGTACGTTGTTGAGAATGCCACTGATATAAAAACCCATCATGGTACGTTGTTGGGAGTGACAAACTAAACATGAAAGTCCATCATGGTACGCTGTTGAAAGTACAACAGTGACATGAAAGTCCAACATGGTACGTTTTTCGGAGTGACACAGTGACATGAGAGTCCTTCATGTCACGTTGCTGAGAGTGCCGCAGTGACATGAAAGTCCATCATGTCACGTTGTTGAGAGTGCCACAGTGACATGAAAGTCCATCATGGCACGTTGTTGGGAGTGCCACAGTGACATGAAAGTCCATCATGGTACGTTGTTGAGAGTGCCACAGTGACATGAAAGTCCATCATGTCACGTTGTTCAGAGTTCCACAGTGATGTAGCACTAGATACCTTTCTATCTGACCTTATTGTCATATAGTAAAGCTGCAGAGTACCGAGTGACTCAAGTGTTATATCATTCTCGTTCTTATGTTATGGGATGTAATCACTTCTTAAAATTGTAGTTTAGATGCATTTCATGTTTGAAGTTTAAGTTTATTTCGGATTCGCTGTAGGTTTTGGGCCTTTAGTTACTCGTCCTACTTATACCTGATCTCACTTCTGACAGGAGATGCTTTTTCCTCCCGGGTATCTGGGATCACCTCTGACAGGGGACGTTTACTCCTTCCGGCTAAGTGGCATCAACTTTGAGAGGGGATATTCACTCCTCCCGGCTACAAGTTATCACCTCTTACAAGAAACACTTACTCCTTCTGGGTACCTGGTATCATATCTTACGGGAAACACTTACTCCCCCTGGGTACCTGGTATCACGTGTGACAGGGGATGCCTGCTCCACCCAGGTA